>CM068301.1:17752746-18147789 GCA_034768395.1 Linum lewisii | reverse complement strand
GGTTAACTAGGTGGCTAGAATGAGAGTTTAATTCATGATTGTGCAGTATATATACATGGTGATTATTGGAACTGTAGAATGTTGGATGCAGGAGGATGATCCCAATGAAGGAACATCGTAGAAGGATGAACAGAAAGGTGGCCCTAAACCTTACGACATGTAAGGTGGTTGGTAAGGCTAATAGTCTACCCATAATAAGTGTGGAATCTGGAATTGTTATATGGAATTGTGAAGTGGAATTGGGATGTGGAATTGTAAAGTGGAACTGGGATGTAGAATAGTGATGTGGTATTGGTTAGTGGAATTGTTTGGTTGATGTGTGGCAATTTTTGTGATTGTGTAAATAGAAATCAAAATGATAAAATTGGAAGGAGCCAACGTTACCCCAAGGAAATACGATGTGATTGAGTTTGGTCTACATGGGTAGATCACCTTGGTCATATACCAAGGATTAGTATTGATTCTGGTCTACACAGAGTAGATCGCCTTGGTTGGGTTACCAAGGATTAGTTGTTACTCCTTAGGGAGAAATTGTGAATGTCCATGGAAAAAGAATTTGTTGAGGATGTGTCTGGATGTGATGGTCAGCGTGGTAGCGGAGGATAAACTCCTTCTGGTGCCTAATTAAAGCACCTAGATATGAACTTGAAATTGATTTTGTGAATGTGTGTGTGCGTGTGTGTATGTATGAAAATGTGGATGAATTGTACTGTTGAACATCGATGCTGATTCTTGTATATTATGGCATGATATGTGATGATGATGTTGATGTTGGTATTCAATTTATGACGTTGGATTTGTACTAGATTGTTTATGATTATTGAATGATATTATTGGGGTGATGCATGATATGGGTAGCGGTAGAGGGAGAAATGTTTGATCACCTAGTACTACTATATTAGGTTGTTAGAATGAACTAGACGTAAGATGAGTCCCATTGTTGTGTTCCAGTGTGGGAGTCTAGGATGCTTCGTAGGTAGTTCGACGCATTGTTAAGCCTAGTGGGTTCACTCAGTTTCATTAGGAAACTGCTCCCCCCATCTTTCTTTTTAGTTAGAAGTGGAGTTGAGCAGAGCTTGGATCGTTAGTTGGTGGCATTGGTGTTGAGCTAGAAGACTGAAGGTTGTGACTGAAGACTGAAGAGTTTTTATTGTTATTTTTCAGTTGATTTTGGGGATTTGGGTTTGGTTCATTTTGAGTAATGAAATTGAAATTTTAATTGTTTATGTTGGCATTGGATTTATGGTTATCAATTAAAATTTTGGGATTTGAATAATGGAAGCGCTTCTACTTGTCTTTAATTATTCCATTATTATTATATATGTTGTTTTAATTACGTTTTTTATGCTTTGAGTCAAATCGTAGCACTGGTTTTCAGTCTAATCATGAGTTCGACCATGACGATTCTGAGTGGGTATTATAACGGTGGTGGTGGTTGTGAGAAAACCATTCAAAATAAAACACGTCTTTACAAAAAATAATTGCATTGGAATTGAAATATGTGCGCTTCTAGTGCATCGTAATTGAAATATATTTGTAAAAAATGTTGTGTAAATTACTGTTGTTAGAGCATCTCCAATGTTACTTTTAAAAGGTTTAACCATAGAAGAGTATGGTGTGGAAGTTTAAAAAATGAGGTGGAAATAAAAGTTTTGTCCTACTAAAGCTTTAAACACTACAATAGTTGGGTTTAAAAATTTAAAGCTTTAAGTGAACACTTTGGGGGTCTGATTTAAGGGACAAACCTAAACCTAAGGCTAAACCATTAATTCTGATTTTGGACTGCAAAAAAGAGAAAGATTATGCATACAAATACATGTTGCATAAAAATAAGTGCAAATTTGGCTACATCATGTGCAATTGAGTTCCTTGTTCTTTTAATGGTTTTATAAATCACCCCGGGCATCCTTTTGAGAAGGGTTCGAATTTCCTGGATAACGATCCCTGCCAATGGGTGTGATTTGTTTGGATCAAAGACTCTCCATGAACCTGTTCAGCGTAGCTTTTATTATTAAATTCTGTAAGGTCGAGTTTCTGATCCAAAGGAGGGTCGTTCTAACTGCCAAGGCTTCAATTGTGAAAGGGTCACAAATAAAGGGAAAACACTGGCCACCTGCAAAAAGAATGTTCCCGTGGAAATTTCTTACCACCATGCCTATAGCACCACCATGGTTACTCCGGATTGCCCCATCCACATTAAATCTGAACCAATTGGTGGCTGGTAATAGTCCATAATTATTGTTAGTTGTAGGAGGCTGACGTAAAGGTTGTGTTTTTGCCAGATTATTTGTCAAAACTTGTTCTTTTAAGTGAGCCTCAAAACATTCCTTTAGAATCCTAGGATGTATATATTTGTTTAAAGTTGAACACAACCTCGTTCCTAGACTTCCATATACGCCACCAAAAGATCAGCACCTTTTGTGGGGAAACTAACTTTTTTCCGCAATATTTCTCACCATGTTATAATAATATTTGGGACTTGAAAAGAACTTAGCGGGATTCTAGTCAGACTACCAATTTTTTCCTCCAGAATACAATACATTAACAAGTGTTCAATTGATTCTTCATGGTCCCAACAAACTGGACACAAATCTGGGATGTCTTGTATTTTTTTTCTTTAGGATCGTCCTAGAGGGTAGGATATAATGAAATACCTTCCAGAGGAAAACTTTAAGGGGATGTTTGGTATTTGTGATTTAAAATACATGGATTCTTCAAAATTAGTGTATTTGAAATGTAGGTTTTTAAATTGATGGTTTTCATAAATAAGTATGTTTGCCATTTGTGTTTTAAATTCATAAATTGAAAGTTACATTGTCTATTTTGTCCCAATTATTTATGAACATCAATTTCACCTAAAAAGCATAATAAGGGCATATGATGGAATAAAAAATAAACAATGGGAGATTCTCCACAATCTCACCTAAAAGGTGAGATTCTAAATCCATGTATTTGAGCTTCTTTTGGGAATTACAATACATGGATTTTAGATAGAAAATTAACAAAAAAACAAGGCATTCACCACAGTACATGTATTCTCTAAAATCACCCTTCCAAATCACAAATACCAAACATCCCCTAAGTTTTGGTTGAATCTCAAGACTCTAAACTGCTTTCCATAGGTTCTTGTCAATTGGAGACGACCCAATTTCCTCCTCAAAGGATGGATCCTGTGTTAATAGTTCATAACCTGATGTCACCGTATAAGCTCCGAAATTCGAAAGTTGTCATGAAATTCTGTCCTCACATTCGGAAAGGGGAAGAGGGATTGAGAGAATTTTGAACACGCCTGACATGTGAAACATCTCCTTTAATTTTGGGATGTTCCACAAATTCATGGATAATAATTCAGCCACGACATGATTAGCGAGAGGATGATCGTTACTGATATTGAGATAGAGAGACGCAGACGAGAAGTTTGGAATCAAAGGATCCTTAAACATTCTTCTGATCCTCCCATTTTCAATTTGCCATCTCATTCCTTGTATCAATACATCTCTTCCGTAAAGAATGCTTCTCCACCCGTGCGACGGACTATATCCTAATTTTTCTTGGAAGAAATCTAAATTGTGAAAGCATCTGCCTTTGATTACTGGAGAGAGGAGTAATTCAGGATTATTAATGATTCGCCATCCTTGTTTTGCCAACAGAGTTTGGTTAAATTTACTGAAATCTTTAAATCCTAGCCCTCCTTGATCTTTCGGTGTACAAAGTTTTTTTCATTCAATCCAATGGATTTTCTTTTTTTCCCTCTGTCTGCACCCACCAGAAGTTGGCCATAAGACTATTAATCCTATCCAAAGTTGTTATTGGAATCATGTAGGTCCCCATTGCATAAACAGGCAATGCTGGCAACAACTGAGTTTAATAACACTTCCATTCCTGCGGGTGATAAGAAATTACCCTTCCAACTTTGTAGTTTTGTGCGACAACATCCTCCAAAAAATGGAAGGATTCCACTTTTGATCTTTTCAGGACCGAGGGTAATCCTAAATACACATCATCCTCTGAGGCAAGTTTCAGTCCAAGTAGATTACTTAATGTGTCTTTATCTTGGTCAGAAGTTGCTTTATAGAATGTAACTGTGGATTTTTGTAGGTTGAGTTTCTGTCCATTACACAATTCATATATTTCGAACACATCTTTCAGTGTCTCAATCTCTTCATTTGATGCTCTAAGGAATATGAAAGTATCATCAGCAAACATAAGGTGTGTTTATGTTGGGGTATGACTATTAATCTGAACACCAGTAAGAGTCTTAGAGTCAATTTAGTTCTCTTACAAAAGTGTCAAGCCTTCTGAATATAATGCAAAAAGAAGTGTTGCCGGTTTGAAAAATCCAAAGGTCTTTCCATTTAAAATAATCGTCATTGAAGTTGTCATTATACATCTAGCCATCCATCCAATCCATTTTTCTGCAAAGCCAAATCTACGAAGAAGTGTAAAAAGAAATGCCCATTCAACTCTATCATATGCCTTCTCCATATCAAGTTTTAAAGCCATAAATTTATTTTCACTCTTCTTCCTACCCGAGAGACAGTGCATAACTTCATGTGCAATAAGGATGTTGTCTGATATCACACGCCCATGTACAAATCCGTTTTGAGTTGAGTTTATGATTTGGGGTAAGACTTTACTTAATCGTCCAATGAGAATCTTGGAGATAATTTTGTACAGAACTGTGCACAATCCGATTGGTCTGAGTTGTCTTACATTTTCAACTTTTTTAACCTTAGGCAACAGGGTAATCCATGTGTGGTTGACAGATTTGAGGATATCTTTGGAGTCAAAGAAAACAATGATAGCTTCAGTTACATCATGACCAATAATATCCCAATAGGCCTGAAAGAAAGCCTCAGAGAAGCCATCAGAGCCTGGCGCCTTGTTGGGACCAATTTCAAACACTGCTTTTTTCACATCCGCTCTGTTAATTGGCACGGTAAGCATTTCGTTCATTTCTACTGTTATTTGTCTGGATGCTGGGATTGGCCTAATTCTTCGTCTAAAATCGAAAGGCGGAAGAGAAGACCTGAATAATTTTGAGTCGAAATTAATTACAATTTCCCCCATTTCCTCCCATGAATTCCTTAATACACCATTTGGGTTGATAAGAGATTCCACAGTTTCTTCTTTGTTGAGCCACTGCACGGTGAATGAAAGTTGTATTTTTATCACCGTCTATATTCCATTTCGTTCCATATCTTTGTTTCCAATATAATTCTTCTTGGTGAACCTCTATTCCTAGTTTTGTTTCCAAGCCGGCCACAATTTCCCAGTTGATTGGGATTTTTGATTTTTCCTGAGCGATTTCATCTTCGAGTCTTCGGATTTTCCTTGCTGAATTTGACGTTCTTGCTCTTACCCATTCAAAGAGTTTATGCCTCAGTCTTTTTAGTTTAGACACTACTTTGTACATTGGGAGTCCTAACGCTGGTAGATGCCAAGAATTAATGATAATATTCCTAACTTCATCATTATTAATCCATCTTGCATCAAACCTGAATAACCTTCTGTTTGGCGATCTTTGTTGTACATTGAAGATGAATAGCCATATGGTCCGAGCTAGAAGTTGCAATATGTGTAACAGCCGTTTCTAGCCAAGCATCAAGCCATTGATTAGTAATTAGAAATCTATCTAATTGGCTGCTAATTACCTTTTGAGGTATATGGTGCTTGTTTGACCATGTGAAAATGGACCCCGAGAAACCAACATCGATCAATTGTATATCCAGAATAAAGGCGAGGAAATCTGCATAGCCTTTGGGTTTGGAGGTAAGCCCCCTTCCTTCTCCGATCTGTTCGTGACACAATTAAAATCTCCTCCAATAACAACCGGTCCATCCAAGTTAAGAACACAATCCTAGAGGGTGAGCAGTTGGTCAACCCTTTCTTGTACTTTTGTGGATAAATAAACACCTATGATGTATGTTTTATTACTTGGTGAAATCTCCCAAAGATACAAATTGCGTAGGGTAGAGTGAAAATATTTCAACAACTAAAATTTGAGTCCCAAGCTAGTCAATCCCCCTTTCCTCTTATCTCTTGATATAAAAATGAAATCTTGATAGCCAGCTGCAAATATTTTATCTTTAACTGTCTTTTCAATTGTATGCGTTTCACAGATAAACAAAAAGGACGGTCTATTACGTCTTACCAACTGTTTGAGTTCATTATTTGTAAAAAGAGAACAGATTCCACGACAATTCCAAGCATGAAAATTCATTTTTGATTGTGAAGGCAGCTCAATGAACACAGTCTATTGAACAGAGTAGTGATAAAAAACTGTCAGGCACATAGTTCCTGTTGGGATACTGACAATCTCGATAACGAGTACCCGAAAGTCAGAATTGGAAATGTTTTAGCACTTTAATCAATAACCGTAAGATGAGAATTTCGAACCCACTTCACAAGGAAGCAATTAATTGGAACTCGTCCAAATTACCGATATAGAATAAACTTATAATCGTATTCAATTCCGTGTAATGAGTAAAGACTCACCAAGAAATTCACTTAACAAACAAAATAGAAGAGGAGCGAACAACCAAACACTGGAGGTGGATATTGGCAGAAGAGACATGCAATTACGGGTTGACTTTCAAAATAACGCCTACTGTTAAGAATTGATCTTATATATTAGTAAGGAGATCCTCCAAAGATGGTGTCCAAACCTTTAGTTTGGTAAGACAAATCAAATCCATTAGACAGGAAACTTAATATATTTTTTTCCATAAAAAAGGGAGTAAATTTGAATAAGGGAAATCACTTTCCTCAAATTGCACATCCGTTCAAAACATGAGGAGCAAATCCATATATACCGACCACTTAAGAATACCAGATCCATACAATCTATTGCTGAAACTGGAAACCCCACTTTAACCTTTTAATACTTATGCAATAGGAATTGTCCGAAATGGTACTGCTCTTCTAATTTGGAATCACCAAGTTTATTTTTAGTATAATGATGAATCTCCATTTAATGAGATAAATTCTTCTGTCACAAAACACCACAGTGGCAAGCAATCAACCCAAAACCTGATTTGTTCCATTAAGCTGACATGGTTTTAATCAATGTTGTCAGGACCGGACCGGACATCGAACCGCCTGAGCTAGAGGTTTGAGGGTCAAAGGTTCAACCGGAGTTGAACCGTAAAAACCGTTATAAAGAACCGTTAATACTCTTACTTTAAAAAATTAGTAATTTTATAAAACTTAAGTATCATATTAGAATCATATCATATATAAGTATTCTTTTTTTTTACATCCTACAAACTTAAGGTATCAAACTGTAAAATTTACTAAGTATATATACGTAGTTTTAAAAGAAACCCTAATCTAATCTACAAAGTTAAAACTACAGAACTACAGCCGCCTCCTTTCTCCTCTTTCCCCTCTTTCTTCCTTTCTCCCGTTTCTAGTTGAATGGACTAATCAATAATACAGGTGATTAATATGGACTGAGGATCCATGAATTAGATTTATTGGGACGACGGAGGGCGAGGCAAGGTAGCAGACACCGCGATGCGAGACAAGACGGCTGACGAAGGACGACGAGGAGAGATGGCGGATGGCGACGAGGAGAGACGGCGGATGGCGGACGAGGAGAGACGACGGATGGCGGACACGGTGAGACGGCGGATGATGAGGCGAGATGAACGATTTGGAAACATCTAGATGCAGAGGGAGAAACCGTGAAAACCCGTTGTTTACGGTTCGAACGAGTCAGCCGGTTTTAGCGGGTTGAACCGGAAAATCAACATAATTAGACCGGACAACATTTAACCTTGAACCGGACCGGATTAGTGAACGGTTACCGGTTCGACCGGCCGGTCCGGTCCGGTTTTAACAACATAGGTTTTAATAGGCTATTTGTAGAGTGATGTATTTTTGGATTCTGCATTTGTGTCAAAGGGTTGAGAAAAGGTGTAGCTTGTGAATTTGAGGTTCTAGATCGGAGGTTAAAAACCTCTCCCATAGAGTTAGTTCAAGCAGGCCAATGCGTTTAAAGGGAGCCCTACAACCTCTGTAAACTTCTCAGATGCCTTAATGTTCAATTGTTAATGAAATCGAAAGAAGAAGATGATTTCCCTTCCAAGCAAACTTGACTGAAATGACTATCCTTACGATGAGCACTTGTATATACATATGTGCAAAGTCTACTCTATTAATTTCTATTAGCTCATATAAACTAGCTCACTTAACAATAAAGGTTTGTACTGGAAACGAAAGTATAAGAGAATTCTGTGTAAATTAATTTAGCCGTGGTATACTCAATAAAGCATTCAAAACCAACAAGTTAACTTTAAAAGAAACGGACCAGAGCAATGATGATGAAACAACATTTTGATACAATACTTATCTACAAACAACCAAGTGTTTGTGGACACCAGAATCCATATCACCAACTTACATAATAGAAGATCAAATAGAATGCAAAACTTCGGATCAGCAAGAACAAAGATTCATTTGCGCCTGAAACATTATTCCAATGCTTGTCAGCAAGGATTAACCAAAATCAAAATGAAAATAAGATCATCCAAAAAAAACCACAGGCAGTGTCTTGACTCTTTATTTAAGCAGCAAAAGAGGCTATCTTCTGCATGATACCATGCCCACGGTACCAAACACGCCTTGATCCTTTAACCCTCTTTATCCAAACCCTCCTCTTCCCTCAGCATTTCTCCAATAGTCCCTTAATTGGTTCCATAAGTATTGATCCTACTCACCCAAGGACTCACATCGTCCTCATTTGACTCCTGATCATACCAAATCTTATTTGTTTCAACTCCTGACATCCCGAACAGCTCTTTCACCAATGTTGACCTAGCTTTCTCAATATATGACACTTGTTCCTTATGATTCCTTTCTTCCACAGGATAGTCAATGTCAGCCATCTCCTCCAATGATTCTAGAACCCGATCCTTCAGAAATGTTGAATCTCGTTCACCGAAAGCTTCTTCCTCCAACACTCGAATCATGATGCCTTTGTGCCCAAGCAGCAGCTTTTTAGGTTCCTTCTCAAGCTCCGAAACTTTAGCTTTCCCTTTCTCTTCGTACACCTTCTTTCTTTTCAGCGTCTTCTCAGTTCCTACAACATCAGTTACAAATGCCTCTCTTGTCTTCATACCAGTACCATTGACTGCTCCTACAATCTATTGGGGGCTAACGACATCATGTGGACCTACATATATCCTAAGAAACAGCACAGCAGGATCAGTTAAAATGAGAAACACAGTCTGGAGAAGATAATATCATCATTGCCATATTAAGATCAAAATCACCAAGTAATGTGAAGAAAAATTCAATCTATCTAAATTAGCCACAAGAATTGGAAGACAATCATTTAAGAAAAAGGGTCAGCACCTGTACTCTTCTCTACCTCGACATTCTTTTTAGAGCCATCCTCATTTGGTGAACCTAAACACCCATTAGCCAACACATCAGAGGTGATTTAAATACAATCCAATCTTGCCAATAAACCATCATCATCATCCTATCCAACAAGGATCATCAAGCTATGTGGAAAGCAATCAAAACAAACCAGCTCTTCAAGAGTATGAAGCAGGTAAAGGATTAACCAAAATCTCAAAACCACTTCTCTGACCACCAACATCCCAAGTTATAATGCTAAATTCAATGTAAAATATGCATACTAATATTCATTACTTAAAAACCCAAGGATCAAGGATAAAGGAGAAGACACACCGTCTAGATGTTCGAGGGCCAAAGCTACCGAGGCGGAATTTAATGGTCTTTCTTTCATTGTGAATTGGTTAGGGACTTCTTCTAGCCTCAGAGATTGAGGATTCGATCGTGCAGCTGCAAAAGACGCCATTACTGAAGGTGGTAAGATAGGAGCACCCCTTCGGCTTTGATATTTATTTGTGGATTTCCTTTGCAAGTGGGGGCCTTCAACCAGTTTTCCACAATCAGGGATGCAGATCCACTTGTTTCTTGCTTCAAGATCGAGTGTCAAATGTTGGTGTGGTAGAAATCATGAATGTGGCCAATGATTCCACATTGATAGCATATGGCTTGCACCTGAATATACTGAAAGTAGACGAAGAAAGAACCCCCCCCCCCCCCCCCCCCGAGAAACGAGCAGTGATCCTTCCAGCCCTCGATCCAAGAATATACAGCTTAACCAAACCCTTGATGAAAAATCCTTCGGCAGAGTCTGCAATGAAAAAGTTAACTTTCTGCACCTCTCCTATCTTCTCTAGCATCTGTCGACCAAACGCCAGGGTTCGCCAATCGATTGGGATTCCTGCCAACTTAACAACAATATCGATGAACTGAAGCTGTTTGAAAAGGTTCTTGGTGGGAGTGACAAACCTTATCATGTTCATTATACTAAGCTGAAAGGACTAAGGTTAAGTTTTGAGCACCAATTCCTTTTCTGCACCGATGGAAATATGAATTGGAACAGGCCGAACCCTGCTTCAAAGATGTTCAGCTCTCCTCTGCATTTCCACACATCGTCCAGCGTTCCACGAACAGCTTGTAATGATACTGGGTGATCCCAAAAAATTCAGACTAGGCAGCTGCGATAAGCCCACTCATTTGCTTCCTGCAAAACCTCATTGTTAAGATCAACAAAAAGAGGTTCCATCATGGGTATTGGCACAATTTCATTCGCCATAGTATTTGTTCTTTAGTACGATTGAGATGAAAAGAATTTGGGGTATGTTTCCAAACGCAGACGTTTCTTTAAAACAAAAGTGTGACCATCTTTCATTCCAAAAATGGACTCCAAAAGAAAGGTAATTTCAAGATATTTTGAAAGAAAACAATAAGACTTAGCATAGAAAATAGAACCTTCCATGTCTGATTCTTACAGGACAGGGTTTCTTGGCGAAAATCAAGATGATTTTAAATCAAAGGCAATCAATCAGTCCTTAAATATATGGCAATTGAATTTCGCCAATCAAGCCTTCCCTAAACAAAGATTACGGTATCAAAAAAGGAAACCAAACGAGATCTTCCATTTCAGATCAAACTTATTCAGAATACTAATTCTGGGACAGAAAAATAAAGAAGGGAAATCAAATCACCCTTTTCCGCGTCAATCAAGCGAAACAAAGACATTAAGTTAAGTCTGAAGGGCTGAAAAAGCTCCTTAAATGAAAAATGCTCCCTAAAACCAAGCACTTTAAAAAACGGAAGTTAAAAAAAATATTCCCAAAGCAAGCACTTTCCAAGAACGGAGGCTGGGTTGGAGACGACTTAAACTGTTACATCGTCAATAAAGAATACCAAGGAGAAAAGATTGAAAACGAAAAAAGCAAAAGGATTTCTTTAGTAAAAAAACTACACACCAACTCCAACAGCTGGTGAATAATTTTCAATAAGCAACCTTGTTTCAATCAGGAAGAAAGGGACCTGTAAAATCTTTGATAGAAAATGTTTAAGACCAGCCCTCCTTTGAGAACACAAGACTTCATCTCGGAATCGACCACATGATACTCTATCACTTTCCCCACCTAATATTCGACCACTTTCAGGTCAGCTAATTTGAGATTCCAAGTACGATCAGTAAGTAAAATCAAGCCCTCCAGAGTTTGTTAAGATCATCTGACTCCAAGTACATCAAGGATTGAAAAACAATACAATCTAACACCATTTTATCTCTTACGCTTTTGGAGGAATTATAACAGAAGTTCAATGAAAACCAAACAACAGTTGAACAAACTTCAATTTCAATACCCACAAGGGAATAATTCGGACCAAGTCTCGATTCTGACATAGATTTCAATCATCCGCATTCAAAACCATGTAATGAGAACGAATCTCACCATGGATTGCTTTTCAAGAAAAGGAAGAGGAACAAACCTTGAAGCGAAATATCATTGACAATCACAACCGGCCGCCTTGGATTCGTCGGTGAGAACTTCTGCAAATTATGTCAACTTACAATCCAGTCTCGTTAGTTGTTCGTCGTTTCTCCCAACATAGCAAAAACTCAACAGTGAAACAAACAACAAGTAAGAGTTCACCGCCATCTACTATGAGAAAGTTAAGGGGCAACAAAAACCTAGGAGCAGCAGAGCCGATCTCCACCGGAAGCCTTTCCCGCAATACAAAAGTTAATCGTCGCCGTCGGAAGGAAAACGCCAAGAAAGGAAAAACAAATTCCAGACCACGAGTTTTGATCTAAATCCTAATTTAAATCCAGAGATTAGATCTGGAGGAGATCTTGAGGAGATCTCAATCTGATCACATTTCCCCAGCCTGGATTCTCCATAAGTTGCCGCCTTGTCTTCTTTTTACGAGGTTGGCTGCCATTGCTGTGGAAGATTGAAGGACAGAGAAAGCAGAGGAGGTGTTTTTTTTAATAAGATTCCTTTGTGTCACAACTCTAGTTCCCCAAAAGCTTTATGTATATAACATAAAGCTTTATGAAATTAACCAATCAAATCATTTCTCTCTCCTATAATTTTTTTTCCTTTTTGCATTTATTTAATTCTATAATTTTTTAATAAACATCCTACCAATCTCATTTAATCAAGACAAAGAATAAATGTTTCACTACAAATGTACATTTTTTTTTCAAAATAAAGCTCCGGCCAAATACACAAATCTGGCCAAACCTTTAGTAAATGTGTCAATTCTAGCCACTTCTTTTTTAGTGACACAATTTAGACCAAACCTTTAATTTTTGTGTCAATTCTATCAAGTTGACTAATTTGACCGTTAAGTTTTTAACGCCGTTAACAGCTGCACACACCAAAAATGATATGGCATCTAAATTATTTGTCAACAAATACCACCTCATTATTTTAATTATATAAAAACAAAATTAAATTAAAAACATTATAAAATTGCTTCATCTCCTTCCTTTCCTCTGCTGCATCTAAATCTGACAATGGCATCATCTCCTATTCTCATTTTCACTTCTTGCAAAGATAGAATGTCAGCATCCAGCTCTCTTAGCACCTATCAGGAACTCCACCTTCGTCCTTCTTTTACCCATTTTCGAGAAAACAAAGCTCTTCGACCGGATCGCCGCCGGCGAGGCGTTCACAACTCTGCCACCGCCATAGTTTTCCTCTCCATCTCCGAAGCTCTATTGCCTAAGTGAAATCTCAGTCTTCGATTCTTAATCCCCTTATGTTTCGAATCTGCTTCATCGTGTTGTTACTCGATTCACCGTTCACGTCTTCTTCATTCTAGCTTCTTAGACAACAAACCCCAAAAAGACGAAACACTAATTTCGTCAACAAACACAAAGATTAAATCCCTCGCACTTAACCCAGCTGCGAAAACCTGAGTACTCCTCTGTTGGTTCACCATCCTTTGTCGTCTCTCCCGCAATGCTGATTTAGATGTCCGCAGATCTCATCTTCACTTTTGAAGCTCGAAAAGCTTGCACATGATTTAGATTTCCGCAGAGCTCGACTTCTCCCTCGTCATCTTTACTTCGTCCCCTGATTAGGGTTTCATGTCATCATAGATGGGTGAATGTTTTCACCATTGGAGTTGGATTCCCGATTTCTGAGATGAAAGTGAAGAAACTCGATTAGGAGAAGAGATAAAGACCCCTCCCATTTTCATCCCTATTAGTAACTCGTCGATTTTGAATTTTGTGGGTTTGGGTTAGTCAATATATGATGTGGCATGCCACATAGACTGCTAACCCAATATATATGTGGAACAAAAAGTCACGTCAAATGGGATAAGTATCACTGTTTTAGATCCGTCAAAATTTGTAACGGATTAATGGAAAATTGGACGGAAAATTTGAAAGCGGTGAAATTGGTTTTTTAAAAGAAGTGGCTAGAATTGACACATTTGCTAAAGGTTTGCCTAGATTTGTGTATTTGGCCTAAAGCTCCTCATCTCATTAATGTGTAATCATGCAAATGTTCAACAAATGGCTTTCAAGCCAACACGGAGGTGTCACCCCTTCAGTAGGTGACGTGAACGAACATGATCGCCTAGCTAACGTGTGAGCAACCATATTACCACTACTCCTAACATGAAAAACAGAAAAATCAACATGATTTTGCATGCCCTGCATCGACGTATCACTACGCCAAATGCTGTGTCATCGTGCTCATCTCCATGCAACCGATCCACGACTGCCTTCGCATCACTCTCCAACATTAACACGTTGAAGACGAAGATTCCTAGCCCAGCTAATAGCCTCAAGTATTGCCATAGCTTCCACCTCTCTAATAGGGGTTGTTTCTCGATGATGCATCATCCTGTAACCATGCATAACTGCAAATGTACATTAACATGAATGAAATCATAAAAAAATAACTTCAATATCTGAATGAATTTGATATAATTTAACTAGATTGCACTTAAAACACATAATTTTGATAAAAGTAGTGATACATAAAATTTAAAAATAGCAACGTTTTGTTTAGTTCCCAGTGTCATCTCCAAAACGGTGCCAAATATGCTCCACTAGATATGCTCTTAGTTTTCTTGAATTTCTTCCTTTTTGGGTCTTCTGGATATGTAAAGCTCTTCACCATTGTAGCCCACTCTGGGTATATTCCGTCTGCAAGATAATAACCTTTCGTATATCTTGTGCCATTAACTATAAATTGAATACAAACAGAGATATCAAAGGCAGGACACTAAGATTTGGCCAGGGAGATAAATTGAGAAGGTATCACGAAGAGTATGGTGAAATACGAAGGGTTTTAGAATCTTACATTTTATTTGTAGATTTCATCATTTGTAATTCTCAATTAAAGAACACTTACATCCCGTTTAGTATCACTTTGCTTTCACTTTGTTTCCACTTTATGTTTTCTAATTCTAAAAAATAAAATAAAATCATGTTTAGTAACACTTTACATTTATTGATTTGGAAACATGTTTTGAAAACAAGAGCTATTATTGAAAGTGGAAAAAAGGCGTTTCCACAAAAGTGATTGTTGATTTTGATTTTTAAAAAAGACCGGGAAAAAAACGGAAATGACTAATAGCCCACTCTTCAATATGTATCTCTGACTTTTTATTTTCCTTATAATTTTCTATTATTTTTTAACACCATTTATGGAGTAACTTTCTCAACAACCCTGCACCAGCCTTTTAAAAGCTAACAAAATTTTCACTATTTCCCATACTATAATTTCCACTAGCTGTCTCTTAACTTCTGAACTTCTGATTCTCTGCAGAGTAAAACATTTTCCTATTTTAAATATTCTAAAGCTTCTGTTACATAAAACATGGGTTTGGAAAATATCCTAAAGCCATTAGAGAGGGAGCTAATCGTTACTTCTTCATTGTTTACTAATGCTGTCACATTTTCAATTCATAAATCATTTTGTTTTTATTCATATAGCATGGGTTGGACAATCCATAATTTCATCATGTTACATGCTACAAGAGATGAGTTGTTTGATCGATTTCCAGATAGTGATGCGGAAGATGCAACAGTTGAACCATTCATAGCAACGGAATATATCAACAATTCATCTCAAATCAGAGAAATGGCTGAAAGACGTGATTCAATCGCAAACCAAATATGGAATAATCATCAAAGTGCTTGAGTGACTCGGTGATTCATCATACGTAAAGGAAGTAGTTGGTAGCTAGGTTATTTTTGGACTGAAATTAGTCTTCCAATAATGTTCATTTAAACACAATTTCGATTTCAGTTTTCAATTTAAAAAAAAAAAACAAAAGTGTGCCAACTAAACATGTTTTCACTTTCAACTTTCACTTTGATTGCAATTTGTGTTTGTTTCCAAATTGTCTTTGTTTTTGAATCAAACCAAAATTGATACTAAACGGGGGCTTAGTAAGCTAATACATGGCTATTAGAGCTAATGTGGTGTACTGAATGCGCACCAATTAACGTCATGAAGATGATAGCTGGAATGGAAGGGCCCAAAATGTAAAGTGGTCAAAGTAGGAGGAGGTAAAAAGAGTGTTTTATAGTATATGAGACTATTTGTTAAGTTGACAAAGTAGAGGAGGGTAAAGTGCTATTTTTCCTTAATATTTTAATCATATTTTATATTTTTTGAAGTTTAAAAGGTTATAAATCTCTATAAGTTGTATGTCATTGTGGGAATAACTTTGCAAGTTAGAAGGTTTAAAAAAAATGATGTGACATATTTTTTAAAACTTTAAATGACATGACCATAGGAGTTGCTCTTGTTTGCATTTATCCCCTTTTTCTTATACTTCAACGATGAAATTCAATACTTTTATTTTTATTACATATTGTGTATTTGTTTGTGCTCACATTCATAATTACATCAACAAGTTAAATTGAATTCAAAATTGTCAAATTTTAGTGTTACAAAATACCGTGTTGTCGGAGCGCTGTGGGTGACAAAGGGGATATTTTGTATCCTATACAAAGCTCAAGGAGAGCCGTAGGATCTCCTTCATTTAGATCTAACGGACTGCATAACTAGTATTTATGGGATGTTTTTTTTTTAACTTTTCACCAGACCCAACATCTAGGGTAATTTCCCTACCGCCGCCTCCCCCCCCCCCAAACCTCTGAAACACGAAAATCGTAGTCGGCGTAATCTCCGCCGGCGCGCTATCTCCGGACAACGAACGCTATCCGGTGCGGCGACTCTCTCCCGAGTTGCGGCTGTCTCTGGTGCGGCGGCACTTTGGCTTCGACCGATTTCTTGGAGCGGGTCTTGGATTTGTTTGTGGCGCCGGAGTTAATCGACGATTCCCCCATCTGCCGGACTCCGATTCTGACTTCCCTCGCCGCCGGTAAGCCAAGCTTTTCTTCCTTTTTAATTTTCAACCTTGCATGTCAGTTTAACAAGATGACCGCCTCTCTCTCTGATTTCTCAGATTAAAAAACAGCCACAACCAACATCTGATTCAATCAACGAAGAAGGGACTCTAGCCGATACAGGGATTTCTGATTACATAAGACTTCTTTGCTTTGGTTTTGCAATCTAGGTCAGTCATTGTTGTTTTTCAATGATTGTGGTGGTTTTTAGTTCAATTATGTTTTAGGATGCCCGAATATCAGGTCGAATACATGTAGTTGTACCATACTAGTATGCTCGTTGTACTAGTATGTTTGACCGCCTCTCTCTCTGATTTCGCAGATTAAAAAACAGCCACAACCAAGCTCTGATTCAATCAACGAAGAAGGGACTCGAGCCGATACAAGGATTTCTGATTACACAGGACTTCTCTTGGTTTTGGTTTTGCAATCCAGGTCAGTCATTGTTGTTTTTCAATGATTGTGGTGGTTTCTAGTTCAATCATGTTTTAGGATGCCCGAATATCAAGTCGAATACATGTAGCTGTACCATACTAGTATGCTCGTTGTACTAGTATGTTTGATTATGGTTTCTAAAGCGATGGTTTGGTTCAAACCTTTCCATATTTTAATGATACACAATCACAACATATAATGTTCAATCACGAATTCATGAGTTTAGTTTTCCTTACAGTAAAATACTCAGCAGCCTGCCATCTGCACATTTTGAACTGTACTAGTAGCCGAACTGTACTAGTAGTTGTTTTGGACTATGATGTGCTTATAATGTGATGTGCAGCCAGTAACAGAAGAGCAAGCTACAGATAACAATGAAGAATATGTTGCGAAAGATACGAAATGGTGGGATAGCGAGTCGTAGAACTTGTTGGATTCACAACAGATGGTAGAAGGTTTATCATTATGTGAAGAGTTCCTTAGGAGTCAGTCTCCTAGCAGAGATGGGAATGTAGATCCAATCCCAGATGGGAAATCTGATCTTTCTTTACAGTATGCAAAGCTAGGTGGAGAGGAGTTGAAGAAAGATTTGGAGGAGTGCCAAACTATGGTCCTTGACCCTGCAAATATAGAACTCGATACACCTCCCGAGTTCAGACTGAGTCAGCTTGTATGTCGCCTTGTGCACTGTCCTTTAGCTTTTCTGCTCGCAACTGTTGATTGATCTCTTTGTTTCAACTGGTGTGTGTAGGAATTTGGATCGCAGGACAGCTTTATTGCATGGGGAGGAGGTAAACTTGATTAATTAGCATGTTCTTAGCTTCTGTGTGTGGATGGAACAAAGAGAGAAACAAGACTATCCCCAAGCAGGAGAGATAGGTATGGTTTGTTGGAGGAGTATAAACTGTATTTTGTGGGATGCATACTGTTGAATCTTGAGGCAGGGGGCGGATAAAACTCAAGTTTTCCCCTTGTTTGGAACATGGATGCAAATACATCTATTTATGGGATCTTTGTTGTAACCTAACGTTTATCTTAAGATATTAATCTAATTTTATTTGAAGTGAGGTAGAATATAGTGCACAGTGTCCATGCGATTTATACCTACAGGGTATGAATCTAAAATTTCTATCAAACAAAAGACTGCTTGCCAGAAATTTGGAGTTCTCACTTCTTGCAAACTTGCGTTCTTTCTGCTAGAAAACATTATAAGCATACTAGTACTGTATGCATACAAGTACTGTAACGAATAGTGGAAACAAAATCGAAACTCAAAAAATGAACAGCAAAACCGAAAGACATGCAATTTGACTAGTACTGTATTCCTCATCTGGTTCAGATGTAGCATTAACATCGGGGGAATGATCAATCGGTGAATTATTTAGATCAAACAGAGGTGCGGAAGAAGGCTTGTTTACTTGAGAACTCGAACCGGGTTCATCCATTATAAAACTAGAACTTGAACTTGGGGATGGATTTTAATGATTATGGACTGATTTGTTCAAAAGAATGATAGGGAAGTTTTCTTTATAATGGCGTGCGTGATTAGCATATGAAGAAGAAGATTAGGATTATCTAAAATTGTTAAGAGAATATTTTCAAGCATATTTTGAGGAGGAGATAATTGAAAAATAAATATAATAATAGACAATATTAAAATCCCGCGGACGGTGGGATTTTTTGGGTTGCAGCCATTTTTTTATTATTTCAATTAATGATATTAATTAAATAGTATTATTAAATTCATTTAAGTTATTAATTAAGAAGTGGATATGAGATCAAGGGTCAGATTAAACTTTGTATAGGTGACAAAGTTTAGACTTTGTCACCGAAAAAAATCCCCCGTGTTGGGGCTATTTTTTTTTTTTTTTGTAATTGCTTGGACTAGTTTTGTTTCATGTAAGTGGAAGATATGTTGTTTTTGTCATTTTTGTTTTGTTTTGTGCTAGGCGAATGACCTTTTTAAACTAACTAATAGCAATAATAAAAAAATGAAAATACACATATGTACACTAGTTAGATACATATGTTAGTGTTTGATGTTGTGATTAAAACTTCATTGGTACAATTATGATGTCATTGATTTAATTTAGAAAATATACATATATACTTGAATTTTTCCTAAAAGTCAAGGGATTTCTAATGCACTCCTTTCTTACACTTCCAATTCGTCACTAGCTTAAGTTCTCTCTCTTCTCTTCTTTCTATTTTATTTCCACTATCTTTTTTTTCCGAAGATAACTCCCGCAGGAGAAGAGCGGTAACCAAACACAAGCAACTAAAAAGTGTCTGCCCAAGCCGTAAGGTTTACCACGCCTTGGCTTGGGAGACATCGAAGACCATGGCGAGCCACACAATGGGCTGCCGAGTTTGACTGTCGAGGGACAGTCTGAAATCTGATCTGAGGAAGAGAATCCACGAGGCTCCAAATGTCCAACACCACAGCACCCCCGTCACGACCACAGAATGGTTTGTTTGAAATTGCTTGAAGAACTAGCGTAGCATCACCTTCAATATCCAAAGCCGTCCAACCCAAAGAGCGGCAAAGAGCACAGGCGTCCCTAACAGCAAGCAGTTCAAGAATGAAAGGGTTAGTCAAACCCTGGTAAGAGATACCTGTGGCAAAAAGGAGACCTCCGGAGGAGTCTCTGACCACCAAGCCAACCGCTCCACCCGAACCAGGAGAAACTGCACCGTCGACATTAATCTTCAGGCGGGGATGTTGGGGAGGGAGCCAGATTGAAAGGCGAGGTAGAGGAGCAGGTGTTGGAGCAGAGGGTAGAGGGAGCAAGGATAATTTGTCTCGGTCAAAGGTGAACTGTAAGTTTAGGGCTTGGATGGAAGTTTGAAATTTTTCAAAAACTACCCAGTTTCGAGACTTCCAGAGATGCTACCAAGCTAGAACCCAAATATTAGCATCCTGTGGGCAACAGTTTTGAATCCGACGCCACGCTATAGCTGGATGAGTATGCGGGGTGGCATTTAGATTGAGGGTGGTCGTAGCAAAGAAACGGCGAGTTGTTGTGCATTTGAACAACAAATGCTCCAAAGTCTCCGGTTGGCGAAGACAGACCGGACAAAGAGGAGGCAAGTTCATACCTCTCCTGTTAAGAGCCTCAATAGTTGGGATGATGCGATGACAGATACGCCAAAGGAAAAATCTAAGTTTGGGTTGAATCCGAAGTGACCACACAGCTCGCCAAGCCACTGAGTCCATTTGGGCTACCACAAAGGTTTGATCTTTCTTAGGTTTAGATCTCATTGCCAATGCATAACCACACGAAGTCGAATATTGACCGGAAGGCGAAAAAAACCACACATTTAAGTCTACTTGCGGAGTAATTGGGATTGGAATATTCGAAATTGCATTCACAGAAGCAACTGTGAACAATTCTCGGAGTAATCGAATGTTCCATGATCCTTCATGAATAAGATCAGAAATCCGACGCCGCACTCGCCGGACAAAAACGGTGGCTCGCTTCGGCGGCGGCATCACAATGGCGTCACCTTGCTGGCGGTAAACCTCCCGTCGACGCTGGAACATCCACGAACCTCGAGGAGTTGGGCATTGGACAATCTCGATTGGAGCCGTGCAATCCCCCTGAGAGTGCTCGACGAGACCGCAATTGAAGCAGAGCCTTGAGAGGCCTTCATACAGAACTTTCACCCAGAACGATCTCCCTGGTAATTCGATCACTTCCCTCCGACCAATTAGACCTTTCGTGAGGTTGAAGTTCACCTTTGCTCTCAGAAAAGTTCCAGGTTCGTCACTTAACCTGAACAGAGCGATATCACGAACCACACCAAAGTCTCCCAAGAACTGCCTTCCAAAGGAAACCGTGCTGTATTGAGTGGGCACTTCTTTGAGAGTAACCCAAAGGTCCATAAAGTGCAGGGAGAGTGCCAATTCCTCAGAAGGAGTCGACCAGGGGGCCAAATGCATCATGATCCCATCCATATTCCAAGGCTGCGATCGGAGAATTCGGCTACGATCATCAAGGCACTGGAAGTAGCACTGAAAGAGTCCAAACCCACCGTGGAAAACATGAATTCTCCCTTGAAGTCCCCAGATTCGCCCAAGAGAGGATTGCAAACTTGCTAGAGTTTTTCGAATAGGCCCGAAAAACATCAAAACAAGGCTAAGTCCCACACGTTCCTGACTTGCAGTAATTTCCGAAGCCGGGAGTTGGAATGCAGAAATCGCCATTGTCAGAGAAACTGAGATAGAGGGGAGAATGGTTTGTGAAAATCCCTGAGAAGAGAGTGAAATTAAATAGTGGGATTGGTAACCGCTGCGGATAACCGCAGAGAGGACGGAGGAAACCGTCATCTGCCCCAACATCAACTGCCGCAACTGCATCAGGAGTGAGGAATTGAAAGTAAAACACAGAAGGCTCAGAGAAGAAGAGGAAGATGGCCGAAGAAAAAGGAAATCAAAGAAACCGCCGGAAGTTGAGAAGGAAAGGGAATGTAACCGCCTCAGAGCATTTCGTTTTTCCTCAGTCTTCCACTATCTTTTCTCTCGGTTACTCTATTTTTTATAGTGAGTTTGGATGATAATGAATGAGATGAAAATGTGATTAAAGACCAACGTTGGAGTCTTGGAGGTAGAATTTCGTTTGAAAAAAGAGAAGTAAAAATCCAGAGAATAATGAAAAGGAATGAGTCAAATTGAAATGAGGGTAAGGTTTTCGACTTTCAGAATAGCAAAAAAAAAAATTAGAGGTCGTTTTCCGCACGAAAATGTATTGCAGCGAAATTAAAATCCAGAAGAGATTCAATTACTGGGGAAGGCCCTAATTCCTTACGGATTTTAATTCCTTTGTTTTCCACTGTACCATGACCATACGGATATGAAACAAAGGACCACCTAGCATGACTGAACTACCCTTCCTATCTATCCAAACAACCTATACATTCTTTGTGCATCTCATTTATGTCATTTTTACACAAAATACTCAAAAAATTCAAGCTCACCATATTCAAATTTTTTTATTCGACCAAACATTAATACTCAAATAATCAAAATTATTCGACCAAACATCAATATTCAAATCAGGTCTGTTTGTGAAAAAAAAAATTAAACACCAAAAACAATTATTCGTTATCCTTTTCAAACAAATTTTCGTATAAACTTTGCGATTCTGGGAGAAAGGGGAAGAAGGATAAAGGTGCAAATTCGAGGTCTCAGACATACTCGAAGAAAATAGAACAAAAAAATTGAGGGTAAGTTCGGCAAGATGGAAAAAAATTGGGTTGAGACTTTCAAATCTGTCCAACTCCTTCCCATTTCACGGGGAATTAAAAACACATGCAGAGGTTAATGAAAGCCTGCTAGGAGTTGAACTCCCCCAGATTTGGGTTGCCTAAATAGACCGGAAACATGGAATTTGGGGGGAAGCGAATTTCAACAAAATCCAGGTCCCAAAACCTGTACGGAAAATGACCTCGTAGATTAAGGTTCGAAAGGTTTTTTCAATTTCACGAGTCGAATAGGTTGTGGAGGTGATGGTTCTAGAGGAATTTATTCGTTTATGACCATTGAATATGTCCATCTTGAGGGGAGATTTTATGGTGAGAAATCCTTGATATTTCTTATTTAAGAACTCAAATCTAGGCCGTTGGATTTGTAACCGTAATAACCGTAATTGAGTGGTACTAAATGTACCAAAGGGTAAATCGGTAAATGTATAGTAATAAAAAAATTATATTTTAATAAATCCCAAACCAACGTGGTCTTAGTAGTGGGGCGGTTTTTTTTTGTGGATTTTTGTTTGGGGTTTTTTTTTCTAAAGAACTACCCACCTCTATCTCTCCATGTTTCATGTAACCGCTGGTTATTTTCACTTTTTTTAATTAAAACTTATTTCGGTGTTTATAAATTTAATCATTTTTATCTCTCTTTTTTTTTAAATAATCTCTTTGCTAGATAGATTTATAAAACAAGATCAACCGTCAACATAATATACATAATCATCTGTACCATATAATTTTTATTATGTTTCGGCGCGTCGATTTTGTCGGTCTGCTCTTCTCATTCGGTCTGTGTGTTTCTCTTGCTTGATCTCTTGTCTCCCCCCTCTCTCTGTGTTCTGGGTGCTCTTTGTGTTCTCCCTTCCGTAGGTTGGCCCTTGGGGTCAAACGGTTGTGGCTTGATGGCAGTCACGGGATTCCCGTTGTCTGAATTACAGGCTCCTCGGAGTCCTGAGTATGCCTTCATGGCTAGTTCCTTTCTTCTTCTTTTTGCAGAGCCTGGTTGTTCGTGTGTTCGTTAGGTTTTTTTATCGACCAATTTCTAGGTCAAAAGCAGAAGGTTTTTCCCGACGACGATTCCACGCTGGGGTGTTTCCAGAACAAGTCTCTCATGCAATGGTCACTCTCCCAATTCCGGATCTCCAATTTCCCTCTGGTCTCATCTCAGATTGGCGGCTGGCGAAAGGGCTTTTGCCTCTCCGTTCACTTCCTCTCCGATCGCATCGATCCTTCCAATTGGGTCTGATTCTCTGGTCTGCTCCTCTGTTTTCGGCTGGCTCGGTTTTTCCATGGGTTTCCGGTTTGGACCGACTTTAGTGAAATGTTTGTTATTTGGGTTTGTTTTTTTATCTGCAAGTTTTTCTCCATTTATTAGGGAGGTTTTGTTGCTGCGTGCAATTCAATCTCTCCATAGCCGCTTCAATTATTCTATTTAAACTCACATCCTTATCTGAGCTTTTCATTCGCTTTTGGCTTCCGATACGAGCTTTCTTTCTCTCTTCTCACCTGGTTAGGCCAAGTCCGACACCGACCTCCTTATTTACGTATCAACACATCTGCTAGGTTCATAGTATTGCCCCCCAACCCCTCCCCTCACCCCCACCCCCCATCTGCTTTTCCTCTCACCCCCCTTTCTCCTTTAGTCTAGGTGATCTTGGTACTCCTCTTCCGTGGGAGTGCTCGAACAAAAAAAAAAATTAATCATTTTTATCTCTTTTTTTTTTAAATAATCTCTTTGCTAGATAGATTTATAAAACAAGATCAACCGTCAACATAATATACATAATCATTTGTACCATATAATTATTATTATGTTGGTACCATTTGTTTGTAATTCGTGTTTTTAATTTGATGGTACCATTTATTTGTATATTGTAACTCTTGTATATTATGTGAAGGTACCATCATCTGTAAATTGTACCTCTCGTATTTTATTCATAAATTGAATCGCTCATATATTATGTGATTGTACCATTCATTCGTAAATTATATTCATATATTATGTGATGGTACCATTCATTCATATATTGTACCATTCGTATATTATGTGATGGTACCGTTCATTCATATATTGTACCACTCATATATAATGTGATGGTACCGTTCTTTCATATATTGTACCACTCATATATAATGTGATAATACCATTCATTCATATATTGTACTACTCATTTATTATGTGATGATACCATTCATTCATATATTGTACCACTCGTATATTATGTCATGATACCATTCATTCATATATTGTACCACTCATATATTATGTGATCGTACCAATCATTCGTAATTTGACTCATCATGATAGTGCTATAAAAAAACAAAATGATACAACATGACTTGATTATTATACATCATAATGTATAAATAACCAAATTGTACCATACATAATTATACACCAAAATGTACCATTGAGAACTAAAATGTACCATCTAAAACAAAATCATACCATTGAAAATAAAATCGTACCATTGGGATTATAAATATAACAAAAGACATATTTAAACCTAAAATTATATCATTCCATTGAGCTTCCAACAAAACAATTCCACATGCAAACACACATCTTCATGCTCCTCTAATCTGCTCTTCATCCTTCACCTTCTTCCTCTATCCTTTAAGCACCCCATCATCAGTGGCGGAGCCAGGAAATTGTTCAAGGGGGTTCGAAATACGTAACAATTAAATAGTCAACTAAATAATCGAAAAGTCAACTACAAATAGAATTAATAGTGAATAACATAATACTTAAGATTTTTACAATAAATGAGCAATAATCATCTGACACTGTTCACAACGAACCACGACGAGATTTCATACTTTGAAAACATTGTAGAACACATTCCTTGTCTAAACTAGCACACAAATCTTGTTCAATATATGTCACAAAAGCGTCGTTCAACCACTCATCATTCATTCGGTTCCGAAATCATTCTTGACATATTTCATAGATGAAAATGCCCTCTCCACACTTGCTGTTGCAACAGGCAAAATAAGTGTCAACTTGATAAGCAAATAAATTGATGGATACAATTCGTGCTTATTTGTTTCCACCATTTTTTTTGCCAACTCGTCAACCCCTTTCAAGTCTTTGAACCTATTATCGAATGGCAGATCACAAATGTATGAATTCAATTGATAACCGAGAAACTTCATAAGACTTGGAGGAAACTCGTTGGGGTAGAAAGTAGCAAGCTGCATCAGTTTCTCCTTATCAAAAGCGACAAATGAATCACGTGGGTTTAAGCAAGCCATAGATAACAACAACTGACAATTGACCTCATCAAAACGATTATTGATCTCTTGCAATTGCATATCTATAACGGTGTAAAATACCTCAACACGAAAGTGATGTAAGCATGTAACTCGTTCCCTGATACGCTTAGACTTTCCACGACGAACATATATGTCACTGCTGTTAGGAACTTCAATTGATTCTTCAATGCAAAACTTTATCGTCTCCTGAAAAAGTGCATCCCATCCACTATCCCTCAATTCTTGTAGTCGTCTCTTTGAAACATTCACAAGGTGGATAGCATTAACAATATCTTGGTCCTTGTTCTGCAAAGCTATGGACAATGCATTTGTTATTGCCAATACCTCAATCATCAACTTCATCATGAACACGAACTCAAAATCTTCAATCTGAATCAACACAACAGATGCTTGAGCTGTTGCTTTTTTGTCTCCTTCAAGATTTTGCAAAGTATGAACCAATGTTGAAAACAAGTTCTCCAAGTTAACCAATGTCCCAAAATGTGATCCCCAGCGAGTATCAGAAGGCCTCTTCATACCAATTTCTTGATTTAATCCACGACCAGTCTCCAATTCACGTAAAGCAATAGCTTCTGCAATTTTGTTTGCTTGAGTTTCTCTAATAATATCTTGTCGTTTACACGATGCCCCAACTAAATTAGTCACTGTGCCAACAGTAAAAAAGAAGACATTCACATCATCATGGTTCTAAGCAACAACAACAAGAGTTAACTGAAGTCGATGCGCGAAACAATGAATATAGTATGTAGAAGGGCTTTCTTCTAAAATTAAGGTTTTTAAACCATTAATTTCTCCTTTCATATTGCTAGCTCCATCATAGCCTTGACCTCTTACTCTTGAGATGCTCAATCCATTTTTCATAAGCATTGATTCAATTGCTATTTTAAGAGACATCGCTTTAGTATCTCTAACATGAGAAATTTACCAAGAAATCTCTCGATAACACATCCTTTTCCATCAACATAGCGTAAAACTACACCCATTTGCTCTTTCGCTGACACATCTCGAGATTCATCCGCCAATATGGCAAAGAAGTCATCGCCAATATCCGTGGTGATTAACTTTCTTGTTTCAATAGCTAATGCATGAACAATGTCTTTTTGAATGTCGGGAGAAGTCATTTGTTGATTCTTTGGAGCATTCTCCAACACAACACTCTTGACATGTTCAATATCACTAGCATAAAACTCCAAAAGTGATAGAAATAAACCCTTATTATTTGATTCTTTCCGATTCATCATGTCCACGAAATGGTAATCCATGCTTCAAAAGCCAATTGATGCATTTAAATGAAGCCTCCAACCGAATTCGATACTCTTTTTTGGCTTTATCAGATTGCTTACACAAAGCAGCCTCAATACTTTGGGATTGTTGCATCAATGCATCACACTTCATCTGACAATTGTTATGAAAACTATCAATTTTCCCAATATGTCGCCTAAACCTTTCTTCAGCCTTGTTCCAACCAAAAAACCCCTCTCCAATGAAATATCACCCCCACCTTTCTTTCCATTATCATGGTTTCTAAACAGATAACAAGGTAAACAATATGCAGCTTCTTTCGAGATACTGTATTCTAAACAATCATATAACTCAAACCAAGCAGGATTAAACCGCCTTTTACTTTCACCAATTTGTCGCTATTCAAAAGAATGCAATTTAGGTTGAAACGCACCTTTTATCAAGTAAGCTCTTCTAATTTCATCTTGCACATTGGGATGAAAGAGAGAGATTCTTTGTCGTAAAGCAGGATCAGTTTGTAAAGAAATTCCACCGACCTTCCAATCTTCAGCTAATTGTGGTTCATCCTCGTCAATTTCTGTCATAGCTATTGGTTCAGCTTCGTCAGTTTCCACAGCAGATGTGCTTTTCGAGATCACTGAGTAGAATCTCTTCATCTGATTTACAGTAAACATCATAACAATTTAATCTCAAAGTCCAAATATCAAACCCTAAAATCAACTCCTGAACATAAAACTTTACATACCTTAATAGTTATATGCAAATACGATCCTTGTAACAAGTATTAGAAGTCGTCCGGACAGAAAGATCGTTGATCGAAAGTATCACGTCGATGGCCCACCTATCGAATTAAAATAGTTTCGCAAAGCGAAAACTATTAAAACCCTAATTTTCAACTGTTACAGCGCTGCTGCTGGCTGCTGCAAAAAACGTGGGTAAGAGGCAGTAATATACTGTTCTGTACCTCCGTTCTTTATTTTTAAATTATATATACGTCATGTATGTTGGTACTTGGTAAAATAAACAGATTATAGTGTTGGCGTGCTGGTTTAAGTGCTGGTGTTTGACAGTGGAGGTCAGAGGTTCAATCCTCTGTGCTGCTGTCCATCTATATGTATATATTGCAGTATTTTTTACATTGCCAAGGGGGTTCAGCTGAACCCCCTTTCTCTAATGTAGCTCCGCCTCTGCCCATCATCACAGCAAATGGAACGCTTCAAATTCCAACCCAATATATTATTTGGTTGCCGATTAATATATACAAAAATAGAAAATTTCGTATGTGAATGTACAATTTAATAAGATAGCGTACAGTCTCAAGCCGAATTAAACAATAAAAAACAAATACCATTCATAATCACCGTCTTCATTCGGAGAACTGACGTTGCCAGACCAGAGATAGAAGAGATGCTGACCAAAGGAAGCAGATAGGTGGACTGAAGGAAAGATAACTCGTTGTTGGACTTGAGAAACACGAGCTTCCGCCGTACCGACGGAAGAAGATAGTCGGACTGAAAGAAGAAGCCTCGCCGTCAGAGGAACACGTGTTGTCATCGTTCCGGAGGAAGAAGAGAGCCGCCGTACCCAAGGAAGAAGAGTTGTCGCTGATGACACGAAGCCTTCGGTGGAGGAGATCGATGCCCTGGTCCCGTCGTGCCGGAGGAAGGGGACACCCGCCGAAAATACGAAGAAGCGCCGGTTTAATGAAATCGCCGACCAAAAAATTGAATGGATTACGGCAAACGCCAACAAGAGGAAGTTGCGGTGGTTACTTTTTTTAATTTAATTTCGGTTTTCCATATTTAATATGGTGCCAATATTATTTCATAATTATTTTATTTATTTGACAAAAATACCCTTTTAACTAACTAAATTATACCAACCATAGGATTGGTACTATAAGATCTAATGGTCCATAATAGAGTTCTTAAATAAGAAATAAATAACATTTCGCACTATACACTATCCGTAAATGTGTTTCGATCTCTTTGGCCCATTTTCAATATGTTTGATTTCTTTCTAGAGTAGTTTTAATAGCATCTAGTTCATGGATGTCAACTGAAGACATACGACAAGTGATAGGAAGCATAAGGACACATGGAGGACTGCTTAGGATTGTTTTTTTTTTTTTTTATGAATACAACTTGGATTTTTGGATTGTTAAAAGTAACTAGAATTACCCGCGTGATGCAGCGGAAAGTTTTAGAAGACTACTAGTGGTAGTTCCAAGTATTTTATTTCTGCTATGAAAGCTGATATGAACTATAATTGACAAAATATAAATGCAAGAAAGGCAATGCTAGGAGTGAAATAATTGACAAAATGAAAATGAAAATATATGTATATATATAAATCATAATTAAATGAAAAATGTTGGCAAAAGGATGTTCAAACAAAATAAAAGGAACATAAAATAGAATAATTAAATATTGTCCAATTAGATATTTTCTCTCTAGTCACGACTTAATTTTATTATAGTGTATCACCATTATTCTCTCCATCTCCTCTTTGTTCATATCCAAGCCCCATCACATGACATTGCCTATTACGATGTTAATTAGTTTTCATAGCGTAATCACTCTTCTTGGCACAATGATTATGCATTTATATACCCTAGAAAAAGTTTGGGTTGATGATCTCTACTTTTATTCCAAGCATAACTCTACTCATACCATAAAGTTGAAAACATGCATGTGTCTAGTGATAAACCCTATATAGTATACAATACATCATATAAGAGTCTTTCAATTTTGTTACCCCATAAGAACAAAAAAAATAAAATAAAAATAGTGTTGATTCTCAATTGTAGAGATGAGAATTTTACAAGTCCAAAAACTTACTCTCACAAGCCCATCCAACACAAGTGACCCCCAAAAGGTCACCCTTCAAAACCAATGACTGAAGCCTTAAATACCTTAATGGAGGAAAACAAACACTATTCATTCAATAGTAACTCCTCCTTCTCCCTTTATATATAAAATATATAGAATTGTTAAAAGTATAGAAATGGATAAAAAGAAAAAAAAAACGTGGCTAACGTTAGGTGCACTTTTGCATACTATGCACTTTGGGTTGGTATTTAATGATCGATTCAACTATCCATTTATACGATTTAGAGTTTAATGATTGGGAACAATTGAGAGCTCTTCCTTGGATTTTTGGAAGTATTTTTAACTTTGTGGAGTGGAACCATTTATACGATTTGTTTGAGGATTATATAAGACGATTGAGGCTACAAGATATCCTTGCAAATTAGGGTTTCAAATTTTCTTTTGTAACCTTTGTTTCCATGATTAACTGTATGAATTTTGATCTCTCTACCATCAACAAGTTGGTGTCTGTGCTTAGTTTATATGAACTCTACATGTTCTAGGATGTTTGTATTATAGGGGATTGACCAAAATATAGTTAAAGTTCAGAGGTATTTTATTTTATTGATGTGATAGCATTTGAGTTATTATTAGACTACGCACTACCTATGTTTCTCCCTTGTTGTGTCATTGTTTGTATGCATTTTGATTTGTTTTTCAGATTTCACTCTAGTATCGTTCGGATGGCCCCATTTGATGTGTCTTGGGGATATGTTTGTGTACTTTTTTTTGCCATGGCATGATACTAGAGGTGAAAACGAGGCTCTTGGTTCAAACTAGAACTAAATCAGAGCTTAAACTTGGGAGATTCAGGCAAGCCAAGTTGGCGATTTCTGTAGAGTACTAGGGTGCATGGGTGCATGATGTGCACCTGCCCCTGCACTATAAAAACACTCGAACTTTTGAGTGTTTTGGGAGTTATTTTTGTTAGTATTATGGGCCCATCGGCCCACTTATATTATAACGGGTTAGGGTTGCGGCAGCCGTCCCCTTCCCATATTATATATTTGTTTTTGTTGCTTTTTGGATCTGAATCCTCTTCTCTGCTCTCTGTTTCTTCTTTATCATTTGTTCCTTCATCATCTTCTTCTCTGAACAAATAATACAGAACAAACCTCCTTCTCTCCGTGGACTAGCTAACATTACGTTAGTGAAGCACGTTATATCTGTGTCTCGTTATTCTTCGGCATCTTGTTCATCTCGTTTCGCCATGTCTAACATGGTATCAGAGCCTCACACCCAATCTACTCCGATTCCGTTGGCGTCCGCTTCGATGGCCAAAATTATGCTTTTTGGGCATACTCCTTCCGAACCTTTGTCAAGGGCAAAGGTCTATTGTCCTATCTTGATGGTTCCAAACCATACCCTACTGCTCCGATCTCTGTTACTCCGGATGATACTGAATCAGCTCTGAAATCCAATAAGGTTACAACTTCAGGAACAACTCCTCTTGAATCAGAAATTGTTGTTTGGGAGATGAATGATGCACGTGTTCTGTCTTATATCCTTGGATCAGTCGACTCGTCCATTGCTCTCTCTCTTCGTGCCTTCCCTACCTCCGCTGCTGTCTGGAAACATCTCGAGACCACATACTCCCATGTGAGTGTTTCACGCCTTTTCGATCTCGAGTTTACGTTAGCTAACCTATCCCAAGGTGAGCTAGACGTAAATCGGTATTATCTGGCAGCCAATAATCTTTCGACTGAAATAGATATGCTCTCCAGCTCTATGTTATCTACGGCTGCTGCTCAAGAAATACAATCAGAACGCCGTAGGTCTCGCTCATTTCAGTTTCTCATGCGCCTCCGACCGGAGTTCGAACAGGTTCGATCGCAACTACTATCGCAGAATACATCTGATATCTCAGCAATTGTGGCTGAACTTGTTAGGGCAGAAATAAGGTTCCAAACCCAAACCAAACTCGATAATCTCTCTGGTTCAGCAAACTTGGGTTCGGCTTTTGCAGCTGGAAAGTCTCGCCCACGATTCTCTTCGAATCAACACCAGCAATCATTCATCGGATCTGGATCGAACTCAAGCTTTGTTGGTTCTGGTAGAAATATGGGCGAAATTCGTTGTCATCATTGTCAAGAGCTCGGTCACTACGTCTCTCACTGTCGCAAACGAAATATTTGCACATACTGCAAGAAGCCAGTCCACCTTATTCTCGAATGTCGTCTCCGCTCCAAAAATAATGCTAGGACTGGTCGTGGAAATGCTGGCTCTGGATACTCTGTGACAGATTCGGCCCCTGGCTCTAGCTCGGTCTCGGATGTCGGTTCGATTGCTCCTTCATCTGTTAGCAATGAGAGTTCATTCGACTCGATGGCTTTGGCTGCTCTTTCTCGTGTTCTGCCGCAAGCTTTGAATTCACTTTTGCGTCCATTGGCATCACATGTAACAACCCCAAGTGGTTTCTCGATTCTGCATCGTTTAATCACATGTCAGGCAATATGGATTTATTTTCTGATTATCAACCAGTTGCAAATCAGTTTGTTGAGGTTGCGAATGGGCAAAAATTATCTATTTCGGGTATCGGGACAGTTACTACATCGCGTCTCACTTTACCAAACACTTATCATGTTCCTGAGCTGGTTCCGAACTTGGTCTCTGTTGGTCAACTAACAGCAAATGGTTGTCTTGTCTCTTTTGGTTCTGATGGTTGTGTGGTACAGGATCGTCGGACCAAGAAGACGATCGGAATGGGAAGTAGAAACGGACGCAACTTTCTGTTAGATCGGCTGGTGGTGTCTCCCTCAGTTTCTACCCCTCACTTGGATGTTGGAACATCCCTCTTATCTTGTTCCGTTAATAGTAGCTCGGATAATGTATGGACTTTGTGGCATTCTCGGCTAGGTCATCCTCATTCTGCTAGACTTATGGATATGTTTCGAAAAGATAAGTTACCTGCTCAAATTCAATCAAAGGATTTTGTGATTCCAGAATGTGTTGATTGTATTCAAGCCAAGACTATTGCTCGGACTTTTCATTCTAATACCACCAAGGTGTCCGATATGTTTGATCTTATTCACACCGATTTATGGGGACCTTGCTCTACTACGTCCCGCCTCGGTTTCCGTTACTTCGCTCTCTTCATCGACCATAAAACCCGGTTTGTATGGGTCTACTTTCTCAGACTGAAGTCTGAACTTACTACTTGCTCTACAGGAGTTTGTGGCCATGGTTCAAACTCAATTTAACAAAACAGTTAAAGTGTTTCGATCCGACCCGGGAGGTGAGTTCACTTCTACGACGTTACATGCCTTTTATCGCCAACATGGGATCTTGTTTCAACAGACTTGCCCTGGGGTTTCTGAACAAAATGGGCTTGTGGAACGTAAACACCGACACATACTGGATCTTACTCGTGCGATTCTTATTCAGTCTCAGGTTCCGCCTCAGTTCTGGGTCGAAGCAATCCGGACGGTTGTTTATCTTGTTAATGGCAACCTACTCTTGTGCTTAATAATCTCTCACCCTTCGAGGTACTCTTCTCTCGACCTCCTGATTATTCTCGGCTCCGAGTTTTTGGTTGCACTTGCTTTGTGCTTCTTCCCAAGAAATATCGTACGAAGCTATCTCCCAAGACGGCTCGATGTGTTTTTATGGGTTATACCGATCATCATAAAGGCTACTTATGTTACGATCCACATCAACGGAGAATATATACAGCATATCATGTTATTTTTCAAGAATCGTGTTTCCACTACAAAACTGTTGGTTCCTTGCCTTCTGTGCCTCCACAACATCCTCTTCACTTCCCTCATTTTGATGATACCACACCCATAACTCTCTCTACCCATGCATCCAATCACCATACCTCCCCCCACTACACCATGCCACCAATCACCATCCTTCCTCCCCCACCAATCCGCACACTCCACCCACCACTCCTCCCACTAACCTCTCTTTCTCCCCTTCCCAAACCCAAACACATTCATTACCTCCTGCCAACCTTACCCAAACCTTTTCTCCTGCCACTCTTAACCACACATGTCCTCCTACACCCCATGCATTCACGTCACCAACCATTTTTACCCATACTGCTACAGCTCATTCCTCTGTTTCTAATTCTGCCAATCCTATACCAGCCATTCCACCTTCGGTCCCTCGTCGTTCGGCTCGTTCCACACAGGGAGTTTTACCTCCTCGCTATTTGGATTATCAGACCTACTCAGTGTCCGGGATTTCTATACCTCAGACATATCGGCAAGCCAAAGATGATCCGGATTGGCAACGAGCGATGCAAGAAGAGCTTGAGGCTCTTCACAATAATCATACTTGGGCGCTTGTGCCACGTACGTCGGATGCCCCAGTTATAGGTTCCTGATGGGTTTATACCGCTAAATTCCACCCGGATGGATCTCTTGAGCGGTATAAAGCACGCCTTGTCGCTCAAGGCTATCGTCAAGAATATGGGATCGACTATGATGAGACTTTTGCCCCGGTCGCCAAGATGAAAACGGTTAGGGTGTTGTTAGCACAGGCTGCTCAAGGGAATTGGCCTCTTTATCAATTAGATGTCAAGAATGCCTTCCTTCACGGCACATTGAAGGAAACAGTTTATATGGAGCGTCGCCTGGATACGCTGACTCCTCTCCTGGACAGGTGTGCTTACTCCAACGGTCTCTTTATGGTTTGAAGCAGGCACCGCGGGCCTGTTTTGAGACATTTCAGTCTATTATTCTTGGATCTGGCTTCAGTCAAAGCAGGAATGATCCTTCGCTCTTTACCAAGACGACTGTGGAGGGAATCACTGTTCTTCTAATCTATGTCGATGATATGATTTTGACAGGCAGTGACACCTCTGGAATTGAAAGCATTCGCAAAGTGATGAGTGACAATTTCCAACTCAAGGAGCTCGGTCCCTTGTCTTATTTCCTCGGCTTACAAGTGTATCGCTCCTCGGTTGGAATCTTCATCTCTCAACAGAAATATATTTTAGACCTTCTCCAATCCGCTGATCTAACCAAGTGTCGATCAAGTGCTACTCCTATGGAACTCAATTTGAAACTGAGACGGGATGAGGGTGAGTTGGTCCCTGATCCCACCCTTTTTCGGAAGCTTGTTGGCAGTCTCATATACTTATCCGCCACTCGTCCGGATATTGCATATGCCGTCCAGGTGGTCAGTCAATACATGACCAACCCGCAGAAACCTCATTTTGATGCGGTAGTTCGCATTCTTCGATACTTGAGTGGTTCTAGCTCTACAGGTATCTTCTTCCCTTGTTCTGGGTCTCAACAACTCTCGGCCTATGCTGATGCCGACTATGCCGGTTGTGTGGATACCCGTCGTTCCACATCCGGATGGTGTGTGAAGTTTGGTGACTCCTTTATATCATGGCGTTGTAAGAAACAAGATAAAGTTTCTAAATCCTCCACAAAAGCGGAATATCGTTCCATGTCAGAAGTTTGCTCTGAGGTTGTTTGGCTTCGACGTCTTCTTCAAGATCTTGGGGTGAAAGTTCAGACACCAGTTCATTTGTTTGGGGATAATACTAGTGCTATTCAGATTGCCACCAACCCTGTTCTACATGACCGAACGAAGCACATTGAGACTCATGTTCATTACATCAGAGATCTTGTAAATTCTGGGGACATTCGCCTCTTCTACTTGTCGTCCGAAGAACAAATAGCTGATCTTCTTACCAAAGCGGTCCCTACGAGCCGACACTGGTTCCTGTCGAGCAAATTGATGTTGCGAGATCATCATCAATTTGAGGGGGGCTGTTAGTATTATGGGCCCATTGGCCCACTTATATTATAACGGGTTAGGGTTGCGGCAGCCGTCCCCTTCCCATAGTATATATTTGTTTTTGTTGCTTTTTGGATCTGAATCCTTTTCTCTGCTCTCTGTTTCTTCTTTGTCATCTGTTCCTTCTTCATCTTCTTCTCTGAACAAATAATACAGAACAAACCTCCTTCTCTCCGTGGACTAGCTAACATTACGTTAGTGAACCACGTTATATCTGTGTCTCGTTATTCTTCGGCATCTTGTTCATCTCGTTTCGCCATGTCTAACAATTTTTGGTCCATTCACCCCAAACACATTACAAATCCTAGACGACACTTTTGTTCATCCTTAATTTCGAGCAATTGAAGTCAAATTGTAGCTAGATTTGGAGCTAGGAAGCTTGGAGGAGTCAAGGATCATATTGAAAGTGAAGATTTCTCTTATAACTATCATCTCCATGGGTAGAGTTCTCATTTCTCACTAATGTACTTCTCTCCCCTTGCCATGTTTGGCTGAATTTCTTTGGTCTCTAGGGTAGATGGATTGACTTAGCTATGATTACTCCCTATAATGAGAGGGTTTGACATGATTGACCAAGTTTGTAATGGATGGTTCTTTTTTGCTATATAAACCTTGAACATTTGTGTTATATATGCATGTTTTATGGTTGTTTGCTATTGATTTATGGCATGAAAGTGTGCAATCATGTTTGGTGCTAGCTTAGAAGAATGTAGGGGTGTTGTACCAAGAGATTAGAATTCCATCCTATAAACGAATTGTTTTTTTGCTTCTCCGGCCATACTTTTTCTAGTCATCATCTCCGATCATCCTTTATAATCGTTAATTATTCATTTCTCATATTTAGGAAACAATCATATAGGCAGCCGTTGTATAATATTTTTGTTCATTGTACTTTTAGGAACATTCATAATTAGAATTAGTTTAGGATTTTGTTCCCTTTTTAATTTAGGAACATTCATACTTAGAATTAGTTTTAGCAACCTTGTTTCTAATTAGAAATTCAGAACACAAACCCAAGGGAAGAAGATGATGAAGAAGAAGACTTTGTTCCTAATTAAAAAATTGAAACACAACCTAGAAGAAAACCTTGTTCCTAATTAAAAGAAACATATTCCTATATAGTAAATCGGAACAAAGATTTTAAAATAAACATGATTCACCACCACTAATGCTTGAACACTTCTATTTGGAAATTCCTCTTTTTTTTATATATAAATGTGTATATTATATATAGAACAAAAGAAATTCCCTTTCATTTTTTTATAACTACGGAATCAAGAGCAACAACACACAACCACCGAAGGTAGTGTCTTGGCGTGGAGCAAGGCGGCGCGATAGTTGAGCAAGGTGGCATGGTTGGACCGTGCGGAGAAAGAAAGCTGGATGCGGGGCAGGGTCGTGAGGCAGAGGCAGTGGGGCTGGAGCAAGGCGGCGATGATAATATCAGCGGTGGCTGGAGCTGTTGGGAGGGAGAGTTTTTTTGCCAATTGTAAAAAGAATTAGGATTTGTGATGAAACCCTAATATTATTTACTATATATACTAATTCTAAATAATTATTTTGTCCATTTTAATCTAGTCCATTAGTTCTACTGTCTAATCCTACGATTCAAAGAGGTGTCCTGATATGAGGATACTAAGTGGTGTCTTGATGGGTAGTAAATCCTTTAATTTGTTTTTCACATTATCACAAGTGTTAAGTAAACATAATAATTGTTTTCAACTTTAAATCATTTTATTACTTTTATGTTTTGAAAGCGACTTTCAAACTTCAAATAACTTTAGACCTGGCAAATCGGGCGGGTCGGGTTGATTTGGGCGGGTCACTACCGGATACGGGTTATTTTGGGTTGGGTCATTCGGGTCACGGGTCGCCATATTTGAAAATTGACCCTAACCCTAAACTTTCGGTCAGGTTGTGGGTCATTTCGGGTTACAAGCACTTTGAGTCATACAAAAATTTAAACATCATCATCACAAATTTATTTAAAACAAATAGACTCAAATTAAACTAATAAATTATGATTGTGAGAGGTAGAAATATGTATAAAATTATAGTTCATAGCTTATACAACATGTATAGAACACACATACTAATGGTGTAAGTTATACACAATGCACTTGAACCGATGATGTAAGATAATGCACGAGGATGTTAAAAGTGTTAAAAAGTAGTTTTGGAACATAATTTCATATCAAATATATACCATATTATGGTTTTGTGAAAATTTTATAACCATTAATGTTGTTAGTAATGACATCAATGATTTTTAGTGACATTCGACATGGCATATGTTGAGTATAATATTTGTGATATGTATTATTTATGATTTATGACTTACATGATAAAAGAATCAAAATGACAAAAGTTATAAAATTGAAAATCATAAATCATAAATAAGACTACATATTAAATTAGCACATAAGTGACATTGAAAATAGTAATATTTATAGGTACTATAAAGATTTTTCGGGTCAAGGGTCGACCCTAAACCCGACCCTAACCCACCCAAAAAATTGTCGGGTTTTCGGGTTAGGGTCATCTCGGGTTCGGGTCCCAAAATAGCAAACCCAACCCTAAACTTTCGGGCGGGTTCGGGTCCAATATTGCCAGGTCTAAATAACTCCATACTAAATGTTAGATTTGTGATTTTTTTGATTTAACTGCAAATTAAATGGATAGCCTCTCACTTTATGTGAAAACTTTTCTTCAACTAAGCAGTCTCAAAGAGTGCATCATTGGTTCCATGGTCTAGTGGTTAGGACATTGGACTCTGAATCCAGTAACCCGATTTCAAATCTCGGTGGAACCTACTTTTACATTTTTTTTATTTGATAAGCCTAACAATAGTTCAGATATGAATGGTTGATATATGTTCTTAAGTCATTATGATTATAATCGAAAAAATTTATCTTATTATCATTTCTCGGCAAAATTTGTTATGAGGATAGCAATGATGACCCTAAATAACCTCTTAGGGTCTTGGTGGTAGACTTGGCCTTCAGAGTAGGGACTTGATTTTCTTTAATTTTGTGGTTGTTATCTATCTGCCTCCGTGAGAACGACAAGCAGTGTGTAGTGGGGGCGTAAATGTTCTTCATTATAGAGAAATGATTATGGTTTCGCCAGCGGATTTTGAGACAGAGCAATGGAGTAAAGCTCAATCGGTTAAGTAAAGTAACCATATTAGATTTTTCTGGATTAAGGTGAATAGAAGGAAGTTTTGAGTTTACGAGCCCTTGAGCGAAGCACATTGGACAAGGGCTTCGGGTGTAGCATTAGTGGTAACGATTGTTGGATGGTCGAGGCAACAGGCGTTGTGACAGGCACAATGACCGCTGGATGTGTCAGAATAACGGCGTTGTCTCCAACACAATAGTCATTGTATGTTGGAAGACTACTTTCGTTGTAAAGTATATCCTACTCGTAGTCAAGTCAGTGCATCGCGCATTACGGTGAAGGTAACGGGCGTAGGACACGCCAGGAAATAGAAACAAAGTTCTAAGGCAGCAAGCATATCAACATAACAACGGGGAAAGTTTATAGGTCACAACAAAAGTTTGTTTAAGCTGAAAGATATATAGAGTAGTGAGTTAAGTAATTAACTAGTTTGTGCGTTCATGAACGAGATGGCAACGCGAAAGGTGATTAAATTCACAACCTAGTAGTGTGATACACTCAAATAAGTCACACATGACGCAGGGAAGCTAATCAGTGGTATAAGAACCTCATAATGGAAATTCAAGGAAAATTGAGGAAAGTGGTTGGACATCGGATAAAGGCCTAATCGAGTAAAGGATGGAGTGAAACTTATGTGATTAGTCAGAATCGTTAGTTTATGAATCAAATTTTGTCGTGTTTTATCCCCTGTATTTGATACATAACCCTGTGGTATTTGAGTATTAATGTAGTCCTTTAAATGGTTTTGGTCAATTTAATGATTATTCATCATAATTAGCCTCTTAGATCATTGTGATCCATTTTCACATTTCCCAAGGCATTTTTGATGAGTTTTAATGGGATTTTTTTTCTAGAAATAGGCTTGGTCCCAAAATCAATTCTCAAAATAGGCTTTATGTACGGTAAATTCCCAAAATGGGCTTGCTTCTGCTGACTGGGCACGTATGTCACCAAAATAAATGACGATCATTATTTATCGCCAAATTAAGTAGCGACTTTCAACATCTAACACAACAATAACAAAAATCGCCACTTATAGTGGCGATTTTCAGCACTGAAATCGCCACTATAAGTGGCGATTTTTGGCTGACATTTTCAACCCAAAATCGCCACTTATAGTGGCGATTTCAGTGTTGAAATTGCCACTAAAGGCGATTTCAGTGTGAATGCCACTATAAGTGCGATTGGCTAATTTTACTATGTGGCTGGACTTTTCAGCCCATTATTTCAACTTTTTTGGATGGGAATCAATTTTTTGGCATGGGAATCTCTGCAGGAAACATGCTCCCTCAACAACAACTAACACAGAAAAAATAAAATGGGCAGCCACATGGAAGGCTTTAATTGGTTGCCTAGATTATAATTTGATATTGTAACAGGAGATAGAGATAGGGTTGGACTCCTCTATTTATGTTCCTTCATTCTTCCCATTTTTATCATTCACTCCTCTAACCTCTCTATTTTGTGTTCATGCATGCAAGAAACAAAGCAAGTAAGCTCCTCCATTAATATTCAAGTTTGTTTCCTATTATACCTCCTTACATATTTACCACTAATTACGTACTATTTTCTTGAAGGAACATTAATATTATCTAGTTAATTCGGTGACGTATATCATTCTAACTACCACAGTTTTAAGGTATGCACGAAATTTCTGTATTTATATTTCTTGTGAGTTCTTAATAAATGCAACATGTTTACGTAATACGCATTCAACATATCTGTTTTAGTAATTATTATAATTTTTTATGTAAATACTAGTTTTTTTGTTGGCCCGTTGGCCGGGTTATTTTTATGAAATAAAGAAGGATTGGTAACTCGTTGGCCGAATTCAATTAAGTACATTATGTTTTCATTTTTCATACATATGTTTTCGTCCAGTTTGCAGTTACAATGGGTGAACCATATGACCCCGTGCATTTCATTGGCCCTGGGCCCGAAGAGGACAGCGTACTCCACGATCAAGCCAATCACCGATCTGAGCATATATGGCAAAATCCTGTTAGTACGCCAAACTAACAACCAATGGGAAATTTGGCTTCACTTTTACACTTTGACAATTTTGCGTCATATTAAATCCATGGCCATGCAGTTGACCTCAAAAATTTTTAGACATTACCATTTTGTTCCAAATCAATTTTACCATTTGACAATTCTTTCTGACTTGCTACTTTGATCATCATTTAAAGAACCAATTTTCAGTTTTCATTCTTAAATTTTCAATTTCCAATGTTCTTATGTTCTTCATTACTTGAAACATAGTTTTCAATTTTTAGGTTTAATGTTGATTTTTTTATTATATATGTGGTCATTTCGTGACAACATGACTAATATAGTGGTTTCGTGCTTATTCATTGCAGGGTCAACAGAGATTGCTTCACTGTAGACGAGCTACCACTCTACCGCCCTACAATGAGTTGTACACCCTACATCTAAGAACTGTGGGGTTGTACGGCGTTCACGAGCTTGTGCGGATGAGGTTGGATCACGACCTCATCACTGCCCTAATAGAGAGATGGAGGCCTGAGACACACACTTTCCACATGCCAGAGGGGGAGTGCACCGTGACATTGCAAGATGTGAACATTATTTCAGGATTACCTATCAACGGCAGAGCCATCACTGGGAGGGTTTCAGGACAGTGGATACAAATGATCTACGATTTCTTGGGCCATCAACTCGACGTAGAAAGCACGGATATAAAAGGTTCGCAACTCAAGCTCCGGTGGTTGAACGAAACTTTCAGTGCCTTACCACCTAACCCCACCCCCCTTTATGTACAACGATATGCACGTGCGTACATGTTGTGTCTCATTGGGGGGTTTCTATTCCCCAACAAGGCCACACAATATGGGCACTTGATGTGGTTGCCACTGCTTCGGGACTTCACTATTGCCAGTTTCTCCTTCCGTTGGGCCTAATAGTTGCTCATGAAATGTCGCACACACCATCGCCACTCCCATTCAAGTTGGGGTCCGTAATCCTCCATCGCCCTTTTTATTCCAGCGTGTTGGTCGAATATTATGGCCAGCCCCCTACGTTGGGTGACATACATTTGTAAACATTTAATGAACCAGGGCCAACTACGAGTTTCTCGGACTCAACAATTGCGAATGCGAGAGGCATGATCTGTCGATTCCCATCAATAGCAGTGGCGACGAGCAACGTCCCTTTGAACTTGCCTTTCAGGAATGTGCCATAACTTGAATCACGGGGAGGTAGTGGTTGAACCCTATTATGCACGGGGCAAATGACCAAAATACACGCTGGAAAACAGAAACATCTGGGACTGTCATGCCCGTTTCTGTGACTAGTGATCTCGTAAAAAATTGGTACACTATGCCAGGATTGCAATATTCGATGGCACGTAGAAGGCGGGGCAGGTTTTTGTACGAACCGACCCAGTCGCCGTAAACTTCAGCTAATGCCTTCTGTTTTCCATGCCAAGCTTTCTTGTACAAGATCTTGAACCCCACCGACTCGGTGATTTGAGCTTGTATTGCGCTGATCTTGAGAGTTGGATTTGCTTGTATCAGATGCAGTATGTGGCTAGCGACATATGAGCTGTCCAATTGGTGATGATCTTGGACGATGGTACTTTGCAAGCATGCATGGTGCATCTCCGCGGTACGTATGGACCAAAAGTCCTTTTCTTTTGATTGAGCAGCACGTACAGTCCAGTTGCACTCAAATGCATCAGCATTCTTGCATTTCACAACGAGTAATCGCTTCTTCGAGTCACAGACCATGTACTCAAAATTACGCTCCAACGCATATTGTTTCAGTGCCGCTTGAACGTCCTTTTTGGTCTGGAATATCATACCCTTGCTGAAGTCCCTTGAAGGGTCCCAATATGGGATGTCTGGAATTTCGGGCATATCGATTGTGGCGTACATGGGCGTGCCAATCATCGTGTAATGCTCAGTGGGGGGCATATGTTGCCTTTCAGCAGCCTCAGGATCGCCATCTGAGTCATCAGTGCTGACGTCCTCGGACTTGTCGCTCGAGTCGTATCGCTCGCTCGGTGGTGGGCTCGAATCTGAATGAACGTTGTAAAATCCTTCATTTTGCGATGAGGGTCCGACGTCTTCATGACTGGGTGTCCTCCCAATCTCGGTAACACGCTCCGCAATATCGTCCCACGACTCACTGCATTGGCCAAATAGTTGTTACGTAGGAAATATGACCAGGAGCCATCATTATGAAATTAAGAAGTAATGCTTTATCACCTTGTAATCGTATCAACATAAATCTCGGCATATTCAATATCTGGATTATTTTGTAGTGTCTCGTATATCATTTCCACGTTATCGTCGTGACTGAGAGCGATCGGGATGTGTGCACGGGTATGAGCGCTGTAGGCTGGCATTCTATACGTTAGACATGCTGGCTTTTCATGCTCATCGAAGTGTATAGATTCGATAATTAACTCTAGCATTTCACAGAAACTAAGCTTCCTCTTTGCTTTAATTTTTTTGACGTGGCCACCTTTGTATTCCACTCCGTTTGATGTGAAGTTAGTCTCCCCTCCCCAACGAACAATGAGCACATACTTTCTTCCCATTCTGTACAAAGGCACATGGACGTGTATCAAACTTACTCTTAAAAGCATGAGAGATAAATTCATCTTGTATGGGTTATCAATTACAAAATACAAAACAACCAAAGCATCAAACAACATAAATAGAGAATAGTACACATTTAAAACAAACTTACTTCAGAATGCTAAAAATGGCGTTGAGGGAAAATCTATCACGAAGTAGGAGGACTAATAATTTTGGGGAAATTTTGGAGTTAGTGGTTCTTTGATACAAAATAAGACAGTATATATAATTTCATATTTGTGGAGTACAGCTAACATTGCTCAAATAATTGCATGCAAAAAGACACAATAATTGGCCACCACCTGAAATAATGCATGAAATAGCCACTATAATTTCCCACCAAATAATGCATCAAATCTATTTCCCATGTGCATGTGTCAGGATAAAAATAGCCACTATAATGGTTGAAATAATGGGCTGAAAAATCAGCATAAAATCGCACTTATAGTGGCGATTTCAGTGCTGAAAATCGCCACTCTAAGTGGCGATTTTTGGGCTGAAAATGTCAACCGAAAATCGCCACTTATAGTGGCGATTTTTGTTATTGTTGTGTCAGATGTTGAAAGTCGCCACTTAATTTGGCGATAAACAATGATCTTCATTTATTTTGGCGACATACGTGACCAGTCAGCAAAAGCGAACCCATTTTGGGAATTGACCGTACATAGAGCCTATTTTGAGAATTGATTTTGGGACCAAGCCTATTTCTGGAAAAAATCCGTTTTAATGTCATACCGTTATTTAGATCACGTTGATACAAAGCCATAGGTTCAAATGATGGTCGAATCGGAGTCCAGATGCTAAAGATATCAAGTTTTGAAGTTTAATGCTAAAAAGGTTGTAGTTTGAAGGGTGAGGCGTAATTACAACGCTACGCTAGGTGAGGAAAAGGAGCTAGCAGCACAAAACACACTCCAAGTATACTTCGTTCCCAGCTCGTTTTTGACAAAAACTCCGACCTCCAGCACCTGGAAAACCCTCTCGGAGTCCATAAATCATCTCCCTATCATCATCCTTCATTTTCCACATCACAGAAGTAGTAGACGAAGATCATGAATCACTAGACACGAAAAATCGGTGGAGCTTTTCATCTTTCTCTTTTTAGGTCGTACTTTTCAGATCTCCACTATGTACTGCTGTAACTAAACCTCCTAGGTTCACTGAGTGAAACCTTCGGGGGATTGATGATTCATTACACTCTCATACTTTGGATTTATTTTGGTTTACTTCAAGTTCAAATGTGATTCAGACCTATGTGTTCTTCATCTCCTATTTCTTGTATCCTTGACATAAATGCATGATTAGGGTTGTTGTTTGACTTGGTGATACCTTGATTCATGAGTATTTCCTTTCATTTCTATCATAGGGATGATCATAGTTGCATCATAACTCGAAAGAGACTATGTTAGCTATGACTTTTTAGGTTTAAAGACCCAAAATCAATTCATCGTACACCTTGTGCGCATTCTACTAAATCATTGTAAACGGTGACCAATGTCCTTTTGATTAGTGGTTAATGTTGAGTCCTAAATGTCTTGGCCCATGGCTTAGGATTCGTGTTGGTGTTAAGTTGAAAGATTTTCTCTGGCTTGTTAGAACTGTTCTATACAATGTTGTGTGATTATGATTCATGAACCCGAAAGGGGAAACTTGCTAGACCCTTTTCTCTCTCCCATTGCATCCAACTTGTGTTTTGTATTTGTGCGCTCTTTGAACAACTTGTTTTCAACCCCTACTTCCTTGCTTTTTGAGATCGTGCTTGAGTTAGTTCGTTATAGTTTAAGCCTGCCTTATCTTGTGATTGTGATTGCGAAATGTGTGTGTTTGTGTCCTAAAAATTTAAACACCTCTCTCAAAACTGAGTAAGACCCGCGGGAGTACGACCCTGGCCAAAATCCAGGTATCTTTATTGAATGAGGTTTTCCTTCCCATCAAATTTTGGCGCCGTTGTCGGGGACATCTTTGTTCGATCTGAGTTTCTGTGTTCCACCCTTGTATTTTTAGTTTTTGCTTGTTCTTGTTTGATTGTTTTATTGTTCTCTTATGTTCTTGTCATGGAGTCACTTTTACTCTAGTAGTTCTTGTTTGTGCATTCATGCAGGACTACAGTAAAGGAAATCGACGGTGGAGCCAAGATGAGCCTTACCAACCACACTACTTCTTCGAGCTAACCTTTGAAGAAACTCCATTTCAACACTACCACCAAGACATCTCCAACGATGATCCTTCTGTCAAAAGATATGAATCGTGGTTTGAATAAGAACGAGCTAAGCAAAGGGAGAGCGAAGATTTGATGTTCGAACAAGCTGAAGCATCAAATGCAATTTTTGAAAAGCTCAGGTTGCTTAGGGAAGAGTTATTCAATAGTAACGAGGAGATCATGGTTGAGGAGGTGAAGTCTAGGGCAACGGAGCCTCTTGAGACAGATGTCGAATGTGAAGTTCGTGAGGTTCCGACCACTATGTGGAATGATGAGCTTAAACCAGAATAAGAGGTTCTTGTAGAAAGGGAGCTTGCTGAATTATTAGGATGGCATCTTTAGGAAGAGTCCCCTTACCCAAACAAGGTGGTGAAAACCATTGAGTACTCCACCTTCAATGAAAGCTTCTCGGTTTCAGCTCTTCCAAAGCAAGTTGAAGCTCTCCAAAACTCTGGTCTTGTGATGAAGTTATTGTGCAAGAAATTGATGAACAAGAGCATCACATCCAAAATCGAGGAGAAGATGATTGAGGAGCCTCAACAACAACGGCTGAAAGTCATCTCCATTCCCATTGGGAGTTTAGAGATGATTGAGGCCATTGGGGGTGACCCACCATTCTTTCTTTCCCCCCTTCAAACTCCCACGCGCAAGGTTATAAGAATGCACTTTCGGCTATTATAATCAGTTATTTATTTCGCTCGATAATTATTCGTTGGTGGTTGTTCGGTTGAATTTCACTGGTTTTCTTTTCGACTGGCTTCACAGCAGCACATGCGGAGCCAAAGTGAGATTTTGACCAGGGATGGGAAAAGGAGCAGTAGTTTCCAGAATTTCATGTAGAAGGCTTGCCAATTGGGTGCTAATTCAGGAGAGCAAAGGTTTGTGCCCAGCTTCAATCCTGGAGAGCAAAGGTTTGTGCCCAGCTTCAATCCTTGACCTCAGTTTTGATTTTAAGATTACCTATTCCTATTTCAGCTCTTTGTTGTCTTTGATTCAGTTGTTGCCTTAATTTACTTATTCTTTCATTGGTTACTGATTTCTATGTTCAGCCAATTGTAGGTTGTTGTAGCTCATTTATTTGATTTTCCAAGTTTTATATATGTTCTTCCCTTGATTTTTGTTATTTTTCATGTTTCTGATTTTCATCCTTTCTTTGTTTTTATGACTGCAATTGTTTGTTGTTCATATCTTTGTTGTTCATGTCTTTGGTTTTCACGCTCTCTCAGTGTTCATCAATTGCAATTTGTAGTGTATACCTATGATTTGTTAAGACAAATGGTCCACAAATCTTCTCTTGCCTTTCCATATTTCTATCATATTGAATTCCTGTACTTCTAGGCTAACTAATTTATTTTCTCCTTCACATTGGAAATGCTTTAAGCTGTTGGATATGGATGATGAACGCGTTTTCACGCGTGTGTAGTCAAATAACTAATCTACCAAGGCAGACTAGATCGTATTCTACTCGAGGTCTCTTCTTCTTGTCTACTCAAATATGTTGACAAAATACTCAGGTTTAACACTTTGTGCGTGGTGTGAGTTCCACGACTTCTAATCTAACAAACAAGGAAATAAACGACATAAAAAGTAAAAAGGTTGACTAACAGGAAGATAAACGAACTTAGATTTCGAATCCCCCTTAGATTACCAAAACATTGGTGATCACAAGACCAGCGGTTTTCAATTCTAATTCAATCAATTTCTAAGACACCACCATAACTCATGACCCTTAGGTTTAAGACTGGCGAACGTTCGCTCTATCCGATCTAGCTACCAAGATTAATTAGTCGCCCGGGTACGGTCGCCTCTCGCAACGACTAAACTAACTAGTGGAATTACTAGTGATTAATGAGTTACTCTTGAAGTGGATTAACCCTAACTGGTTCCTACGAAAGGCACACTCCAATGAATAGGTTAACTGGTTGAATTGATGTTTTATAGAGAGGCGAGCGTTCGCTTCTATCTCAGCTTAACAAGAATCTAAACTAGGTGATCAAGGAAGAAAGGTTTAAGCGCCAAAGCAGGGAACTGTCTAGGGACAACATCTGGCGACTAACCCTAACTTGCAAAAACCTAATCTAGGCGATCAACCAGAGTAGAAACATAAACAGTGAAGAACAAAACAACCATGCAAAGAGAAACTAATTGAACTTCGAATCTAATTACCGCCAATCCGTGACCGCTTTAAAGCCCTGGGTCACTTAGGGTTCATCTAATCTAAGCTCTACAAGTTTAGCTACTCATAACGATAACAGAAGAATCAAAGGCAACAAAGGAAATCATCATACAGAGGAAGAACAGATAAGAACTGAAAAACCTAATTCTAAAGACTCCGACGAAGCTTCGATCTCCTGGATCTTCAACTTTAAGCTTCGAGCTCTCCGAGGTAGAAGGATGGCGTCACGATCTCTCCACGGATCTTCGAACTCTCTAAACTCTATCTATCGACCCTAGAGTCGGCTGACTCTCAAAAGTCTGATTTGTGAATAGTTGTTGGAATTATCCTCTCCCCCTGGCTGGCTGCCGACTGCTTCTTTAAATAGGTAAGATTAGGGTTTTCCAACCCAGCCGCGGAAAAGGAAGGAGTTTTTGGCAAAAACTTAAGGAATTTTCGCCGAAAACTTCAGTTAAAATCCCCTGTGTGTATCTCTTCAATAGTTTTCGGCGAAGACTTGAACTTTTTGCCGAGAACTTCAGCTGATCTTCGATGGATTTCTTCTAGGATTTTCGGTGAAAACTTAAGGAGTTTTCGCCGAAAACTTCAGTGTAAATCAGCTGACTTCGCCTGTGAGTTTCTGAAGGTATTTTCGCCGAAAACTTTATAGTATTTTCGGCGAAAACATTGTGCTGGGCAGTTGGATCATCGGTTCTGACTCCGATTTTATTTCTGGTTCAATTCTGGTTCCCTCCTTGAGGTCTTGAACATGTTCGTGGCTACGTATTTGACGGCAAAAACCTGTGGTCTTACAAAAACACTAGAAAACCATCAAATAGACCCAAAAGGGGCCAAAGTAACCAAATCTGTAGGAAATAGGGCAGTTGAGTGAATATTTGCTATTTTACCCCTAAAACCATGTTTCAAGCAAGGGAATGTCACTTAAATGAGGCTGAAAATCACGTCAAATCGAGTGTCATCAAAATACCCCACACTTAAACTTTTGCTTGTCCTCAAGCAATCTAAACTAGAACACACTCAAATTCACAAATGCCACGAGATTAAACTGAGATTCAATTCTAACGATTTGTTTTAGACTGTCCCATGTAGAAAGAGTGACCTACACATGCAAGAGCATCAACCAAACAAGTTTTCGATCTCACTAATTTCTGCACACTTCAAGTAGTAGTTTTAACAAAGCTCGTTTCTTGGCAAAACAATTAATTATAATTAACCGACTACGATAACACCAATTTTAATCAAAAAGACTTTAAGCTCTAGCCATGATGTGGATGCGGAGGTAGGAAAAGTGACGTGGCTATCGACTCGACTTCATCCGTTTCTAGATCTGTATGTTATATGTTCTAGCTAGGACCGATTTAAACAACAATTTAATTCAAGATTCAGACTCCTTCTATTTAATTATTTACTGCATACTAGTGCTCGATACCAAACAATTCACTTAGGTGTTGGACCTGGCTAGCTCACAGCATTTGTGCCTTTGCTAGTGCTCAACCCGAACACTTCACTTAGGTGTCGGGCTTGCCTAGCTTTATTTTCGGCACTTTAAAGAACTTAGCAATTAATTCGAACAACTAAGTTTACTTGATTTAACCATTTAGTCACTTAATCCTAGCTAGTTATAACTATTTACACAAGATTTCGAATTGGATTTCCGCCTAATCTCAAGCCACAATCACAGGTGAACAAATATGGAGTGAAAAACATGGGAGAAACTAGCATTTATCATCTTAGAACGGTGTTATCGAGCTTTGTGATTAACAAACCAATTAATTCAAGTTTTAACTACAAGAGTTATTTGTGATTTGTTCGGACCTAGACTCATTTGATATCAGTTTCGACACGTTGGTTACAGATTCTAAGTGGAACAGTCTAGACGTCATTGTTCAAAATTGAAGTCAATTTAACATCAAAAGTCAAGAATTGAGCAATTCTATGCTAGAGAAATTCAAAATTGAACCACGAAATCATAGAAAATCAAGCAAGATCATGCGTCATCCTAGCATCCTACCCCCACACTTAAACGGTTCTGTGTCCTCACAGGACTAAACTAGAGTAGAGAGATACGAAGAACCTGTGAAGAGATGGTCGGTGTAGGGGATGAACACGGAGAGTCCGGAGCGGAGCGGAGTAGCTACTCAAGATCCTACAAAACAAAAACAACAAAAAGATCAAAAGGATACCGGGACAAGTGTCCCGGATCCACACAGAATAAAAGTTTAAACGAAGAGGGTTAAGGGGAATTTTGAAAAGTTTTTGACTCTATTATTTTTTTTTCAAATTCACGGTACGACACTCCTAGAGCAATCTAGATCGTCTAAGCCCAATCAGTTCAGAAAAAATCACACCGAAACAGCAGGCACGCAAAACGAGGTAGACCAAATTTAAACTCGTCGAAATTCAATAATCAGCATGTCAAAAGATTTGAAATTTAAAACCCAACAACTAACCTTGAAGACATGACTCAAGAAAATGGACGGAAAGTGACGAAGTTGGCCAAAAACGTGAAAAGCTTGTTTCGGGGATAACCGGAGCTACAGAGCTCCGATTTGGACGATCAAGTATGCGTTAGAATCGGACCGAAAAAATGAAACTAATTTTTTTGAACCGACACAAGTTTTCGGAGAAAACTTCTTTGAAAATAGGCAAAAATAAAAAAGACGTCACTGTTTGTTTTTTGAGAATAGATTTCAACGAAAACTTTTGGTTCTCGCCGAAAATTTATTTAAAAACTTTTTTTTTTACAAAAACCTAACGGAAAATAAATCAAAATGAAAGGAAATTAAAATGACACTTTGGCTCCCCGAAACCGACACAAACGACGAAAAAGAATGACTCAAAAATTCAAAAACGGACTCCAGCCGTGGGTTGCCTCCCACGAAGCGCTCTCTTTTAACGTCCTTGAGCCGGACGGTACCTGTTAGGGACCCCAACTTAGAAGTTCCTTGAATTCAATCGTCTTCTTCAAGGCCAGCGGTTGAGTGCCATGTAGCACTCCAGAAGGGTGATGTAGCCGGTAGTGCTCCAGTAGATCGCGGTCTTGGTTGGATGACCAGTTCTACTCGAATTCTCCTACTCGAGGAGGAAAGAGGTAGTACGGCGCGACATCGTCAATGAGCTCCATCTTCTCTACAGGTTGACTCGGCGGAAGTGTAGGTGAGGGTATCTCCTCAATCTCTATGTGCTCCTCTTCGGCTTCAACTTCAGGATGGATTGGCTTTATGTCTTCATCAACCACCACCCGCTAGGATTCTTCATCAGATGCTTCTAGCTCGCAATAGTCATGGATAAGATCATCATATTATTCTTCGAACAGCTCTTGAGCGTCTTCTCTCATTAACTGCTTTGGTTGCTCGAGCTTGGTATCCGTCGCGAGATGAGCTTGTAGCATTGAAGAGATACTATCCAAGGCAGATAGGGTTCTCGACGAGCATTGTTGATGCTCATGAAGCATCTCTTGCTCATGTGCTCCTCTTCGATGTGCTTGTTGGTGTATATCTTGGTAAACTTATAGCATTGCTGAGATATTATCAAAGAGGGATTCAAATCTCGCCGTTTGTTGTTGTTGTTGAAGTAGCATCTCTTGGATTTCCTCAATATACGGTGCTTCATTGATGTACCACCCTTGGTTCTAGTTATCCCACCTGTAATCCTACATCTCAAAACTCAAGAGCACGACCCAGGTAAATCATGGAAATATGGAGGAAAAATAAATGGTAAGGCGGAAGGGTAGAAGAATAATTTGCCAACTCTTCTTTCAAACAATTAGAAGAGTCCCCGGCAACGGCGCCAATTTGATGAACGCGTTTTCACGCGCGTGTAGTCAAATAACTAATCTACCAAGGCAGACTAGATCGTATTCTACTCGAGGTCTCTTCTTCTTGTCTACTCAAATATGTTGGCAAATTACTCAGGTTTAACACTTTGTGCGTGGTGTGTGTTCCACGACTTCTAATCTAACAAACAAGGAAATAAACGACAGAAAAAGTAAAAAGGTTCACTAACAGGAAGATAGACGAGCTTAGATTTCGAATCCCTGATGCGCGAGATTTAACTCACAACATACAAGGTCGTATTCCACGAGGGCTCTCTCAAAAGCTAAAACTCACACGGTTCATGGACGGTCTATTCATTTAAAATTGGTTTTAGTTTAAAAAGGAAATAAAAACATAAAGGAAATTAAACAAGAAAGCAAATCAAAAGGGTGCAAATCAAAGGTCAAGGAGGTTCACTTGGAAAGATAGCTTCATCATGCTCAAGAGGAATAAATGCGCAAACAAGCCAAACATGATCGAGGATGCAATCGAATGACCATGCAAATCCCTTCTATAGACTCAATGCACTCTCGTCGCACTAAATCCCTATCCTAGAACCACTCAACTTAGGCTCTCGCTCTCAAGCTAAGTAACTAAGGATGCATTAAAGGTGTTTGATGAAATGCCAAGCTACAAAACCCTCTCCTATGACTCTATGACCACTAGGCTAGACACCGCACTCTCATGTCAATGTCCTAACACTAAGAGAATTATCAAAAGACTAATCAAAGTTCAATTGAATGAAAAACCTAATGCACGCCAAGTGTTCGATAAAATGCACAAGTGAGAAATCATGCAACTATGGTTGAATTGAGATGATCTAATCTCTTAGAACACACTCCCTTCAATCCCTAGACCTACAATCCACGTAATCTAAGCACTCTCATGCATTACATCACAAATAATAGACCAATCAAGCCATAGCCATCAATGGAATTAACAACAAGTCATAGAGACCATTCTCTTACAATCCAAGATCAATCATGGCAAGTTTATACAATCAACCTCTATCCTAGCACAACCATCTATCAATCCAAGGAAACCTAAGAAATCAGCCACACATGGCCAAGGAAACAAAAGAGAAAGAAAGAGAGATGATCACCAAGAACACCATGGCAATCCTCCTCTTGCAAGCTCCTCTCCAAGGTTGTGGGCTTCAATCCAAGCTCCTCTACTTTGATTTGCACCTTGCTCTAGGGTTGTGAAGGATTGGTTGATGAGGAGAAAGTGTTGGAGAAGTTGAGAGGAAAGAGAGATGAGATCGGCGAGTGTAAAATATTATGAGCTCTCCCTTTTTAATTCGCCTCCTTCCTATTTATATACTGCACCGGACAACACTGGAATTTTCGGCGAAAATGATGTAATATTTTCGCCGAAATTACCCTTGAAAACACCGAACGGCTGCTGCATTTCTTCTAAAGTTTTCGGCAAAAACTTTGAATGTTTTCGCCAAAATATCTTCAATTATCAAAGGTCTTTCGTCTGCTTAGAGTTTTCGGTTCGAGAACTCTAGGTTCTCGCCGAAAACTTCTTCAGCTGAAAGTGCATTTTCTTCAGTTCTGCAACGTCCATATCTCCTCCGTCCTAGCTCCGATTGACCTCCCGTTTGATTCTACGTGCTCCTTGTCACCAGTACTACGACGCCAAGACCTGAAAATGCCAATAAAACAACTCCAATAGACACGGAATTGGCCTCAAAGTAGCAACCGGACAACAAATGGACAGTTAGCACAAAACTTCAATAAAAGCATATTAAGCATGGCATTTAAGGATCAAACACGGGCATTTCATAGGCTAATCGAAGGCTTAAAATGCACTAAATATAATCACATCAAATTCCCCTACGACTAAGCTTTGCTTGTCCTCAAGCAAATGAATTAGAAAACATCCAAGTTCACAAATGACAAGATCGGTCCATTGAGATTCAAGCAATAATAATTCGGCTTAAACTGTTCCACGAACAAACTAAACCTACACATGCAAGAACGTCAACCAAACAAGTCTAGACCTCACTATTTTCTGCACACTTCAAGTAGCGGTTGACCGGGATACAGAAAAACCGACCACGACAACACCAACTCTAATTAAAAGGACTTGAACTTGGGAAAAGGAATTTGAAAGTGGTGAGTGATTATGATGTGGCTATCGACTCGACTTCATCCGCTTCTAGATCCGCTGTTTACAAACTCGGGCATAGGATCAAGGGCTACATTTGAGAATGTTTTTTCTTTTTCTTCTCTTTTTCTCTTTTCTCTTTTTTCTCTTTTTTTTCTACTGCATACTAGTGCTCGATCCAACACTTCACTTAGGTGTTGAACCTGCCTAGCTCACAGCTTTTGCCTTTGCTAGTGCTCAACCCGACACTTCACTTAGGTGCCGAGCTTTAGCTTTTCTTTTCTTTCCTTTTGACTTTAGCCACTTGATCCTTAGCCCCTTAACAACTTCCATACAAGATTTCAAATTGGATTCCGTCTAATCTCAAACCACAATCACGAAAGATCAAAAAGAGAATGAAAAACATGGAAGAGGGGAAGAAATTCTGATTGCCTTCATCATCCTAGACCGGTGTTATCGAGTGGTATAAAAACACGTATCAACCAATCAACCAACATACAAGAGTGATAAAATCTCTGTTCTGGCCTAGACTCATTTGATATTAGCGCTAACATGCTGGTTATAGGTTCTAAGTGGAACAGTCTAAACATCATTGTGAAAGCTTGAAGTCAACTAAACACCAAAAGTCAAGAACCGAATGATTCTAAGATAGAGGAATTCGACATTCAATTAAGATCATGCAAATAAACCAAACAAAGCATAGCATTATATCTCTACCACAAATAATCACACCAAACCTCAAACTCCCCTACGACTAACATGAGCATTGTCCTCAATGATCAAGAGAGAGAGGGTAAGGTGGAACGAAGTTACCGCGGTGGTAGAGAGGAGCATAGGACGTAATAGAGGTGAAAGAGTTCCATGATGATCCTTGGTGAAGAGTGATCCCAATTGCTTGTCAAACCTTATTCAAAAAGCTAAAACAACACAAAAACCTCAAACAAAAGTTAAAAGCGAAAAATTAAAGATAACATGGGGTGCCTCCCAAGAAGCGCTTGGTTACCGTCTTAAGCTCGATGATACCTGTGTTATGGTGTCCAACTTAGTACCTCCTTGATGTCAAGTAGCTTCTTCCACGATGAAAGTTGAGCTCCAAGAAACATCCTGGGAGAATGGTAGACTAGCCAATGCACATTGAAGCTTGTATAACACTTGGTACCTTGGGGTGGCTTGCTACCTTTGAAATTTGGAACTTGAGGAAGAAAGTATGGTAGGGGGCCACCATTGAGCTCCATCGTCTCCAAGTTGGTGATGCCACTCAAGGAGTCTTCCGGTTCACACATGGATGGCTCCTCTTCCATTATCACCTTAGGGGAGGTTATGAAGCTTGTGTCCGTCTCTTGACACAAGTACTTCATGATCAAGCAAGAGGATTGAAGAGTACTCACAACCTTTGGTGGGACCACAATAGGGTGGTGTTGTTCACTCTCGTGCTCCACTCTCGGTGCCACCTCTTCTCGAAGCGTCTCCAAATCATCTCTCACCTCCTCTAAAGGGTCATCATCCTCAAGACTCCTTGGTTCTTCATACCCCACATCATCGTTACTTGGTGTGTCCTCGGGAAGAACATGTTCCTCAATCTCCTCCACTACCAACTCTTCTTCCGTGTCAAGCTCTTCCGGTTCACAAGTGTCATCTTCATCATCATAAACATACTCCAAATGATTGGGGTGTCGTTCATTCTCAAGAATCTTTGTGACGAGCTCTATGCTTTGGGATAAGCGGTTAACTCGGTTTGCATTATCCTCCGCCATTCGTAAAATCTCTATCATGAAAGGAGATGGAAGAGGTTTCTCATGGCTCATGAACTCTTCTTGGGGAAACTCACTTCCTTTTTCTTCCATGACAAGCACTTCCGGTTCTAAGGTGTCGGTGATGAGCTTCACACTTTGGGTTAAACGATCCAACCGAGCCGCATTATCTTCCGCAATTTGCAACATCTTCTCAATTGTGGGGGAAGATGGAGAGTGTTGTTCATCCTCTAGAGCTTCCTTGATGAGTGCCACGCCTTGAGCTAAATGATTGAGTTGGTTCGCATTATCTTCCGCAATCTTCAAAGCTTCCTCAAGTGTGGGAAGAGGTGGAGGAGGTTCCTCATAGCTTACGAGCTCCTCTCGAGGACGCTCACTTTCCTTTACCATTTTCAAGAGCTCCTCTAAAATAGAAGAAGGTTGAGAGGGTTGCTCATAGCTTGTGAAATCCTCTTGAGGGCGCTCGCTTTCTCTAACCATCTTAAAGAGCTCCTTAGCATGGAAGGCGGTGGAGAATGTTGTTCATGACTTGTGAATTCCTCTTGATAGTACTCCAGAAACACTTGATGGTAGGGTGGAGATGGATAGAGACATTGCTCATTCCACATGGGTGTTGAAGCTTGTTGTTCTTGACCCCACCATTGGCTATCTCCCTCACAAGTTCCTTGGTAGTAGTTGGAGGGAGTAGGATGACCATAGTATGGGTTAGGAGATGGATTCCACCCTTGATAGGTGCCATAACCATTACCTCGATTCCATGAGTTCATCTTACTTGCAACCTTGCTCCCATGAACCAAGTGAGGTAGAGAATGGATTGATGGATAAGGGACCTACAAACACGCACAACAAACACAACCAAATAGTACAACAATGCGGGATAACAAACAACAAAAACAAATACAAAAACAAATAACAAAGAAGCAAAACTAAAACGGAAGGAAGTGAATAGAACGGTCCACTACTAAATGCTTTCAAAGGATTGAGAAAGTTCCCCGGCAACGGCGCCAAAAACCTGATGTGCGAGATTTAACTCACAACATACAAGGTCGTATTCCACGAGGGCTCTCTCAAAAGCTAATACTCACACGGTTCATGGACGGTCTATTCATTTAAAATTGGTTTTAGTTTAAAAAGGAAATAAAAACATAAAGGAAATTAAACAAGAAAGCAAATCAAAAGGGTGCAAATCAAAGGTAAAGGAGGTTCACTTGGAAAGATAGCTTCATCATGCTCAAGAGGAATAAATGCACAAACAAGCCAAACATGATCGAGGATGCAATCGAATGACCATGCAAATCCCTTCTATAGACTCAATGCACTCTCGTCGCACTAAATCCCTATCCAAGAACCACTCAACTTAGGCTCTCGCTCTCAAGCTAAGTGACTAAGGATGCATTAAAGGTGTTTGATGAAATGCCAAGCTACAAAACCCTCTCCTATGACTCTATGACCACTAGGCTAGACACCACACTCTCATGTCAATGTCCTAACACTAAGAGAATCATCAAAAGACTAATCAAAGTTCAATTGAATGAAAAACCTAATGCACGCCAAGTGTTCGATAAAATGCACAAGTGAGAAATCAAGCAACTATGGTTGAATTGAGATGATCTAATCTCTTAGAACACACTCCCTTCAATCCCTAGACCTACAATCCATGTAATCTAAGCACTCTCATGCATTACATCACAAATAATAGACCAATCAAGCCATAGCCATCAATGGAATTAACAACAAGTCATAGAGACCATTCTCTTACAATCCAAGATCAATCATGGCAAGTTTATACAATCAACCTCTATCCTAGCACAACCATCTATCAATCCAAGGAAACCTAAGAAATCAGCCACACATGGCCAAGGAAACAAAAGAGAAAGAAAGAGAGATGATCACCAAGAACACCATGGCAATCCTCCTCTTGCAAGCTCCTCTCCAAGGTTGTGGGCTTCAGTCTAAGCTCCTCTACTTTGATTTGCACCTTGCTCTAGGGTTGTGAAGGATTGGTTGATGAGGAGAAAGTGTTGGAGAAGTTGAGAGGAAAGAGAGATGAGATCGGAGAGTGTAAAATATTATGAGCTCTCCTTTTTTAATTCGCCTCCTTCCTCTTTATATACTGCACCGGACAACACTGGAATTTTCGGTGAAAATGATGTAATATTTTTGCCGAAATTACCCTTGAAAACACCGAACGGCTGCTGCATTTCTTCTAAAGTTTTCGGCGAAAACTTTGAATGTTTTCACCGAAAATATCTTCAATGATCAAAGGTCTTTCGTCTGCTTAGAGTTTTCGGTTCGAGAACTCTAGGTTCTCGCCGAAAACTTCTTCATCTGAAAGTGCATTTTCTTCAGTTTTGCAACGTCCATATCTCCTCCGTCCTAGCTCTGATTGACCTCCCGTTTGATTCTACGTGCTCCTTGTCACCATACTACGATGCCAAGACCTGAAAATGCCAAGAAAACAACTCCAAATGACCCTTAGGTTTAAGACTGGCGAACGTTCGCTCTATCCGATCTAGCTACCAAGATTAATTAGTCGCTCGGGTACGGTCCCCTTCGCAATGACTAAACTAACTGGTGGAATTACTAGTGATTAATGAGTTACTCTTGAGGCGGATTAACCCTAACTGGTTCCTACGAAAGGCACACTCCAATGAATAGGTTAACTGGTTGAATTGATGTTTTAAAGAGAGGCGAGCGTTCGCTTCTATCCTCAGCTTAACAAGAATCTAAACTAGGTGATCAAGGAAGACAGGTTTAAGCGCCAAAGCAGGGAACTGTCTAGCGACTACGTCTAGCGACAACATCTGGCGACTAACCCTAACTTGCGAAAACCTAATATAGGCGATCAACCAGAGAAGAAACATAAACAGTGAAGAACAAAACAACCATGCAAAGAGAAACTGATTGAACTTCGAATCTAATTACCACCAATCCGTGACCGCTTTAAAGCCCTGGGTCATTTAGGGTTCATCTAATCTAAGATCTACAAGTTTAGTGGTGAACCGCCCTGTCGTTGTTCGGACGGGTTCAGCCAAATAAAAACTACTAATGCTAAGAAAAAGCGTATAGCAGATCGTATTCCAAGGGCTTTCTATGATTGGTTACTTCAGAACTAGCAAAATACTCGAAGGAAAACACGTTGTGAGTGGTGTGAGTTCCACGACTTCTATTTCTAAGAAATGCAGAAAAATTAAAACAAATTAAACTAAAGCACATTGGGAATTAGGGTTTGAAAACAAGAATGACAGACGAACTTAGACTTTGAATCCCCCTTCGTTCCCCAGAGCATTGGCAATCAACAGATCAGCAGATTTCGATTCTCATTCAATCAATTACTAAGACACCACCATAACTCCTTACCCTTATGTTTAAGACCGGCGAACGTTCGCTCTATCCGTTCTAACTACCAAGATTAACTAGCCGCCCGGGTACGGTCGCCTCTCGCAACGACTTAATTAATTGGTGTAATTACTAATGATTAATGAGTTACTCTTGCAGTGAATTAACCCTAACCGGTTCCTACGAAAGGCACACTCCAATTATAAGGTTAATTGTTTAATTCAATGTTCTAAAGTAAGGCGAGCGTTCGCTTCTATCCTTAGCTTAACCAGAATCTAATCTAGGTGATCAATCCAGACAAGAAACACGAACAAAGAAGAACGAATCAAACATGAAAAAGAACTGATTAAATTTCGAATCTAATCACCGCCGATCCGTGACCGCTTTAAAGCCCTGGGTCACTTAGGGTTCATCTAGTCTAAGCTCTAACGAGATTAGCTACGCATGATTATTACAAAAGAAACAAAGATAAAGAAAGAGTTCATCATCCAGAGGAAGAACAGAAAAGAATCTGAAAAACCTAATTTAGACGACTCTGACAGCTTCGATCTTCGGTAGATAACACTCCTAGCTTCGGTTCTCCGAGATGGAAGGGATGGCGTCACGATCTCTATCCGGCTCTTCGAACTCCAACTCTTCGCTCCAGAACTTGAGAGGATTCTGATTCGACAAAGTTGTGTTTTTTTGCGAATTATGATTGTATATTCTGATTGTATATTATGATTCTCTTTTTTGGGCCGCCGGGTTAAGTATTTTATACTTAACCCTAATCAGCAGGATTCCTCTTATTATTTTCGCCGAAATTCTTAAGGAATTTTTGGCGAAAATTCCTTTGTGAATGAGAGTGCTTTCTCTGCCTTGTATTTTTGGTCCGAAGAGCACAATGTTTTCGCCGAAGTCATTCTTCACTTGGCACCCGTTGATTTCACTATCATTTTCGCCGAAGACATAAGCTCATTTTCGCCGAAGCTGCAAGTGTGAATGGGCAGATTTTCAGTTTGACTTGATCGGCTCCTTGGATCGATTCCGGTTTGATTCCTCAAGGTTCCAATGCCTTAGACACGTCCATGGCTACTCTATTCGACGGCAAAAACCTGTGCTAACATAAAAAACACTAGAAAACCATCAAATAGACCCAAAACGGGCCAAGGTAACACAAATGGCATGAGATAGGGCAATCGATTAAATATTCGTTATTCTACCCTAAAAACCATGTCTTAAGCAAGGAAATGTCGCTTAAATGAGGCTGATAATCACGTCAAATCGAGTGTCATCATTTAGCTACTCGTAACGATAACAGAAGAATCAAAGGTAACAAAGGAAATCATCATACAGAGGAAGAACAGATAAGAACTGAAAAACCTAATTCTGACGACTCCGACGAAGATTCGATCTCCTGGATCTTCAACTTTAAGCTCCGAGCTCTCCGATGTGGAAGGATGGTGTCACGATCTCTCCACGGATCTTCGAACTCTCTAAACTCTATCTATCGACCCTAGAGTCGGCTGACTCTCAAAAGTCTGATTTGTGAATAGTTGTTGGAATTATCCTCTACCCCTGGCTGGCTGCCGACTGCTTCTTTAAATAGGTAAGATTAGGGTTTTCCAACCCAGCCGCGGAAAAGGAAGGAGTTTTCGGCAAAAACTTAAGGAGTTTTCGCCGAAAACTTCAGTTAAAATCCCCTGTGTGTATCTCTTCAATAGTTTTCGGCGAAGACTTGAACTTTTTGCTGAGAACTTATGCTGGATCTTCGATGGATTTCTTATAGGATTTTCGGTGAAAACTTAAGGAGTTTTCACCGAAAACTTCAGTGTAAATCAGCTGACTTCGCCTGTGAGTTTCTGAAGGTATTTTTGCTGAAAACTTTATAGTATTTTCGGCGAAAACATTGTGCTGGGCAGTTGGATCTTCGGTTCTGACTCCGATTTTATTTCTGGTTCAATTCCGGTTCACTCCTTGAGGTCTTGAACACGTCTGTGACTACGTATTTGACGGCAAAAACCTGTGCTCTTACAAAAATACTAGAAAACCATCAAATAGACCCAAAAAAGGACCAAAGTAACCAAATCGGTAGGAAATAGGGAAGTTGAGTGAATATTCGCTATTTTACCCCTAAAACCATGTTTCAAGCAAGGGAATGTCGCTTAAATGAGGCTAAAATCACGTCAAATCGAGTGTCATCAAAATACCCCACACTTAAGCTTTTGCTTGTCCTCAAGCAAACTAAACTAGAACACACTCAAATTCACAAATGACACGAGATTAAACTGAGATTCAATTCTAACGATTTGTTTTAGACCGTACCACGTAGAAAGAGTGACCTACTGATGCAAGAACGTCAACCAAACAAGTTTTCGATCTCACTAATTTCTGCACACTTCAAGTAGTAGTTTTAACAAAGCTCGTTTCTTGGCAAACCAATTAATTATAATTAACCGACTACGATAACACCAATTCTAATCAAAAAGACTTTAAGCTCTAGCCATGATGTGGATGCGAAGGTAGGAAAAGTGACGTGGCTATCGACTCGACTTCATCCGTTTCTAGATCTGTATGTTACATGTTTTAGCTAGGGCCGATTTTAACAACAATTTAATTCAAGATTCAGACTTCTTCTATTTAATTATTTACTGCATATACTAGTTCTCGATACCAAACACTTCACTTAGGTGTTGGACCTGCCTAGCTCACAGCATTTGTGCCTTTGCTAGTGCTCAACCCGAATACTTCACTTAGGTGTCGGGCTTGCCTAGCTTTATTTTCAGCACTTTAAAGAACTTAACAATTTATTCGAAGAACTAAGTTTACTTGATTTAACCATTTAGTCACTTAATCCTAGCTAGTTATAACTTTTTACACAAGATTTCGAATTGGATTTCCGCCTAATCTCAAGCCACAATCACAGGTGAACAAATATGGAGTGAAAAACATGGGAGAAACTTGCATTTATCATCTTAGAATGGTGTTATCGAGCTTTGTGATTAACTAACCAATTAATTCAATTAATTCAAGTTTTAACTACAAGAGTGATTTGTGATATGTTCTGACCTAGACTCATTTGATATCAGTTTCGACACGTTGGTTACAGATTCTAAGTGGAACAGTCTAGACGTCATTGTTCAAAATTGAAGTCAATTTAACATCAAAAGTCAAGAATTGAGCAATTCTATGCTAGAGAAATTCAAAATTGAACCACGAAATCATAGAAAATCAAGCAAGATCATGCGTAATCCTAGCATCCTACCCCACACTTAAACGGTTCTGTGTCCTCACAGGACTAAACTAGAGTAGAGAGATACGAAGAACCGGTGACGAGATGGTCGGTGTAGGGGATGGTCGGTGTAGAGAAATTCAAAATTGAACCACGAAATCATAGAAAATCAAGCAAGATCATGCGTAATCCTAGCATCCTACCCCACACTTAAACGGTTCTGTGTCCTCACATGACTAAACTAGAGTAGAGAGATACGAAGAACCTGTGACGAGATGGTCGATGTAGGGGATGAACACGGAGAGTCCGGAGCGGAGAGGAGTAGCTACTCAAGATCCTACAAAACAAAAACAACAAAAAGATCAAAAGGATACCGGGACAAGTGTCCCGGATCCACGCAGAATAAAAGTCGAAACGAAGAGGGTTAAGGGGAATTTTGAAAAGTTTTTGACTCTATTATTTTTTTCTTCAAATTCACGGTACGACACTCCTAGAGCAATCTAGATCGTCTATGCCCAATCAGTTCAGAAAAAATCACACCGAAACAGCAGGCACGCAAAACGAGGTAGACCAAATTTAAACTCGTCGAAATTCAATAATCAGCATGTTAAAAATTCGAAATTTAAAACCCAACAACTAACCTTGAAGACATGACTCAAGAAAATGGACGGAAAGCGAGGAAGTTGGCCAAAAACGTGAAAAGCTTGTTTCGGGGATAATCGGAGTTACAGAGCTCTGATTTGGACGATCAAGTATGCGTTGGAATCGGCCCAAAAAAATGAAACTAATTTTTTTGAACCGACATAAGTTTTCGGCGAAAACTTCTTTGAAAATAGGCAAAAATAAAAAAGACGTCACTGTTTGTTTTTTGAGAATAGTTTTCGGTGAAAACTTTTGGTTCTCACCGAAAATTTATTTAAAAACTTTTTTTTTAACAAAAACCTAACGGAAAACAAATCAAAACGAAAGGAAATTAAAATGACACTTTGGCTCCCCGAAACCGACACAAACGACGAAAAAGAATGACTCAAAAATTAAAAAACGGACTCCAGCCGTGGGTTGCCTCCCACGAAGCGCTCTCTTTTAACATCCTTGAGCCGGACGGTACCTGTTAGGGACCCCAACTTAGAAGTTCCTTGAAGTCAATCGTCTTCTTCAAGGCCAGCCGTTGAGTGCCATGTAGCACTCCAGAAGGGTGATGCAGCCGGTAGTGCTCTAGTAGATCGCGGTCTTGGTTGGATGACGAGTTCTTCTCGAATTCTCCTACTCGAGGAGGAAAGAGTTAGTACGGCGCGGCATGGTCAATGAGCTCCATCTTCTCTACAGGTTGACTCGGCGGAAGTGTAGGTGAGGGTATCTCCTCAATCTCTATGTGCTCCTCTTTGGCTTAAACTTCAGGATGGATTGGCTTTATGTCTTCATCAACCACCACCGACCAGGATTCTTCATCAGATGCTTCTACCTCGCAATAGTCATGGATAAGATCATCATCTTCTTCTTCGAACAGCTCTTGAGCGTCTTCTCTCATTACTCATTGATGTACCACCCTTGGTACTGGTCATCCCACCTGTAATCCTGCATCTCAAAACTCAAGAGCACTACCCAGGTAAATCATGGAAATATGGAGGAAAAATAAATGGTAAGGCGGAAGGGTAGAAGAATAATTTGCCAACTCTTCTTTCAAACAATTAGAAGAGTCCCCGGCAACGGTGCCAATTTGATGAACGCGTTTTCACGCGCGTGTAGTCAAATAACTAATCTACCAAGGCAGACTAGATCGTATTCTACTCGAGGTCTCTTCTTCTTGTCTACTCAAATATGTTCGCAAATTACTCAGGTTTAACACTTTGTGCGTGGTGTGAGTTCCACGACTTCTAATCTAACAAACAAGGAAATAAACGACAGTAAAAGTAAAAAGGTTGACTAACAGGAAGATAGACGAGCTTAGATTTTGAATCCCCCTTAGATTACCAAAACATTGGCGATCACAAGACCAGCGGTTTTCAATTCTAATTCAATCAATTTCTAAGACACCACCATAACTCCTGACCCTTAGGTTTAAGACTGGCGAACGTTCGCTCTATCCGATCTAGCTACCAAGATTAATTAGTCGCTCGGGTACGGTCACCTCTCGCAACGACTAAACTAACTGGTGGAATTAATAGTAATTAATGAGTTACTCTTGAAGCGGATTAACCCTAACTGGTTCCTACGAAAGGCACACTCCAATGAATAGGTTAACTGGTTGAATTGATGTTTTAAAGAGAGGCGAGCGTTTGCTTCTATCCTCAGCTTAACAAGAATCTAAACTAGGTGATCAAGGAAGACATGTTTAAGCGCCAAAGCAGGGAACTGACTAGCGACTACGTCTAGCGATAACATCTGGCGAGTAACCCTAACTTGCAAAAACCTAATCTAGGCGATCAACCAAAGAAGAAACATAAACAGTGAAGAACAAAACAGCCATGCAAAGAGAAACTGATTGAACTTCGAATCTAATTACCGCCAATCCGTGACCGCTTTAAAGCCATGGGTCACTTAGGGTTCATCTAATCTAAGCTCTACAAGTTTAGCTACTCATAACGATAACAGAAGAATCAAACGCAACAAAGGAAATCATCATACAGAGGAAGAACAGATAAGAACTGAAAAACCTAATTCTGACGACTCCGACGAAGCTTCAATCTTCTGGATCTTCAACTTTAAGCTCCGAGCTCTCCGAGGTGGAAGGATGGCGTCACGATCTCTCCACGGATCTTCGAACTCTCTAAACTCTATCTATCGACCCTAGAGTCGGCTGACTCTCAAAAGTCTGATTTGTGAATAGTTGTTGGAATTATCCTCCCCCCCTGGCTGGCTGCCGACTGCTTCTTTAAATAGGTAAGATTAGGGTTTCCAACCCAGCCGCGGAAAAGGAAGGAGTTTTCGGCGAAAACTTAAGGAGTTTTCGCCGAAATCTTCAGTTAAAATCCCTTGTGTGTATATCTTCAATAGTTTTCGGCGAAGATTTGAACTTTTCGCCGAGAACTTCAGCTGGATCTTCGATGGATTTCTTCTAGGATTTTTGGCAAAAACTTAAAGAGTTTTTGCCGAAAACTTCAGTGTAAATCAGCTGACTTCGCCCGTGAGTTTCTGAAGGTATTTTCGCCGAAAACTTTATAGTATTTTCGGCGAAAACATTGTGCTGGGCAGTTGGATCTTCGGTTCTGACTCCGGTTTGATTTCTGGTTCAATTCCGGTTCACCCCTTGAGGTCTTGAACACGTCCGTGGCTATGTATTTGACGGCAAAAACCTGTGCTCTTACAAAAATACTAGAAAACCATCAAATAGACCCAAAAGGGCTAAAGTAACCAAATCGGTAGAAAATAGGGCAGTTGAGTGAATATTCGCTATTTTACCCCTAAAACCATGTTTCAAGCAAGGAATGTCGCTTAAATGAGGCTGAAAATCACGTCAAATCGAGTGTCATCAATGGACGTAAGCTCAATTTCGTAACCTAGGTCGGAACTGGAATTGAGATTTGAGTGGAGTTGTTAATGTTAGATATTTAATTGATGCACTTTTCAATTTAAGTTGAAGTACTTAGTGAACTGTTGATCTCAGAGTTACACAAGTTAGGTCAAAATATGTTTTTTCACTAATGTTGTTTGTTTTTTGTGTATTTTTTTCACTCGTCTTATTTCACTGACGCATTTTTTCTAGTGTTACCCTCCTGTGGAGTGCACTGCTTGACTCCAATCGTTTTGCAGAGTGTTTCCTCTAAGAGGGACTCACTATTCTGTTCATTACCATAACAACATTTCTTTTTCTCTGCGTTTTGATGTTTGATTCTCTTTCTCAACTAATATTGCTCATTGTATGTGCAGAAAACCTGAGCAAACAGACATTAAAATATCACCAAACCCAAATACTGGCAGGAGGTACGGAAGTCATTGATCGTTCGAGTAATTACAATTAAAAAAACTGGTAATTTCACAGCGCCACATATGTAATTTAACAGCGGTCGTGGCCGCTGTTAAATTGTCCAATGTTAAGTCAATTTAATAGCGGTAAAAAGTGGCTGCCGTTAAACCTAATATTTTAACAACGGCCATAAGCCGCTGTTAAATTAGTTCATCGATTAAAAGTAAAAGTCAGAGCTCCGACTATGATAGCCAAAACTCCGGCGAGAATGGAAACCGAAATTAGTTCGTCGATTAATGTACATAATCAGAGGAACACATGAGATATTATTAAAGTTCCAAGCAGTACATACAACCAAAAATAAAAAATGAAAAAGATACACTTTAAATCTGAAACTCTACTTTTTTTTGGTGCTGCTATTTGCAGTCCGCGTTTTACTAACGTAGTCCGTTTTTACTAACGCAGTCCGTTTTTACTAACGCAGTCCGTTTTTACTAACGCAGTACGTTTTTACTAACGCAGTCCGTTTTTTACTAACGCAGTCCGTTTTTACTAACACAGTCCATTTTTTACTAACGCAGTCCGTTTTACTAACGAAGTCCGTTTTTTACTAACGTAGTCCGTTTTTAATAACGCAGTCCGTTTTTTTACTAAAGCAGTCCATTTTTTACTAAAGCATTTTTCAACATTCATAATTTTCCATCATTTTTCATCAATATTATTAATTTATTTAAATGTTTAAAGTGTTGTTTGTATTTTTATGCATATTTTTCTAATATATTATGAACAAGGATATTCGTTGGTAAACGAACCGAGTTGGTAAAAATGGACTGTGTTAGTAAGAAACGGACTGCGTTAGTAAAAACGGACTGTGTTAGTAAAAAATGAGTTGTGTTAGTAAAAACGGAATGCGTTGGTAAAAAAGGACTGCGTTGGTAAAAACGGACTGTGTTAGTAAAAACGGATTGTGTTAGTAAAAAACGGACTGCGTTAGTAAAAAACGGACTGCGTTAGTAAAAACGGACTACGTTAGTAAAAATAGACTTCAAGGACATAATTGTCCATTTATGTGAAAATACGGACTGCATATAGCAAAACACGAACTACAAATAGTAACCCGCTTTTTTTTTGTTAAGAAACTCTACTAGTACTAAGAAAAATCTGAAAGCTTATATATGTATTTAGATGTGAAACTCTCAATTTCATCAAACTACAGATCTTAATATCGAGTGCATGGCTCTTCTTACACTTCAGCCATGAATAGTGGCCCTTCTTAACTTCCATCAGTCTAGAGCGAATAACCATCAATCAACCCTTCGACCTTCACATCATCATATCCAAGGAAAACGAAAATTGATAAAATTCGAAAAGGTAAAAAAATAAGAGGCATACCATTCTTGTAATCAGCCAGGCGAATAGGAAGGGGTTGGCCGTGAAGAAAGAAGACGGAGAAAGGGGCAATTCCTATGGCGACAACACTTTTTTTGTTGTTATCATAATAACAACACTAAAATTAGTACCTAAAATTAACAAATTAAGTACCTAATATGAAAAGGGTGCTGCTATTTGCAGTCCGTGTTTTACTGTACGCAGTCCGTATTTTAACATGAACTGACAATTATGTCCTTGTAGTCCGGTTTTACTATCGCAGTCCGTTTTTTACTAACGCAGTCCGTGTTTTACTAACATAGTCCGTGTTTTACTAACGCAGTCCATTTTTTACTAACGAAGTCCACTTTTTACTAATACAGTCCGTTTTTACTAACGCAGTCCGTTTTTACTAAACACAGTCCGTTTTTACTAACGCAGTCCGTTTTTTTCTAACGTAGTCCTTTTTTTCTATCGCAATCCGATTTTACTAACGAAAATATCGATTCATAATATATTATAAAAAATGGGCATAAAATACAAATAACACATTAAACATTTAGAATAAATTAATAACATTGATAAAAAAATACTAACGAAAAATTATAAATGTTGAAATAAAACTAATTTTGAGAGAAAATATTGCTAAGGAATTATGTAATTTAAAAAAAATTACATATTCAAAATTACAATTATGCCCATTTTTTCTAATATATTATGAATCGAGATTTTCATTAGTAAAATCGGATTGCGTTAGAAAAAAAATGGACTTCGTTAGAAAAAAACGGACTGCGTTTAGTAAAAAACGGACTGCGTTAGTAAAAAACGGACTGCGTTAGTAAAAACGGACTGCATTAGTAAAAAACAGACTGCATTAGTAAAAAACGGACTGCGTTAGTAAAACACGGACTGCGTTAGTAAAACACGGACTGCGTTAGTAAAAACGGACTGCAAGGGCATAATTGTCAGTTCATGTTAAAATACGGACTGCGTACAGTAAAACACGGACTGCAAATAACAACCCGCTATGAAAACTGGTACTTGTAAATTCAAATTAGGAATCTACTATGAAAAAATTGGTACCTAAATTTAACAAATCGAGTTCTTATTATGAAAAATGGTACTTGCGAATTCAAATCTTGTATCCTCTACGAAAAATTCAGTATCCAAAATTAAAAAAATTGATACTTTAGTAGTCTTGTCATGGTGACAACAAAATAGGTGTTGTCACCGTAGTAAATCCGGGAGAAAGGAGAAAGGCAAGACGAAAATAGAAGAGAAAGAGGAGGTTGCGTTCATTTTTCTGGAGAAGAAAGAAGAAAATAGAGAGAAGACGAAGAAAGGCGAGAAAAGGTAGAAAATAGATCTAGGGTTTTAATCTTTTGTCTGCCGAATGAATTAGGGAAGGAAAGAAGCTAAAATAGATCTGACGGCTCCAAGCCTTTCTTTCAATTAGATCAGACGGTGTGTGTGGTGGGGGGGGGGCAGATCTGTGTGTTTAATTTAACAGCGGCCACTTGGCCGCTGTTAAATGATCAAATTTAATAGCGGCCACATGACCGCTGTTAAATTTTCGTAATCTGTCAACTTTAATAGCGACCATTTTTTGGCCGCTGTTAACATGTCGCTGTTAGATTACAAGTTTCTTGTTCTGTTATTTGCGTTTTGGTTTAGTGATTTACTGTTTTCTTTGTTTTTATTGTTCTTTTTGGTTATGGGTTAGTCATATGATATCCCTTGATATTTCTTCCCATGCTGTCATAGCAGTGACCATTGCCAATTAGTTGTTATATATTTGTCACTTTTATGATTTGGATTGTGATTTGATTACATGATGAGGACTGTTAGATTTACAAATTCACCATTGCGCATGTATGTTACTGTACCAGTGTTCTTTCTCTGAATCTTCTGATGGTTTGGAATTTCCTCATTGTTGGGGTTACTTGCTCTCCGTCCTCAGTGTTTTTTTCCGTAGTCAGATGATTTGATACAGTAAGGTTTGTGGGATGTTGAATACTGAAGTAAGTTTTGTAATTCTGTTGTCTTCTTTATGTTATTTTCATGTGTCAACGTAAATACTTTTTTTCTTTATGACAACATCCTAGTTGCATCAATGCTGGAAGTTTCTACGGTAGAGTTCCAGTACTTACAACTCGACATGCTGACCAACATGGAGACAGTTAGTCACGACAAGAGGAGTCGAGGAAAGGTGAAAAGCCATGAGATGTAGATAATAGGCTAGGTGATGATGAAATTATGCAGCCATACTACGAGTCTTCCATACTTTCCAGCCAAAGAGACACATGGTTCCGCGCGTTAGATAAGTTGATAAAATTCTAGCTTAATCCAAAAACGGCAGCAGTATAAGCTTCATCCTAAATATACCGTAAGATATTAAGATACCTGAAGAGGCCTGTTGGATTCATCATTCATGTTATAGAGTTGGTTATAACAGGAAATATCCATTGGATCAAGGCAATATAGATATTATGAGTTAGGAACTTAGGATAGCAATCTACTTAGTTAGGGTGATTTCTAACAAGTAGCAGCTTCTGTATGATTTCTTGTGTTTGTCTTCATGGTCCAGCACAGTGGAGGGAAAAGCAAGTATGAAGGTGTCGTTGAGCTGTATGCTAAATCCGCCAACATTGTCGACCTTGAGAAATCAAGTCTGCCGCTGCCAGGATCCTCTAGCTCCGCCAGCGATCTTCCACCATCTTATGAGACCACATGTTAGCAATTACCCGCTTATCATTAAATCCTCCGCAGCGAAGCGCAGTGTTCGATAGCTAGTTATATTTATCATAAGGATTAACTGTAGGTAATTAAAATCATTATTAATATAAAAAATTATTAAGGACGTTTTCCGCGTGGAAATGAATTGCAATGGAATTAAAATCTGGAAGGGATTCGATTGTTGGGGTTCCTTCCGGATTTTAATTCCTTGTTTTCCACAATACCATAACCATATGGATTTCAAATAAAGGACCACCTAGAATTACTGAACTAACCTTCTTATCAATCTGAACAACCTCTACATTCTTTCTGCATCTCATTTATGCCATTATCTACACAAAATACTAAAACAATTCGAGCTCACCATTATTATAAAAATATTCAAAGTTTTTTATTCGACCAAACTCAATATTCAATAATACATTATTCAATCAACTCATATTCAAACGATCAACAATATTCTACAAACAACAATATTCAAATAAGATCTATCTGTGAAACTCTATTCTATCAACGGGAAAAAAATCAAACACAAAAAACAATTATTCGTTATCCTCCTCAAACAAATTTTCGTACATACTTTGCGATTCTGGGACAATGGAGAAGAAGGAGAAGGTTCAGATTCGAGGTATTAGACGGACTCGAAGAAAATAGAACAAAAAAATTTGGGGTAAGTTTGGCAAGATGGGAAAAAAATTGGGTTGGGACCTTCAAATCCGCCCAACTCCTTCCAGTTTCAAAGGGAATTAAAAACCTGCCCAGGGGTGATTTGAAAGCCTGCCAGGAATTGAACTCCCCCGGATTTGGGTTGTTTAAATAGACCGGAAAACATGGAATTTGGGGGGAAATGGATTTCAGCCAAATCCAGGTCCCAAAACCTGTACGGAAAACGACCCCTTAGCCTAAAAGATTGCAGAAAATAAATTATAGAGGAAAAACTAGAACCATTAAATTAGGGATTATTTGTACTAGAGATTTTGGTTGGGAATTTTTGGTGATTTGGGGCGAAAATTAGTTTCCTAAAGATTTCAATAAAATCACTTGTTTGAGCTACTAAATTGTAGGGAGATTGAGAGAGATTTTAAATCTCTTGGGTGGACCATAGAGATTTGAGAGATTTCAAAATCACCACAAAAAAAGTAGAGGTTTGGAGAGTTTCGGAGAGATTTAGGCCAAATTTACTAGTTGCCCTTAACTAATTCACAATTTTAATGAAGGATATTTTTGTTGAAGCGAATTACGTAACCAAGGTCTGGAAATTGCTTAACTTTTATTGAAAGAAGAAAGGCTCTAATATAGCCTAAAACTCAGAGGCACACTAGCACACGATTGCTAGGTTACCAAACCACTAACTAAACTATTCCTAATTTTAAGCTAACTACTTCCCACTCAAACGTACTCTTACTAACTTCTAGCTAACCAATTAACTTAGATATTTTATTGACTCAGTAAACTAAAGGCTAACTAACCAAAGATCCCAACATAGCCTCCCCTAAACTAAAACTACAAGTTTAAGTTTAACCAGATGAACCTTCACGTAGCCTTATATCTTCACAAACTTCTTAATTCCATTCATGAGATCAACTACTTGCTGTACAAACAGACTGACTATGAGGATTTCCACAAACTCCGCATTTATCCTAGTCCATTTGTTGACTTTTCCTAGGCCAACCACGCACAAATCTCTTTCAACTCCCTTCCTTTTCCTAGCTGGACATAAATCTAACTCTTCAACACTTCCTTTTCCTAGCATCCTCCTTTTCCCATTCATTAAATCTTCATCAATTAGCCCAACTTCAATAACAGATTGATAAGCTGGATCCTTACTAACTCTCTGCTCCAATAGAATAGAAACAGATTTATGTACACCTTCTGATCCTTCCACACTATCAATTCCAACCTCATGAATTGAGCTAAAAACCACCAACCTTCATCTTTAATTGCAACCTCATGAATTGAGCTAAAATCCTCCAACTCAGAATCTTTAATTGCAGCTTCTGCTCCTGCAAGTCCAGAATCTTTAATTGCAACCTCAGCTAGTGCAAGTTCCTCAAACCCAGAATCTTTAATCACAGTCTCTGCTACTGCAAGTCCAGAATCTTTCATTGCAGCCTCAGCTACTGCAAGTTCCTCAAACCGAGAATCTTTAATCACAGTTTCTGCTACTGCAAGTTGACACTGCACTTCGTGGCTCACCTCTGATGATACTGCATATGCTAATAACAAAAACATCATGTTTGTTGACATTTTTGAATGCATAATAAGTCCCCTCTCTTCATGATAAATCTTACACTCCCCTTTCTTTATTAAGAAAGAAAGACCTTTCTCTTGCATCTGACCAATGCTCAAAAGGTTAGTACTTGAACCCGGAACATAGAATACACCTTGAACTGTCATGGGCTGATGATTGACTTTAAGCTTGATGTTTCCCTTTCCAGCAACTTGCAAGACATTTCCATTTCCAAGTTTGACAGTAGATCGAAAGGTGGTGTCCAACTGTGTAAACCATTGTTGATTACCACACATATGATTGCTACATCCTGAGTCCAGAAACCACACATTATCCTTGCTCATATTATTTTCTTCTATGTAAGCCATCAACAACATTTCTTCATCTTGATTTGCATAGTGAGCTTCTTTATCCCACTCTGGACATTCGTACCTGAGATGTCCAAATTTGTGACACTTATAGCATTCCACTTCATCTCTCCAAGACCTACCCCTGCCCCTATATCCACCATCTCTGTTTCGTTCATAGTAGCATTTCTTCCACCATATCCACTTCCTCTCCCTCTTTCGTACGCACTACCTCTCCCTTTACCCCTTTCATGCTCATGGGTGATCTTCAGGACCTGCTCTTCTTCCCTTTCCTTTACTTTAGTAAACTTTTGTTCGTGAACCAGTAAAGAACTCAAACATACAAATGTATCAATGTCCTTTGATTCCTCAATTGAACACACAATATAGTTGAAATTTTTTGTCACAGTTCTCAAGATCTTTTCAACAATCTTTACATCTGGCATATTCTCACCGCAGTTACACATATCATTCGCAACTACCATCACTCGACCAATGTAATCAATAACAGACTCCCCTACTTTCATTTCCAACAATTCAAAAGTTCGATGAAGAGACTGTAAATGAGCTTTTCGGACGCGTGCATTACCTTGAAATTTAGTTTGCATGGAGTCCCATAGTTGTTTGGCTGTATTTTTCTCAGTAATTGTCTTCAAAGTTGTCTTACCAATGGAACTGAACAAATAGTTCTTTACTTTAAGATCCTTCAACTTTTGCTCCTCCAAAACTTTCGTCTGTGCTGGTGTAAAGACTTCTTCTTGACGAGGTTTTTATAACCGTCACTTACCACTCCCCAATACTCCTTAGATCGTAAGAGATTTCCATCAACAAACTCTAGTGATCATAATCTCCATCAAATTTAGGCAAACAAACTTGCGCAAATCCATTTGAATCACCCATGATTCTTATCTCAACATAAAGCTTCAGCTTGGCGCTTGCTTCTCACGAACAATCTCCAATCTTCAACAGCCTCTTCGTTTCTCTCAAGCCGCACCTCTCACGACTCTCTCTGTACGAAGAAGAAAAAAAACACTCAATCTATTATCTCCCTCACAATCAGACCTTTTTGTGCAAGCTTTGATACCACAATGTTGAAGCGAATTACGTGACCAAGGTCTGCAAATTGCTTAACTTTTATTGAAAGATGAATGGCTCTAATATAGCCTTAAAACTCAGAGGCACACTAGCACACGATTGCTAGGTTACCAAACCACTAACTAAACTATTCCTAATTTTAAGCTAACTACTTCCCACTCCACGTACTCTTACTAACTCCTAGATAACCAATTAACTTAGATATTTTATTGACTCAGTAAACTAAAGGGTAACTAACCAAAGATCCCAACAATTTTGGTCATTTGTAATAATATGAACTAGTATTGTTTCGGCCCGTTGGCCGATATGTTATATATATATATTTTTTGGTAGAAATGTTATATATATTTAGTATAGAGTAAATACACATTTTTTCTCTTATACTATGCAAAGTTAACTAACACGGCCTTCTAATATTTTTCAATCGAATTAACCACTCTATTTTAACACTTTTAACAAATGTTCCCTTCCATTAACTTTTTCGTCTATTCCCCATATTCCCCATCTATTATGATGATGGTATATACCACATCAAACTATTAGTTCATGTGACCCTTGAAGTAAACTTTAAACTAAACAATCTAAAAATTTAAAACTTAAAAACAAATGTTTAATACACATTTCGCCCCCATTTCTCTTCTTCTTCTTTCTGGACATACCATCTCTGCAAATTTCTTATGCTCTTAGCATAAATGTGTACAAAATAGCGTACTGGATATGTCTAGTCAACAAATTTAATGGGGAATGGATGAAAAAGTTAACGAAAGGGAACATTTGTTAGAAGTGTAAAAGTAAAGGGGTTAAATTCTGCTTAAAAATAGTAGAGAGCTATCTTATTTAACTTTTCATAGTAGGAGGAAAAAAATGTGTTAACCCTTTAGTATAATTAGTAAAAAAAATATTATTTTATAATGAAAGATTTAATATTATTAATAAATTGAAAATTAACAAAATGTTTGAATTGAATGATTAAAATTAAATAAACACTCAGTGTGTCAAATTAGTTAACATATTACATAGTGAGAAATTAAACATTTTAAAGTAGAAAATATAGAAATAAACTAAAATTAAAAGTGAGTCGCACATTATTTTTTCAAATATAATTTAATAATTTCAACTTAAACTAATTTACATGTTGAATTTTACTTTTTCTAAACTTTATTATGTTTAAAAACTGTTTGGAATTTTTATTTATTAATTATTTAATTTATTGAATAATTGAAAATCAGAATATGATGTCAATATCCTATTATTAAGGAGAGAGTCTTAAATTATATCTCTCTAATTTTAAATGATCCATATTATAGCTAGATAATTCGTTATACAATGCCAAAAAAATATAATATTTAATTCAATATTTTGATTAATTATAGGATATTTTTGGAAAGTATTTAATTTTAATTACATATAAAATAAAACAGGTCCATTTATGATCATTGCAAAGGATAAAATATATAAAAAATTTACTTTTTATTCAAAAAAAACTTTTCAAATGAGTGATGTCCTCTAAACCAAATATTAATTCAAATACTCTCCCAACAAAAGTTTGTTCAAGACAAATGAAAAAATTGCAACTCTCTCAAAAAATTTGCAAATAAATCCGAGGATAAAGAAATCATCACTATAAATTTTTTTGAGGAATAGTTAAACATAAACAAAATTAGAACCTCAATTGGCCTATTAAAAATTAAAATAATTTGGAAATAACGATCATGTTATATGAATATATATAGGTTTAACGAATAAGCTTAATTCAAACTCATCGACTCGATCAATACTTTAAATTTGTTAATAACTAATGACATGTAACCCATTTTACTTACGATCCCATGACTAATATTCTTTCATCATTATCTCAGTCACCATTGATCTTACTAAGATACAATCTTATTTCTTTAGTTTTCTCTAGATCAATAAATATATTAATTAAACATGATTTTTTATATTTTATGCAGCTTGATCCCTAATCAAATTAACGAATTACCAAATTTTGAGTACTTCAAAATAATTTACCAACAAAAGTTTATTCAAGAAAAATTAAAAACAAAATTGCAACTCTCCTAGAGCATTTGCAAACAAATCAAGTCGAGACTACAAAATCAATCATTGTAAAAAAAATTATTTTGTGGAATAGTTAAACATAATGAAAAATGAAACATCAACTGGCCAATTAGAACTTAAAAGAATTTGAAAATATTAATCTTGTTATATGAATGTATTTAGGTTTAATGAATATGTCCAATTTAAACTGACTCAACTCGATCAATACTCTAAATTTTTTAATATTTAATGACATGTAACCCATTTTACTTATGATCACATGACTCATACTCTTATACACTCATGACCTCACTCGCCATTGATCTTACTAATGCAGAATCTTATTTCTTCAGTTTTCTCTATATTATTAAATATATTAATTATAACTATAATGATTTAGTTATTCTACACAGAGCGTCGAGCCCGATTATTAAAAAACACAGAGCCAGTTTAAAAAAAAGTATCACCATCTCAGAATAAACTATATGAATAAATTATTATCATAATTTCATTCACTCTACTATTTGTTCAACTTGTTAGTGTATTTATACAACAAACTATGGTTATCATAAACTTAATGAATGTGCAAACCATAGGAGCAATGTGCAAAATTAATGAAGGGTGAAACTTGCTTCAATTTGCACAGTAAAATACATAGGAGCAATGTGCTTTAATGTTTTAATGTAAGTATAAATTACTTTGTCTAGCTTAGTTGGTAAAACAGAATACTTTTATCCTTGAGGTTGTGGGTTCGAGTATCGTAGTTGTTAAAAGTTATCACCTTTATTAAAAAAATATTTTTATTCAAAATAAATTATAAAAAAATTCATTAATTGGCCACTTTCCTACAATTAAGGAGAGGTATGGAGAATCCTAGGTGGCAATAGGAAAAAAGCTAAAATGCTTATATATGTTTGTAGATGTAGATGTTATTTTTAGTTTTAAATTTTCTGAATTTCTTACTTCTTTTTTTGGTCGAAAAGTGGTTGTTAGACACCCTTAATTAGAAAAAGAACGAACACGGGGAAAGCAACCCCAATACAATCACTCAAAACGCAGCACTCAATATCCTAACTAATAGGACAATTAAGGTGAGTACCCAAGGGAAGGCTATGCCCAAAATGGGCCAAAAGATCGGCAACCTAGTTAGCCTCCCTGAAATCACTCAACTAAACAATTTATTTTCAAATGACAAGGGCAACCCAATTCCCATGACATTTCAAATCTTTAGGTATTTAAAATCACCTCCTCCCATATCTCTAACACAAACAACCCCTTTATTTGTAAACATTACAAACCGCAATACATAAATTTTACAGGAAGATTCGTTGATATATTTTAGGAACAACATATAAGATGTTAAACAAGAGATAAAAGTTTGACCAAATCACAACGAGAACTGCACTTAGCTTCCAGAGGTTTATTCTTAAACATAGCAATTCCAACACCAGCACTCATGTCTTCAACCTCTGTCCCAACTTTGTGCCATTCAAAGCATTGAACTAAAGACCCTAAAGTCAAAGAAACTAAGTTCAATCCCAATCCTGCACCTGGACAAGCTCTCCTCCCCATCCCAAAAGGAGCATATTTGTAGCTTCCACCTTCTTCACTGTCCTTCATATGATCATTCAGCTCCTCCTCAAATCTCTCTGGAACAAACTTATCTGCTTCTTTCCATAACTTGGGATCTCTTTGCATCGCCCACATGTTGACCATCAGAGTGGTGTCCTTTGGGATATGGTATCCTTCCACTGTGCAGCTATCAGAAGAACAATGTGGTAACAGAAGTGGAGCAGGTGGGTATAATCTAAGTGTTTCGTTTATCACACATTTGAGATATGGGAGTTTAGGAATGTCCTGTTCCTTCATCAGTCTACCATTGCCAATGGTATTGTCAATCTCAATCTTTAACTTGTTTATCACTCGCGGGTTGTCTAACAACAGTGCCATCGCCCATTCCAGAGTGATTGATGCTGTCTCTGTTCCAGCAACAAACATCATCTGCACAAAATAGAAACGGGTAATTAAAGCTTTGCCACTCATGTATAAACAAAATTAACCTCATCACTCACCACAATAGTACTATTGAGAACATCATCGGTGTAAAAGTCAGGATCTGATTCTCGCAACGACAAGATGATCTCTGCTACTGACTTAACCTCATCAGCTACCTTGGATCCAATTTTCTGACTTCCAATTCTCTTATTCACAACTTCATCCACTAACCCCTGCAAGTAGTCATCCCTCTTCTTCCTCATTTTCAACATATGCTTCTCCATCCTCCAACCGAACCCGATCTTCCTTAAAAACGGAACATAATCGCAGATATTCATTGCCAATCCGGGGAGAAACCTATCCTTAAACTCTCTATACTTGACCTTCTCTACTTCCGTGTCACCCTCTTCCTCTTCCACGCACCGCCGCCCCACAACCAACCTCATCATAACATTAACAGTCAGAAGAGACAGCAGGAACTTGAGATTCACTGCCCGATCTTTGTCTTTATGAAGACGGCGGAGCAAAGATCGGACCTCTTCCTCACGGACGAGAGCAGATCTGTGAAGTGTCTTAGGGGAAAATATCTCCGTGACGATGAGGCGGCGGATGCTTCGCCAGAAGTGGCCGTAGGGAGCCCAGACGTAAGCTCTGTAGTTGTAAGTGAAGTAGTCGGAGGAAATTGATTTGGGTCGGTTAGCGAAGACGACGTCGTTTTTGGTGAAGCATTCTTCGACGGCGGATGGGGAGGACAGGACGAGAAGGGAGCGGCAACCCAGTTTGAAGAATAGGATTGGACCATAGCGCTGGGTTAGAGTATGGAAGGTTTTGTAGAGTGGGGGCTTGAGCAGATGCAGATGCCCGATTATTGGGAAAGGTAAGGGAGATGGTGGGAGTTGGGGATGTTTGATGATCCAAGGTTTCAGAATTTTAATGGAGATGAAGCTGAAGACGAAGAGGAAGATGATAGTCAAATAGGGCAACTTCAACGCAAAGGTATCCATATTTTGATTATAGGTAAGATCATATGATTGGGCGTTGCATGAAATTGGAGGATATATAATAATAATATAATTATCTCAACTTACGTATCAATGGTCCGTGTATTGTCCCACCAGGGTCCAGGACCTTTTGTATGTTCATTGTCGTGTTCTGGCTTTCCCTGTATGTATAGGTTGTACTTTATTAATATGAAATCGACATCTCTTTATCATCGTTCGTCATTAGACATTAATCCACACCAAACCCCAGTTTATTAATTTTTTCTTTTTACCGGGATAATATTAAATACAATGACCTTAAATTATAAAGCTTTATGGTAAAAGCTCCAATTTGATTGGTTGATAAGCAAAAAAATTAAATCAAATAAAAAAAATTGTATATACTCTATATCTATATCAAGTATTGGTTTTTTGAGTTTTTGAGGTTTTCTCGGTGCTGCGCCGTCGGCGCTCGGATTCGTAGCCTCCATGGAGGCTGGGGATTCTTCTAAGGCTACTTCTGAGGATCTAAAACGTTCTTGGGCGTCGATTGTTGCTCAATCGGAGAGTGATTTGCGCTATGTTGAGGAATCGAAGGAAGCTGTTGTTGGGGGTGTCCTGAAAATTCCCAAAGATGTGCTTGAAGTGGGTCGAGATAGGATGAAAGGCGCTTCTAGTCGGCCAGTTCTCCGGATCTGCTCCTCCTGTTCAGTTAATTAGATCGATGGCTAACTGGCTATGGGGTTACAAAGGTGAGGTCACTGTTTCATTGATTTCCGAAGGTTTTTTCTTATTTGAGTTTGCTTCGGAAGCTCTTGGGGAGTGGGTGCTGAGCCGTTCCTGGCATATACATAGGGCCCCTCTGATACTTCGTAGGTGGTACTCTGATATAGAGCCAATTGATTTTACTGCTGATAAGAAGCCTGTCTGGATTGAGATGAAGAATGTTCCGCCGGAGCTGATTTATCCAGAAGGTATTAGCTGGCTGGCCACTCAGTACGGGAAACCTCTGAGTAAGTTTGTGAGGGATGGTTTGAAGGTTTCGGTCTGTGTTCTAAGAGGTGAGGGTGAAATTGATAGACCTGTGCTGTTTGTGGATATTGGAAATGACGAATTTGCTGAAGTAACTGTGAGAATCATGCCTGCTAGGAAATAGGACAGTAAGCCTAGAAGAAGGTGGGAGACTAAAGCCCAGCAGAAAGTCTCAGGTGAGGTTAGGGTTAGCTCAGGCAATGGATCCAAAGCTTCAATTGAAGTGGAGGTGACACTGATTCCCCTATCTGTCACCTTGCTGGAGGGGGAGAGGGCAATTTTCCCAAGATTCCTGAGGGAATGGAGGGTGAACCCTCTCAACAAGGTAATGCTACTGAAACTCCTGTAGTGGAGGTAGCTTCCCTGAGCCCTAAGACTGCTCGTAAGAAGAAGGGTAAGGTTGGTAAAGGCTCAACTGCATCATCATCCCAGCCATTTATTATTACTCCTGAAGGCCTGGTTGCTCCAGGCAATAGTGCTGAATCCCTTCTTGGGGAGGAGGCACCACCTGGTGATCAGGTCAGTCAGGTTGCTGGAGGAGGTTTAGGCAATTCATCAGAGACTTCTCCGGAAGTGAATGGTGAACCTAAACAACAGCAAGCGGCTGAAGCTTCTCAAGTGGAGGTTAGCTTGCTGGGCTCTAATGGAAATGATGCGCTTGGTAGCTTTATGGCCACTAAGAAGGTATTTGTATCACCTGTTAAAGGCTGTGTGCTCACTAGGCAGCAGCAGAACCGAAGAAAGAAATGAGGATTTGGATATGGAATATTAGAGGTTTTAATGACCCCTCTAAGTTTGATGCTTTAAGTACTTATATTAATAAGAATAGTATTGCTATTTTTGCTGTTTTGGAACCTCGAATAAAGAAGGATAAAGCTGATAAGCTTTTCCTTTCTAGATTTCCCGGCTGGGAAAGGGAGATGAGTTATGATGGTGAGCTGGGGAAAATTTGGCTTGTTTGGAAACCAGATGTCCCAGTTATGATTGAGAAAAAAGGAAGCCAGTTCATTCATTTCAAGGTGGATCTTCCTTCCAGTTTTTTCTGCATGGTGGTTTATGCTTCTACTCAGCTATTAGGTAGAAGGGAACTATATGATGAAGTTAAAGCATTTGCTTGCACTGGTCAGCCATGGATGATTGGTGGAGACTTTAATGCCATTTTGTCGTCTGGAGAAGCTTCCAACAGATTATCCTGTTTTTCTAGTATGGACGATTTTAGTTGCTTTGTTGAGGACTGTGAGTTGATTGAGCATGTTTCTTCAGGCCCTAAATTTACTTGGGTTAACAATAGGATTGCAGACCCTATTTCTAGAAAGTTGGACAGAGTCCTCATAAACCAGGACTGGCATTCCTCCTTCCCTGGAAGTAAGGTCAATATCATCCCATGTGAGGTCTCTGACCATTGTGCCTTGCTGATTGACACAAATTCTGCCTTGATTTCTAAGCCAAAGCCATTTAAGTACTTCAATTGCTGGTCAAAACACGAGAATTTTGAGGATATCCTGCAGGAGGTGTGGACAAAGAGTAGTACTGATACTCCTTATTACAAGCTGTATGGCAGACTTAGAGATTTAAAAGGGAAGTTGAAATCTCTGAATGATTCTTTTTACTCAGATATTCAATCTAGGGTAATCAGTAAGAAAGAAGAGGTCGCTTGCAATCAGAGAATGATGTTTGCTGATCCAATCCCTGTAAATATTGAAAATGCTAAAGTAAGTAGGGATGAATTGGCTCAGCTCCTTAAAGATGAGGAAATGATTTTGAGGCAGAAATCAAGAGCTGTTTGGATTGCCGAGGGGGATAGCAATACTAGATTTTTCTTTCATCATATCAGGGAGAGAAATCTGAGACACACAATTAGGCAACTGAAGAATGAGCAGGGGGTTATGACTGATGACCCTGTACAGATGGAAAGCATTGTGGTTGATTTTTATAAGAGGTTACTTGGTGTGGAAAAAGTCACACAGGATTTTGATTTAGAGGATTTAATCGTCCGTAAGCTTGATGTTGATCAGCAGGACTCTATTATCAGGCCAGTTAGTCCTAGAGATGTTGCTGAGGTCCTAAAGAAGATGCCTAATGATAAGGCCCCTGGGCCAGACGGATTCCCAGTTTCGTTTTATAAAGAATGTTGGGATACAGTGGGTGAAGATGTGACTTCTGCTGTGCTGCATTTCTTCAATTCTGGTAAGCTCCCAAGCTTTGTAAATTCAGTGACTTTGGCTCTTATTCCAAAAAAGAAGAATGCTAGTGAAGTTAAAGATTTCAGACCTATATCCTGCTGTAATGTAGTTTATAAGCTGATTTCTAAGATTTTGGCTAACCGTATGAGTGAAGTCCTTCCTTGTTTGATAAATGGTGCTCAATCAGCTTTTGTCAAAGGTAGACTGATAGGTGATAATATTATGTTGGTTCATGAGTTACTTAGACCTTATGGAAAAAAGATATATCTCCTAGAGCTACTATGAAAATAGACCTTATGAAGGCTTTTGATAGTGTGAGCTGGAATTATCTGTTGAAGTTGCTGTTAGCTATGAATTTCCCCCTGTCTATGTGGAGTGGATTGAAGTCTGTCTCAGGTCTACTAAGCTTTCAGTGAATTTGAATGGAAGCCTGTGTGGTTATTTTAAGGCACAAGCTGGACTTAGACAGGGTGATCCGATTTCACCATACATGTTTGTTATTGCTATGGAGTCCTTGAGCTGTATGTTGGATAGAGGAGCTTCAAGGGGTGAATTTGAATGGCACCCTCAAACAAAAGGAGTCTTGACTCATCTCTGTTTCGCTGACGATCTTATGATCTTCACAAAGGCAAAACCTGAGTCAATAAAAGGGGTGGTGGGCATTCTGGACTGGTTTTATAGAATTTCTGGCCTTAAGTACAACCCAGATAAAAGTGAGATTTACATGGCTGGTGTGGTTGACGAAGCAAAGGATGAATTAACTTTGTTAAGTGGCTTCCAATCAGGTAATCTTCCTCTAAAATATCTTGGTATTCCTCTAACCTCTGGAAAGCTTAGAAGACCTGAGTGCAAGATTCTCATTGATAGAATCACTAAGCGCATCAAAACATGGACAGTAAGGTTCCTCTCTTATGCTGGTAAGCTTCGCTTATTGAATCAGTTATTAATGGAATGCTCCAGTACTGGTTATCTATCTTTATTCTCCCTAAGTACATGATGAAAGAGGTGGAAAGGCTGTGTAACTTATTTCTGTGGGGTAAGTCGGAAGGTGGCAGAGCTAAAGTCTCTTGGGATAAGTTAGCCTTCCAAAAGCTGAGGGTGGTCTTGGCTTGAAAAAGCTTACTGTCTGGAATTTAGCTAATGCAGCTAGGCACATTTGGAGTGTGTTTGCTAAAAGTGGGTCAATATGGGTAGCTTGGATTGAGAAGTACAGATTGAAAGGGGTCAGTATTTGGGAGGTTAAGTCTGAATATGGTTCTTGGAATTGGAAGAGATTGATGAAATGTAGAAGTGTACTGCAGCAGATAATGACTACAACTCCTAATGGTGAGAAACTGTTGAATGGTAAGCCGGTGAATAGATTCAAACCTAAAAATGTGTGGAGATTAATCAGGGAAAGAAAGCCGGTTGTGAATTGGTATAACCTGATTTGGACTGGTTATACTGTGCCTAGGTGGAACTTTATTGGTTGGCTGATTGTGGCTGATAGGTGCAATACGAAGGATAAGGTGAAGATTTGGAATCAAAGTATTGATGATAGATGTGTGTTCTGTGGGGATGACGAAGAAACTCGGTCTCACCTATTCTTTGAGTGCAAAGAAACCCAGAAACTAGTGGAAGAGTGGCTTGGGGGTTGCTTTATGGGTTATCAATGGAGTGAGGTGATTCGGACAGCAGCTGATTGGTGTTGTGATTCAATCATTATGAAGGTCAGAAAGTTGAAGTTCATAATGGTGATTAATAGCATCTGGAGAGAGAGGTGCGCTCGGATATTTGGTAACAATAGTAGGAGTCTTGAGAGCTATAGCGCTAATATATTGGAGGATTTGAGGTTATTTGCTAGTTCCCATAGAGAGAAGGATGCAATTTTGAGTAGTTTATAGTAGATTGTTAGTTCTTTTCTGTATAGCTTATAGAGAGTTGTTTGTAGAGTGCTATCTCTTGTATAGACCTTAATTGGTTTTTTGATGATATGAAACCCTAATTCATCAAAAAAAAAAAAAATTTGTACACTATGTATGAGAATCATACAACTTGTATATATTGTAAACTCTGTATGGAGTTCGTACAAACTGTATTGACGAAATAATCAAGTGTGCCATCTTCGGCAGAGCCGCAATGTAAACGATGCCCAAAAATTTAAATCTCTCTCCGACCAACTTTTCCTTCGATCGAAAAATTAATTGACCGAAAAAGATCACATTCATACGATTTGGAAAAGAAGGAAGGAACATGTGAGAGATGAGGACCATATATTAGATGGATGGACGGATGGGATTGTTGTTCGTTTGGAGATAGTGTGAAACGCTATCCTCCAGAATCGAACTCTTGGTACCGTGTAAATTAAATCATATCTTGTCTCCATCATCTGATTTTCTTTGCCACCGATCGTATAACTATTTTGGATTTGTAATAACGACATATAGATTGATGAAGCTCGTATGGAATGTGCGAGCTTATTAATCATCGTCACAATTAGTGGTGAGAAACATGGTCCGTTTCACCGAATTTTATCAATCCCGACCGGTCAAATTGGGATTCGGGTAACATGAAAGTCTGGTTAAATATTTATCGACCAAACTCAGAGTTAAAAAAAAATAGTTTTGGACTTTTGGTCCTAAAACTCTAATTATTACAACCCATTTGGGTTGGTTACTTAAATGATCACTAAACTTTGACCAAATAACCCGGTGGTCACTGTTCTTCAAAAAATTTCTTAGCACTCACACAACTTTGGCCGATTATCCTATCAGTCACTACCGTCTACGGACATCCAATTTTCCATCCATCTGCATACGTGGCAATGCCATCAAGGCAGCCACATCATCTAAATTGCCACATCATCTAAACCAAACCATCTAACCCAAACCCCAAACCCAAACCTGAACACCCACCCTAATTACCAAACCAAATCAACCCAAATCAACTCTTTCCTTTTCCCTCTATCTCTTTTCTCCTCCTTCCTCTTCCTCTTCCTCTCCTCCATCACAACCTCCAGAATCCACAGCCACCCCGCCACCGCCGCCACCCCGCCGCCCGCCGCCGCCGTCGGACAAGACCGATCTGAGTTTGTTTCCTTCTTTCTTCTCAAGACAGATCTGGACAAGCCATCGCCGCTGCTGATTCCTCCAGCTTCCGGCACGTTTCCCAGTTCTTGTTCTCTTCTTCGGTGGTGGTCGGAAGCTCGTTTGGCGGATCTTCGGTGGGACGGAACCTCAAAACAAAGGTCGGAGATTAGAGTCGGCTGTGGGTTTCCTTCTCGGAATCGTAACTGACACGACGACATCCGTCGCCGCCCACCTCCCCCACGGCCGCCGTCGGACGCCTCTGTATTTCTGACTCTGGTAATGGCGGATCTTGTGGAGCTGTATTTGCTCGGTGGATGGTGACGGTGCAAGAGAAAATAGATTTGGATTTGAGGAAATAGATTTGGGAAATAGATTTGGATCTGAAGGAGGGGATGTGTTTGGAGGAAACAATGTCGAAGAAGATGAAGGAGAAATAAAATTGAGGATGAGTATCTGCGTTCCTCCGAAGAACGCTCTGTTGCTGATGAGGTGCAGATCTGATCCTGTCAAAATGGCTGCTCTCGCTAACAAGTTCTGGAACCCTCCCGATGCTGTCAAAGTAGACGCCGTCGAAGGGAAGGTGGAAAATGGAGGAGGAATTACTGAGCCTGATGGTCGAGGAGAAGAAGACGTAGCAGATCGGAAGACATCAGAAGAAGAAAGTAAAGAAGCAGAAGAAGATTGTGTTGCGCAAGTTGCTGAAATGGAGGTAACTGTAGAAGGTGACAGCGATGAGTGGCGGCGAGCGGCGTCGGGTGGCGGCAAGCGGCGGGGGCGGTGGGCAGTGGCGAGCGGCGGCGGTAGGCAGTGAGGGTGGCTGGAGGTTGTGGTGGGTGTAAGGGTTGATTTGATTTGGTAACTATAGGGTGGATGTATGGGTTTGGGTTTGGGTTTGAGTTTGGTTTAGTTGATGTGGCAATTTAGATGATGTGGCTGCCTTGATGGCATCGCCACGTATGCAGATGGATGGAAAATTGGATGTCCGTAGACGGTAGTGACTGCTAGGATAATCGGCCAAAGTTGTGTGAGTGCTAGGAAATTTTTTGAAGAACAGTGACTACCGAGTTATTTGGTCAAAGTTTAGTGATTATTTAAGTAACCAACCCCAACCCATTTTAAAAAATAATAGTTTCAAACTTGGAATTTTTTAGACTTAATTTATCGACCAGACTCAGACTAAAGAAATAATAGTTTCGGAGTGGAATTTTTCAGATAAACCTCGAAAAACCAGGGTTTTGTAGTTTTTGGGGCAGCTTCGGAGGAATATGTACCCCCAATGGCACATTCCTGAAATATGTCTGGATAGGGGCAAAAGCGCAGCACAGACAGCGCCACGCCAGCCAGAGAGCGCGCGCTTGCTAGGGTAGTCCATTCTAGGCAGCCGGTTTAGGGTTGGGAACCCTAGATTTAACTATAAATACCCCCTCCAACTCCAACTCCAGCCACACCTTCCCAAAAACTTCTAAAGTTCATTGACGGCAGCATCATCTTGAAGCAATTTCTGTTATGGCCTCTTCGAGTCGTCGTAAGTGAAATGGAGTTTTCGTTTGCATTTCAGTTCTTCTTCCTCATTTCTTTTGCTGCACTAATTACTGCTGTCATTCAGTCTCAGATGTCGAAAGGATAACGTACAAGATGAAGAGGCATGAAGAGGAGGATCTGTTCGTTTACGAAGGAGGCCACGTCGAATGCAAGTGCGGGTTACGGGCAACCAGATCTATTGCCTACAATCTGGAGTGCTATTTCGGGAGTCCTCTCGAGAAGGAGGGTAAGAGTTGTGCCTTTTACGAGAAACTATAGGTGCATGAGGCTGTGGACGAAGTGAATAGGGAGAAGGGCGAGGTAATCCAGAGGCAGAAAAAATTCGATTCGGCGTCTTACAGAACGGGTGGAGGGCCTGGAGTCCGACAACACAGTGTTGAAGGGTTACATAGATGCCTTCGCTAAGGGGAGTGTGTTTTCTAAACGTGAGTAGAATAGAAAGAGTACTAAAGGGGATGAAGTGGTTGTTGTTATGTTTTAATTGTTAGGTTTATGTTGTTTTGTCATAATCTTTCCGTGTTGGAGGGTTGGGGTCTCCCTTGGCACTCATTGTATCCTTTTGTTACATTCGGAGAAATCGAAGAACTTATGTTGGGTTGTTTGTTTTCAAGTTCATTCAAGCATATTTAAAATAAACAAGCCGATGAAAAGCAAAGATAAAGTTCATTAAAACTGGAAGGGAAATACAACACAATGACATAGAACACAATACAAGGGTAATACAACACAACAACATAGAGGACAATGAAAATGAATTAACCATTCCTTGATGGGTTTGGATTTTTGTTGCTTTGCTTTGTCCGTGTGCAAGTCCTTCTGTTATGGCCAGCCTCATTGCTGCAATGAGGCTCAATCTCTTCGACCCAGTCCATCTCGTTATGTATGCGCGAATGGCGTGGCCTACCGAATTTCCTAATTCTTCCATGGTCGGGAACGAAATGCAACCCTCCATGTGGAATCTAGTCTTTTCTGCCCCCAATTGGGTGGAAACTCCTACCGTATATACGACCCACAGTCTCCAGCTTGTAACGGTCGTTAACGTAGTAGAACGGATCTTGATGAGCATGTCGAATGGCTGCCATGGCGTGTGAACATGGCATTTATTCCTGTTGGAACTTTCCGCATGTGCATGACCCGTCGTGGTCGTCGTAATACAGATTCACTGTCTGCGTATTATTCCCCCTCCCATTTGACATATTTGGCACAGTTTGCACATCGAACAATCCATTCTCATAGTCGTAGGTCCTTACTACATGGGTATATGACTTGTTCAGTCGTTCCCCCATCCACGTGAGACACAGCTTGGTCCATATTGTCCTAGTCTCCACTTCTTCCCTAATCCTGGTCCGTCGATCATCAAAGTATCCAACAAGCCTGTAGAAGGTGGCCTCCACAAGAGCTGCGATGGGGAGTGCAAGGACTGCCTTGAACGCCCCATTGACACTCTCTGCAATATTCGATGTCATATTATTCCATCGTGTCCCATCGTAGGTCGAATCAACAGCTCTCGACCAATACAGTTGATCCTTAGTTACCCAATCAGCGAGGCCCAGTTCCATTCTAGCGTCTGTTCTAATGAATGATCTGACCCCCTTTTCGAATTTCCTCATGGAGGATTTTTTACCTACAAGGGTCACACAATGGACGAGGTTTAGTTAGCAATGATAGGTTGGAAATAAAATAGTGAAATGTTTAATGAGACCTACATAGTGCTGTCAAGCGATGCTTCATGGGTGGACACTTCGCCTTGGCATTATAGTTGCTGGCGTAATGACGTATGCACCAACGCCAATGCCATCCATTACGGATCTTACCCATCAAATGCTTGATTCTGTCATGTTTGTCTGATATGACACAAACTCCGTGTTTGTCGGTTACGAACTCTTTAATGCAATTGAAGAACCACTCCCAGTTTTCTTGATTTTCCACGCTGACAATGGCGAATACAACAGTGAAGATGTTTTTGTTTCCATCAAACGAATTAGCTATGAGCAATGTATGCTTGTATTTTCCAGTAATGAAAGTGCCATCCACGATAAGCACAGTCAGACAGTGCTTGAATCCTTCTATGCTAGGACCGAAACTCCAAAAAACTCGTTCGAACTGAAGAGCAGTACCTCTTGTTTGTGAAGCAACGGGAACTGTGACGAAATCCACTTGTGTACCGGGGTTCCATTCCTGGATCGCCTTCAATACTGTTGGCAATTCGTTGTATGATCCTTCCCAATCACCGTAGATTTGCTCCATGGCCCGTTGCTTTCCGGTCCATGCTTTCTTGTACGATATGTTCCGTCCGAACCGATTCAAAACCTCAGCTTGGAGCTGTTTGATCCTAGTGTGAGGCGTCACTTTCACGAGATGGAAAACGGCATCAGCTACAACTTGGACATCGAGCTGTTTCGGGCTAATGTTGTCCATACTCCCTTCCATGTATGAAATGGTTTTAGTTAACGGACTGTCCACATTCCGCTTTCATCCGTAGTGAGTCTGATTCTCCAATGACATCCGTTGTGCTTGTAGCCAGCACATTTGAGCTCCAGATATGCAATCCATAGAGTCGTGGTGGCTGGGCGAAGCCCTCGTCATTATCATATGTGGCATCCATCTGCATCGTCGGTGCGGAGGTGCGCTGCTGCTGTGCCCCACTACTCTCCCCACGATGCTGCTGAGATGGTGCTCTCCACTGCTGCTGGGTGGCCGGAACAAAGGACTGACTCTGCTGCTGTGGCTGATCCCAGTCCCAGTACTGTGTGTACTGTGTCTCCTGGAAGTCATCGAGGGGGTACGAGTCTCTGTACCGTGGCCTATGTGGCTTGTCAGTCTTAAACTGTGCAAGGTCGGGCTCCCACAAGCCTGGAGCAACTGGTACGTTCGCCTCTGTCTGACAGCGCGTGTAGGCGGGATCCTCACCTGTGACATCTTTGGCGCCGGGTAGTCATCATGCGGTGCATGTGTGGGCTGGGCAGGTGCCCTCCTTGGTATCCTCCGCTCTGGTGTCCTCTGTATAGCACCAGATGCATGCATGAGCGAGCGGAGGGTAGCATGCATCTCCCGCTGGTCCTGTGGTGTGATGTGCGGCTGTCCAGTCGTGACGTACAAACGCTCAATGCTATCGATCTAAAATAAAAAAACAACATAAGACGTCAGCAATCAACCTTCAAATGATAAGCCGGATAACTAGTATGCATCCCTAAACCCCCCACATACCAAAGTCTCCATGACGGTGTCTCGTCGTGACACAGTACGTCGTGTATGTGCGTGGTACCACTGCGAATACTCACCGTGGAAGCTCCAATCCTCGGCGTCAATCATCCATGGACCTGCCGCCTCATGATCAAATCGCTGCTCCCAAAACCGGAGATATCGAGGGTACTTCGCAACCCAGTCAGCCTGTCGTGTACCCCTCTGTGTGGTCTCCAAGTTGATCATGACCTCCAAACGTGGCATGTCAAACGTCGGTAGTAACTGGTCCATCCCAAACTGACGTAATACACGATCAGGTCTATGTCACATGATACTGAAGTAGCATATAAGCGGTGTGACGATGCGATATGCGACGAATGACTAAGGACTATGGCCCTCAAACCCAACCCATGGTTCCCACTACAAATGATTAACAAAGAAAGAGAAAGAATAGCTTAATAATCCAACGGTGAAGTGGTCTAAATATATGTCGTGACGTAAAACCTACTATGAATGGTGTGCCCTCGTCCAGAATCTGGCGGTATCCAGCAAGTAAGATGCATCGTAGCTTGTCTTTAAACCAAGGCGCCCACCTACGTTAAAATAATCTCGATAGTTAGAGCTACGTGCAATGAATCTTGTGTTTGACTTTCAACTATATGTGTTCAACTTACTCTGGCAGGCGCGGAATCGTCCTCCCCTCTAGTCTCTTGTTTCTCTTCTCCTGAACCCGTCGAGCTATAGAGGGAAATCTCTCCAAAGCCGACACCTGGAGCAACGCCAACCAGGTGCCAATGTCACCAATGTGCTCGGCGGTGGTGCCGTTCTGAATCCGAAAGTACGCCCAAGCTCTCGATACAACCAAGACAGTGCGGCCGCCCCCCCATGCATACTCTCCGACGCGCTCAATATCCTCAAGTAAAGGAAGCATGAATAGGTGAGCATACGCCCCCGAGCGATCGGCAAAGATACAACTGCCGAAGAAGTCCACAATGTAGGCGCGATAATATTGATGTATGATATGAATATCATCGTCGCTAATGGCACCCTCACGATATGCGAAGTGGGAGCGCAACCAGGTCATCTTAATCCTCCCTGAATGTACATCAGACGTAGCCGGCTTCTTCCCTAGCTGGCTCTCAACGTAATCACGAAGCTCATCCAAATTAGTAGGATTGAGCTTAGGTGAAGTGACGGGGAGACCATCTACGCTCAAACCAGTGATGAAGTGCACGTCCTCTTGTGTGATCGTCGCCTCACCGCCGTACAGATGAAAGGTGTTGGTCTCTGGACGCCACATCTCAACTAGAGCAGTGATGAGCTCTGGATTGGGAGTTAGTTTTAGGGCATCCCTAAGTTTATCTAACCCAATATCGAATAGGATCGACTCGAACCTAGGATCGTAGTCTACGATCTTCTTAGAATTACGACACGTATGTGTCATGTGCGGCTCCTAATATTTAAGTAACATATGAGAGAAGTAATTAGTCAACTTAGTAATTCTAATAACGTAATTCGAATAGTAACATATTTATAATAATAATCTAATTCTAATAAGATTATTCTATTAACCTAATTCTAATAATAACCTAATTCTAATAACATAATTCGTATAACTTACGTAATTCTACAATTTCATAACATACTTCTAATAACATAATTGCATACTTATTAGTCAATAATTGCATAAATATATAAATGCTTACATAATTGCATAGTTATTAATCAATAATTGCATACATGATGGTCTTGTTAAATAAATTAATGTATTTCCTAAATAAATAAATTATTAACATGGTCATTATTAACTAAATAGTAACTGATTATTGCATTCAAATCATCGTCAATACTAACTAATTACATGCATATCATACATTTCCTAATATTCATCACATTCAATATTTATCATACATTTCTAGATATATACTCACAGAGTTTTAACCTCAGCGTCGAATACTAGAGCCGCGCGATGTCGATCACTGTCCCCCCACAAAATGCTCGGGTCGCACGGGCCAACGGACACGCCCTAGGGAACATCTCCAAACATGTAGTCCATCTACGTTGAAACATGTGATGACGTTAGATTTACGCACGTTTATATCGCACATTGAACGACTTCCCCTTATTTGACTCCGAATTGTGATGAACTTGAATGACTTTTATGAAAAATTGTTTATCTCCCGTTGGCCCTCTTTTGGGCAATTTGATGTTGTTTCGAGTTGTTTTTGTTGAGATTTCAGGTTACCACATTGTGGATGACTTTTCTACGAGCTCGGCACTTCAAACGGGGATCAATTTGGAGTTCAAACGGAGCGGGAATCATCAAAAGAGCTGAAGGTCATTTCCAGGGGCAAAAGTGCGCCTAAATCCATGAAAAGTGCGCCGGCGCACTTTTCTGGTGCTGCCAGGCGCACTTTATTTTTAGTCTCCTGTAAATTTTCCATCGGCCACGAAAAGTGCGCCATTTTCATGGAAAAGTGCGCCGGCGCACTTTTTAAGTGCCGTCGGGCGCACTTTTTCCCAGGACGGATTTCGGAGAGTAAAACAGGGTTTTCGAGGGAGAGACGGACAGACTTCATTCTTCATTCTGATTTCGACGAACCAGACACTCTCGGAGGAGGATTTTGAAGCTTTGAAGTGACGATTAAGCGAGGAGAAGCGAGGATTAGCTCAGGAGTTTCTAGGATTCGACAGGATTAGGTTTACTCGGAGTAAGATGTCTTCTCTCCAGTTTCTCTTCTTCTTTGTTTCTGCGATTTCTTCTGTAGCGATGTCGAGCTAAACTCTTTAGTTTGTTCAGATTAGATGAAACTCTAGTGAGATTTTGTATGGATGATGTCGGGTTTCTAACCCATTTATGTTAATTGAGGTTTATTCAGACTTAATTTAGATTTTTCTAAAACCCTAATTTGAAGCTCTTGAATTCGCAGATTGACCATATCGTAGAATTTGCTTCATCTTTGTCTTGCGGTTCTGACCATGGACGTGAGTCATTCTAGGGTTTAGAAGGTCATTAAGATTACCCGGTGTCTTGACCATAGGGCCTGTGAAATTAATCTCTTTGCATTTCTGTGCGGCGTTTCATTGTTCTTCGTGCATTCTTGGAGATTTATGAGTTATCTTGACCATAGGAACTCATAGGTTTGCTAGGATAGTTTCTCTGCGTCCTGACCATGGAGTAGAGATTGCCAAAGGAAGCGTCGAGGAATTGAGTCTGTTAAAACCATAGTTGCATTGCATCATCCGTCTTAGTCGAGCTAGAGCGGATTCGAGTCTGGACAAGCGCCTTAGTCAATTCTTGAAGCTCCATCTTGTTTGCCTGCTTGATTGGTTTAATTTGCATTTCTAGATTTTTAGTTCATTCACCACCATTTCCAAACCAAACGTTTAAACCCGAATAGCTTATTCCACATTAGTTGAGTAATAGAAACAGAAAGACCCTTGGGAAGTAACGATCTCGCTAGAGCGATCTAGTGAGTAAAACTAGTGTGCATTAATTTGCGCACCAAGTTTTTGGCGCCGTTGCCAAAAACTTGGTGCGCAAATTAATGCACACTAGTTTTAACTCAATGGATTTCTCCAAAGAGATCGTTTTTCCCTAGGGTCTTTCTTTTTCTATTACTCAACAGTTGTGGAATAAGCAATTCGGGTTTTCGTGCTGGGTTTGAAATGGTTTAAAAATGAACTAAGTAAACTAAGAATGCAAATTGAACAAGCAAACAAGTGAAGCAGATTGGAGATTTGAATATAGACTAAGGCGTTTGTCCAGACTCGAATCCGCTCTAGCTCGATTTAGACGGATGATGCAATGCAATTTCAGTTTATCAGACTTGATGACTCGACACTTCCTTGGGTAATTTCTACTCCATGGTCAGGACGCAGAGAAACTATCCTATCAAACCTACAAGTTCCTATGGTCAAGATAACTCGCAAATCCTCAAGAACGCACGAAGAACAGTGAAATGCCACAAAGATATGTAAAGAGATTAGTTTCACCGGCCCTATGGTCAAGACACCGGCAACCCTAACGACCTCCTAAACTCTAGAATGATCTACGTCCATGGTCAGAACCGCAAATCAAAGATGAAACAAAATCCTACGATATGGTCAATCAACGGATTCTTAGAGCTTCAAATTAGGGTTTAAGAGAAAACTCATCACATGTCTGAATAAACTTCAATTAACATTAACGGGTTAGAAACCCGACATCATCCATACAAAATCTCACTAGAGTTTCATCTAATCTAAACAAACTAAAGAGTTTAGCTAGACATCGCTACAGAAGAAATCGCAGAAACAAAGAAGAAGAGAACTGGAGAAGAAGACATCTTACTCCGAGTAAACCTAATCCTGTCGAATCCTAGAAACTCCTGAGCTAATCCTCGCTTCTCCTCGCTTAATCGTCACATCAAAGCTTCAAAATCCTCCTCCGAGAGTGTCTGGTTCGTCGAAATCAGAATGAAGAATGAAGTATGTCCGTCTCTCCCTCGAAAACCCTGTTTTACTCTCCGAAATCCGTCCTGGGAAAAAGTGCGCCCGACGGCACTTAAAAAGTGCGCCGGCGCACTTTTCCATGAAAATGGCGCACTTTTCGTGGCCGATGGAAAATTTACAGGAGACTAAAAATAAAGTGCGCCTGGCAGCACCAGAAAAGTGCGCCGGCGCACTTTTCATGGATTTAGGCGCACTTTTGACCCTGGAAATGACCTTCAGCTCTTTTGATGATTCCCGCTCCGTTTGAACTCCAAATTGATCCCCGTTTGAAGTGCCGAGCTCGTAGAAAAGTCATCCACAATGTGGTAACCTGAAATCTCAACAAAAACTACTCGAAACAACATCAAATTGCCCAAAGAGGGCCAACGGAGATAAAACATATTTTTCATAAAAGTCATTCAAGTTCATCACAATTCGGAGTCAAATAAGGGGAATGTCGTTCAAATGTGGCGATATAAACGCGGTAAATCTAACGTCATCAACATGCATTCGTCACAAACCATAAACAATAATCAACTCATAGCACTTAAGATTATAAGGGTTACCTCCTAAGCACGAATGAGGAATGACGAACGAAGGCTTTCTTTGGATTGATCGCTTTGATCACAATAGCTACAAATGCAATAATCAAATTAGTAATCAAACTAATCAAACTAATCAAAATACTAAAAAACATACTAAATTCGGATTCATACCTTGACAATTGAGAGAGAATGAGAGTGAGAGGTGTGAAGGATGAATGAAGGAGGGTGGTTTTTATAGGAACTGGTGGGGGGGGGGATCTGCCAAACGCCGCGCTCTCTGGGTAGCCTGGGGTAACGGTCGATAACGGCTATAATGCAACGACATTATCGCCACGTGGCACGGCGCTCAACGGGCAAAATTTTGGATTAAGCCAGCTAGCGCCGCATGCTCTGCCTGGCGTGGCACTGTCTGGGCTCCGCTTTTGCCCCTATCCGGACATAGTTCGGGAATGTGCCATTGGGGCTACATATTCCTCCGAAACTGCCCCCAAAACTACAAAACCCAAATACATGCTCGAATATTAAAAATTCAAATCTTTTCATCTATAATACTTAATATAGAATAATTATATATAGGTTAATAATATTAAATGTATTTGGTACTAAAAAGGCCAAAAATAAATTCGTAGCCAAACCTTTCTGAGAAATGTCAAACATAGCCAAAATTATTTGCCTCACATTTTTTAGACCAAATCTTTATATTTTAGGACAACTTTAGCCGATAATTGTTAAAATATTAACACCGCTAGTGACTGTACAAACGGAGCTGACGTGACATCCACTTGACCGGTCAACTAGATGCCACGTCATTATTCAAAATAATAATAAAATATACTAAAAAAAAATAAAATGTAATATTTAAAATAAAAAATTAGCGATGGCAATACTAGCTGCCGCCGCACCTCCACCACCACGGCCGCCGCCGCACCACCACCACCACCACCGCACCTCCACCACCACCGTCGCCGCCGCACCTCCAACACCACCACCACCGCCGCCCCATCTCCTCCTCACAACCAAGAACAAGACAAACACTAATCTCCTCGATTCCCCCTACTGTCGTCGTCGCCCTTACTCCAGATCCGACGCCCCCAAATGACATAGCAATTGTGAAAATATTACCTCAGATCTGGTATTGATGTGTGGCTAACATCGGCGGCAACACCGGGGGTATTTGAGATATCGTAGAGGGCATGGTTGGAGATGAAAGGGTTGAGCTTCATAAGAAGGGAGAGAGGTTGGCCGATCCCTCCAGTGGCGCCGAGGATGTCGACCTTGTGGTTAGGGACGGACTCCCATCTCGAATTCAAGCTCTCCGATCAGCCGCCCTTTCTCCAATCCGACGCCCCCTAACCCCACGACCACCAATCCCAGCATCTCCCATCTCCAATCCCAAAGAGCGACAACAGTGGTGGAAAACAGAGGAAGAGGAGATGAGACGGCAGGGAGATGATTTTTTTTTTATCAATCAGCTGGCAGGGAGATGAGGATGCATACATTAGGGTTTTTAATTTTATTTTTAATGTTATTTTTCTAATCATTTTTAATTAAAAGTAATGACATATCAGCTGACACATCACTTTGAGGGTTAAATTTCCGTTAACTTGGACGGAAAAGTTAAGGAAAAACAAAACATTGTCAATTATGAGATTACGAATAGTTTTGGCTATGCTTGACATTTGCCGAAAAGATTTGACTACAAATTTGTTTTTGGCCTACTAAAAATCTAATTATTACAACCCATTTAAAAAAAAAAACCTAATAAGAACATCTTTTCTTCTCTTCTCCTGCCACACATCTCTTGTTTGATCTCTATTTTTATCATCTTCTTCTTTTTCATTTCTGTCTCTCTACTCTGATTTCTAATTTTTCTCACCTATTAAATATGAATGAAGAGGGGTCACCAACAAGAGGCGTCTCCATCCCTATCCCTATCGCCTGAGTTTGATCCAAGAAGAATTCGCCCTCATTCTCAGGATTCAGGTTATTTGTGAAGTTAAAAGGAGGATTGTAGTCCTCCTCAACGACGGTAGAGGGCGTGTTATAGAGGATGATCCGCCCCGACAATTACTTTCGCATGTGAAGACATTTATGTTAAGGAAGAAATTAGGGGGATACACCCGAAAGGAGAATATCCTACAGTCAAAGAGGACACACTTAGTAAAAGAAATAGCAGGGCGTATGAAAAGGAGTTTAAAGACCGAAGTAAGTACTTGAGCTAGTTGACACTGTTTTGAGAGTTCAAAGTAGTGATGGTTATTAGAAAAGCCAGGCTTTGAAAACTACGAAGAGAGAAAGAGGGTGTGTTCTCTGATAGTTAGAGATAAGAAGAGTAAGGACAAGAGCTCCGAATCAGGTCTCAAGCTACTTCGGGAAAAGACACGTCAAAGGAAATTCAAAAAGTTTTGTGAGCCAAAGTCTAGAATGTTCAGAAGAAACCACAATGCACTGATAAAAGGAGCAGAAAGCAGGTGACCAAGCAACGAGAAACGCCCGACCCGGACGCTTCTTATCCTCAAAGTGTGATTCAGAAAGCCTTTGATCATCTTGGCTTCTAAATCATACTTGAGGGCAATTAATGGGTCCAAACCCAGTGGTCGGTTCTTCCCAAGAAGCCAGCCTAGCCAACCAGTTGTGTTCTATTAAAGGCCAAAATAATTAAGAGCCTAGGGTTTTGCCTAGCTGAGATCACTCATAAGCCAGGTAACCAATTCACCGACAACACGAGGAGATCTAAGCTAGATTCCCGAGGACATATAAATATGGACATGGCCCCAACATTGATGGGGTATGACCCAACTACCAGACAACACGCCATAAGTATAATTTCCTCTTGACGCACTTAAAGCTCTCTATATACGCCCTTAGAGGTACAATCCGATAATTCTCTGTCTCTCCCACAAATACACCCGAACACCTCTACTTTTAAACTTAAGTGTTGAGTACCAACTCTAGTAGGCACAAATCCTGATGGTGCAAGGTTATAACGACACTTGTGTCTAAGGGCTCATGTCACGCGTAGCGGACATGAACCTCAAAAACTGGAGCAACAAAGACCGTAGTCTGTAATGTTATTTTATGAGTCAGTATTTGGTTGTACTATGGAACAAGAAGGAAGAAGAGATAATTAGAGGTGGCTGTCCAGCTAGGTACGTCTAGTGTATGAATTAATTGGCAATGCACGTTATGAATGGTGTTAGTCGGACCACTTGCATTGGAACCAGACTTGTGTGGACTGGAATGGTTATATGTTTCAACTAAATCGTCAGACTTAACTCTCCAACATGGGGGAGATATGGTAGCCAGCCAGCAGTCAGCCATTAATAATAATATTGTTATTATGTATGTATGTAATTCAATTTTCAAGTGGGTAGGTGCATCCGTTTCCTAACGTTATTCTCCATAGAGGGTTGGAAAGTAGAAATTAACCACTTGATTATTTTCCTTCTCTGGATTAAATCTCCCGGCCAATCCAACCCATACAGAGGGAAAGCGAGCGTCCTTCTCTGGCAGGGCTGGCAGTCGGCCCGGTTCGGTCAAAAACCGAACTGAATTGTCGGTTGACCGAAACCGATTTTCTTCCAAAATTGGGACTGTCGACCGAACCGAGTTTGCTCGGTTTTTCAGCCAAGCCGAACCTGTTCGTTTCGGTTTCAAACCGAGCCGCAATCGAAGACCGATTAAAGCTCTTTCAAGCCGAAAAAACAAACACAAACCGAGCCAAAACCGAAACCTAAACTAAGTTTTGGGTAGCAAAACCGAATTTTGGAGCCGAAACTGAATTGGTTTGCTTGAAAGATCCGAAATTCATTAATTATATATGTGTACACTGTACTGCTGGCCCAAACCTAATTATATACCGTATACACAAACTGATTATATATAAATAGAATTGTGTTAATAATTATATAAACAAACTGTTTAATTGCTAGCTATGTACTGTATTACAAAGCCCGACACTCCGGTGGAGCCTCTCCGACGGGAAAAACTAAACTCGAAACCTTATCAATGTCTTCTTCCGGTTGCTAGTGTCATGTATCTCACACCAGAGCGATTTCCGTAAGCATGGGTCAGAACTACTACCTGTAAATTAGCAAGCTAAACTAGCTTACAGATCTTGGTTTATGTATGAAATGTAAAAAGAAGAGAAAAACTGAAACTCTCACCTTGGGACCAAGCTCCAGCATGCATTGTGTGAGAGGTAATATACGTGATTCTTTGATTCCATAGATCACCTGCAACAAGGACTAAAAACTATGTTCAACCATCTCCATTCACGACCACAACGATACAACTGCTAGTAGAAATGAACAAGCTCATTGACATCTGGCTAAAACTTTTCACCCATTAATATGGTTTTACTGCTTCGCTGACTCTTTCAGATTCTCATAACAGAAGCTACATCATAGCATGATCGACTCAATTGTAAGAAAGACGCGGAATCTCGAAAAGTAGACAGATCCTTAACGAATACAAAGCTAGAAACTAGCATAACAAGAAATTTCAAGCAGCATTGGTACAACTCTTCCAGAAAAAAACAGCTCGATCACATCATGATGCCACGGCGCACCAGATTCAATCGATCCCAGCCGCAAGAAATAAGCAATTCTTAAAATTAGACAAATGTTAAAGAATTATAGCGAGCAGAAGCCTATTCAGATTAAGAAACAGGAACTACGAAACGAACTGAAGCGAAATTTACCGAGTGATGGAGCTTCGTCGGCGGTGCCTGCCAGGCTAGCAGTCTCGGTGTCAGCCTTCTCTTCTTCTTCTTCTCCGTTCACTTCTTCTCGGTGGCGGCAAAATTTATGGGCCTTAAGCTCATATGAATGTAAGGCAAGCAGCTTTTACCCTAGAGTCATCAACCCTGCGAAGACAGATTACAAATAAAAGCACAAAATTTGGGAGAATATGCTTTTACCATAGAACCATAACAGTAATCTGCATTCCAACATAAACCTTGGGAGAAGATGCAACAAAATTTCAACATATAGATAAAACAGAAATCAATCAACAAGCAACAGAATCCCACCAAATAGCTAAGTAACTTAGAGAGGGAGACGGAGGCTTACCGTAAGGCGTGGCCGTCGATTTCCTTGGTCAGAGGGGATTAGTCGTCTTTCGTCGTCGATGTTGTAGGTCGGACTTCGGAGGCTCGCGGCTCCGGGATGGAACTCGTTGTTTTCTAGAAACTGGCGATGTCGTCGTCGACGTCGATGCTATAGGTCGAAGGCTCGAGGCTCCGGATGGAACTCGTCGTTTTCTGGTGGCTGAACGAAGCGATGTCGTCATCGATGATGTAGATCGGAGGCTCAAGGGTCCGGGATGGAACTCACCATTTTCTGGTGGCCGGATCGAGCACTTTGACTTATGGCTGGCTCTCTGCCTCTCTCAATCTCTTTCAATTCTCTGTGTGTTTAGGGTTAGAGGGATTAAAGTCACTTTGACTGAGATTGGAACAAGGAATTCGGTTTATATTCGGTTTTCCTCCTCGGTTTCGGTTTAAACCGAAAAACCGAGTTAAAACAAAAAATTCTCAAATACTGCAACCGGGCACCGAACCGAGTTGGTTTATATTCGGCTCGATCCTTTGATTTCGGTTCAGTTTTCGGTTTAAACCGAAAAACCGGCAACCGACTGCTAGCCCTATTTGGTGGTGACACATATCTACCAAGAAAGTGGTACAAACTGAATTATGGATCACAACTGAACTGACCTGCCCGAAAATTAAAGATTGAGTGAGAGATTGGATGGTTTGACGTGCCTGCTTACCATAATCACTGCTCACTGCCAAAGTTGGTGAAGTGGAGACATCATAATAATTTGTGGTAATAATATGATAAATGTGCGTTTAGGTTTAGATATACAATCATTGAATTTTGTATTTGTGATTCGTTACTTTGGTCTTTAACTAAGTCAAATTTGTTTTGAATTTGAATGTTGGGTTAATTCACAATTACACACATGTACAACAGTAAAGTTAGCAAACGTAACTTTTTACTGTATCTTAATCGAATTATCCCTTATATTATGACTGTTTTGTTGGAAATTGGCAAAAGTAATTGGATACATGAATCAATGTTTGGTTCATGTATTGGTGGTTGTGAATGCAGTAAGCATTCATCAGGTACATGAAGCACATTCTCCAAGAGTGAACTTGGAGAAATCAGAAATGCATTTGTGTGGTTCCATGTATGACTGCTTGGATTTCTTAGGTGATTTGAATGTACTCATCTAATGAGTTGTGAGTGTGTGCCTACAAAAGGCTTTGGTAGGATGATGTGGAGATCAACAATCTCATCATCCATTTGAGAGTGACTAGTCTTCTTAGACATTTGTGAGTTGAGATAAACTCTTGTGGAGATAGGAGAGTGTGTGTCCACTTCCTACTCTTTGTAATCACTCAAGATAGTGGATTTGTGTGCTGGCTGCCGACAGTGGAGTAGGAGGAACATTTCCTCTGAACCACGTTAATTCCTTGAGTCTCTTTACTTGAGCTTCTGTGGGTGTGTAATCGATTCGCTTCCGTTCATGTCTCAACAGTCGATATCAGAGCTTTTGTTGTGGTTTTTTAGCCACGTGGTACATCTACACACATAGAGGTGGCAGAGACACCTCAATCAAAGCGTGGTCTAAAGGTTTCGAGTTCTCATCTCGAAGTTGAGAAGTTTGATGTAACAAACAACTTTGGACTTTGGCAAGGGAAAGTCTTGGATTTGCTTGCTATGCAAGATCTTGATTTGACACTCGATGAGAAGCTCGAAGAATTTTCAGAGACGGAGTGGACAAAGCTTAACTGTCAAGCTTGTGACTATTCATTCTTGTATTGGGAAAGATAAAAAATACCCATTCACGAAGATCACGGTGCCAAAGGAGTTATGGGACAATCTCGAAGCCAAATACATGCATAAAAGTGTAGAGAACATGCTCTACTTGAAGAAGAAGCTTTTGTTCTTTAACTACAAGAAAGGTATATCTATGACCGTTTGAATGATTTTAATAAAATCATTACTGATTTGCAAAATTTGGACATTGAAATCGCTGACGATGATAAAGGTTTGTTAATACTAAATTCACTACCCGAATCATATGAATTTCTAACGACTATATTATTGCAAGGGAAAAGTGAAATTAGTTTTGATGACGTTTCAAATGCTTTGATGAATTGTAACAACTTGGGTTAATTGGCTGGTTCTGAAATTTTTGGTTTTTCTTTAAATCGATTAATCTCTAAAATGGCTTGAGCTGTGGATTTATTGCATATCGGGATTTGATTTGAGGCTTTCAAATTCCGAGTTAACCATTGGGTCAAGCTCTTGAACCTTTTGGTCGGACCAAATCGCTTGACCCATGTGATTTGTGGTGTTTCACCCATTAAAGGGGAGGAGATGGTTGGGCCTAAAGCCCAGCCGGCTTGGTCAAAAATGGAATAGGAGGTGGTTGGGCCCAAGGCCAGCTCCTTCGGCCCACATGTGTTTACAACAAGGTGAAGAGGGTATGTGTGTGCTCAACCCGCCTTTCTTCGCTTATGCAGCAGTGAGAGGTAAGGGTTTTAGGGCTTTGGTGGTTTGCACAGTAAGAAGGGATGGCACAGAAACCTAAGGGAGATGGCGGCGTTGTTTTGTGTAACTGGATAAGGTTTACCAATTGGCTGGCGTCGCGGAATCAAAGTAGGTGACGAAGGCTGGGAAGTAGAGTCTGGCAGGTGGAGAAGGAATAGGCGGTGACTGTTGTGAATAAAGAGCAGCGTCGGCTATTTCAGTCATTGGCCGAGAGAGAGAGAGAGGAGGGTTTTCTCGCGGTGTTTGTAATGATCCAGCCAACCAGAGTGACTGAATTGCAGTAAATAGAAAGTAGGATGACCTATTTGTAATTGGATATTGGGTAGGGCTATAAAAGCCAAGATGCTATAATGTTTAGAAATGAATGAACAATGAAGTAAATCTTATTTCTACCAAATGAAGGCTTAGCCTTTTTCTTCTTCTCTTCTTCCTCTTTTCTTTTCTCATCTAACTCTATTTCTTGCCTCAATGGCTTATCCTTCGCCGTAATCGTTCGCCGGAGATTATGTCGATCTCGTCGGGACATTACAAATGGATCAGAGCCTTTCTCCGGCTCCCATTTTCATCGATTTCACTGACTCACCTTCTTGCTTTTTATTGCTAATCTTTTCGGGTGGTGATGGTAGTTCGTGGCTCCGTCAATGTGTTCATCAATTTCACCTCCATGATGTTCCAGAGAACAACCAGGTGTACAGAGCATGGATGGCTCTCGCCGGAGAAGCTCTCTATTGGTTCAATGAATGGCAAAAGGGTCGTGATTTGTTGGTTTGGGTTGAGTTTTGCCTTGCTATCATGAGTGGTTTTTCCACGTTCACAGTCCACCAGCTCCAATGGAAAGGGGAGTTCAATTATCCCTTCCATTTATCTTGGTTTATCGTCTAGAATCATAAGCAGCATAGAGGAGTAGTCGAAGCAAGCAACAACTCCTACCTCAGTCTCGACTCTGGGGTTTCCAACCTCAGCTATGAAACTCAATTCTCGGTCAACAGTTTCAGCAATAGCAGAACTAGTGAAGGGACCAACACAAATTGAGTTGGATGATTCCAACCTTCCTGGAGATTTTGGACTGGTCGATTTCATATGTCCTCCATTAGCAGTCAACAATGAACTCTTTTGGGGTCAGTATTTCGGCCACTGCCTAATGGGGAGCAACTCATGGTTCATGTCATTTCTTCTATATAGAATTCTTATCATTTTCAGCATTTGAATGTTACCCTCAATCCATTGGGAAACTTGAAATTATTATTCATAAGGTTGGATGGTGGGTTTCTAATCGAATTGTTTGGACGGGATGTGAAAAAATGGAAAGGTGACAACAGTTTTGGATTTCACTCTTGTCTAGTTTGTTGTTTTGTTCATGTTGATTCTCAGGGAAGAGCAAATATTGTCTACTTTAAAGCACCATATAATGAGTTAGGTTCTGCCTACTAGGTGTTTGCTCAAAGTCCTAGCTCATAGGTTGGCCACTATATTAGCTACTATGTTGTGCTTTATGGTCGGGAAAATTGTCCAAACTATAAAGAAGTATACAAACACCCATTCAAGAGTTCAGTAGCACCCCAACAAGAGCATAATCAAGGTTCTAGGACTAGGAGACAATTAGTAAAGTTCTTGAGCTTTTTCAAGGGTTCGTTACTTAAATGATCACTAAACTTTGGCCAAATAACCTGGTGGTCATTGATCTTCAAAAAATTTCCTAGCACTCACTCAACTTCGACGATTGAACCGAATAGTCACTGTTAGCTACAAACATCCATTTTACGTCCATCCGCCTACATGGACACGCCACATCAGCTGCCATGTATGTTAAGTTCGCCACATCACTTTTTTGTTAACCCAAAACTGACCATTTAACCAACCCTAAACTCAAACCAAATCCCAAACACCCACCAAATTACCAAACCAAATCTAATCCTTTCCTCCTTCTTCCTATTCCTCATCCTCTCCTCCACCACAACCACTGTCACCCTCGCCGGGATGCCACCTCCGTAAGTGGCTGGGAAGCTCTGACCGATGCCGATCTGCTCTTCCTCTTCTCTCTCCCTCTCCCAGATCTCGACCCCCATCCTCCACGACCTTCGTCCTTTAACAAGTGAATAAAAAATGGAAGAGTTTGTGGCAGGTCAGAAGCCAAAGGCTCACTTCACTACCAGTATGAGTCTCGATTGTCTGTAATGAGCAGAGAATAGATAAAAACCAACCCAGAACATAACACATTAGACAACAACAAAACTAATGTTTGTGAAAATCGGTTCAACTGCACTTTTATTATGATTTAGCATTGGCCTCACATCTACCCTCACTTCAGTCAAACCAAGAACAAGCTTGACTTCAAAGGTACAACACAAGAAAATGAGCAGTACATTGGGAAATCAAGTGGGATCATAAAGCTTCTTTCTTTCTTACCTAAATCCAAACATCCCATTTGGAGTAAACGAAACAATGCAAAAGAAACACATAAACATCTTAGAATCCCATTCACCAGTCAGCTTATTGTTCAAACTTTAGAAAAGCTTGTTAACCTAGGTCACCTTGGCTTGCAGCATCACCACCATTGATCTTACTCTTCCTTCTTCACCGATTCTACACCTTTTGCTTTCTGTCGCGGGAGCTCCAAGATGAAATCCGTCAACACCGCTTCGTAATTAGGCATCTTAGCATATCCATGGAAGTAGTTGATATCAATAACAAGATACCGATTCCCATCTCTAGCATCCCTAATCATATCGAAGTTGAACAAGTTAAGCCCCATTTCATCCTTCAACCCATGGCCAACCTCTTCCACAAATCCTTTAGGAGGCATTTCCTCCTCTGCAAATTTGCTGCCACCATGGCCATCTACACCATCAGTCAGATTGGAGACCTGGGGAGGATGACGGTGGTGGAGGATGGGGGTTGAGATCTGGGAGATTGTAGGAAGAAGGGAAAAGGAGGGGGAGAGAAGAGGAAGAGCAGATCGGCATCGGCCAGAGCTTCCCAGCCACTGACTGGCGGTGGCATCCCGGCGAGGGTGGCGGTGGTTGTGGTGGAGGAGAGGAGGAGGAAGAGGAGAGGAAGGAGAAAATGATTAGATTTGATTTGGTAATTGGATGGGTGTTTGGGATTTGGGTTGAGTTTTGGGTTGGTTAAATGGTCAGTTTTGGGTTAACAAAAAAGTGACATGGCGAACTTAACATACGTGGCAGCTGATTTGGCGTGTCCATGTAGGTGGATGGACGGAAAAATGGATGTCCGTAGCTAACAGTGACTATTCGGTTCAATCGTCGAAGTTCAGTGAGTGCTAGGAAATTTTTTGAAGATCAATGACCACCGGGTTATTTGGCTAAAGTTTAGTGATCATTTAAGTAACCAACCCGCTTTTTCAAGCTAGCTAGTGCAAAGAAAGGAATCAATTGTGTTGGGGTGAAGGAACCTTATAAAGATTGCAAAGTTATGCATCAAGAGTTGGATGGAAATATGATATCCAACTACATCCTTATTAGCAATATCTTTCCATATCGTTCCGCTTCTAAGTTACAGCTATATTGCAGGATTTATATGACTTCTTTGTGTACCGAAGCTTTTCTTGATATAAAGATGCTAGTGGATGCTTGTAATTCTGCCCTTCTTTTTGTTCAAACCTTCGAGTCATTGGTTGCTTATGGTGACACTTATGACAAATTGACAGTGTATGCTACTCGTAAGGCCCCATAATGTTGCTCTAGTTGGTATTCTAGCCCCTTGGTATCCCGAACTTAAGGACAAGGCTAATTTGATGGGGAAGGGAAATGGAAATGAATGGACAGTCATATTAGCTATGGAAAAGGATGAAAGGATGACTGATGAGTTTAATGGAAGTTTAGATTCTCCATATAGGTTGGCCTTTCTACAAATTTCCTAGAAAATGGTGGTCAAGATAGCTCTTACTCGGGTTTCCTACACCCTAGAGAAAATTAATGGATTGATACACCCGAGAGCATTGCTGAACACAATGTATCAGAATTGTCACTTAGTGAGCATGTTACCTGGTTTAGAAGTTCAAATTTCAGGTGTTCATTGGGATCTAATTCAAGTAGTTGGCGTAGGAGTCTGTCAAAATGCTACCCTTCTCATGGACAGAGAATATGCTTGTTACACCCCGAATCTCTGAACCAGAATTTTTTTTTGAATTTTATTCCATACGTTCGGGAAATGACCGCAACTTGATGATTAAATGATTTCGAGACAAGTTAAGTTCACTCATGAAAGGCGGAGCGAGAGGTTAAGCGACCGACTCGACTTTTGTGGTATACCGTGAAGTGTTCGATACGATAGACCTCGTTAATCAAATGGTTTTATAATTTGGTTAAGCTCAGATTCCAAATGAAGGTGGGTAAGGGTTAATGGAACATGGTTGCAAGGAAGTCAAGTATCCCTCTTAGCTGAGTTGGTTAAGGAACTAAACCAGCAACCTAAAGGTCACAGGTTCGAATCCCTACTCCAGCAAATCCTTTAATTTTTAGTGTTGAGAAATGATGACATCACAGTGACGTCAGCGTTATGTCATCATCTTCCTCCATGAACCAAAACCAAAGCCGCCGGTTGTTTTTTCGGTAACTCCTCTATAGTTCCGGTGAGAGCCCAATCCTTCATATTATTGATGTTTGTCGGGTTTTGATGATTGTAAAACATCACCCCGTGAATTCACAGCTCTCCAGCTCCATTATTGGCCTGAGTAACGCCAAAACGGAGTTACCCCGTCAACCACACTAACAACCGACCATTCACTCCTTTCTTTCTCGTGAACTTGACTTTTGGGTACTCCAGATGGCATCGAGAGGCTTCAGAGTCGGCTATAAAAGCAAACAAGCCTTCGACTTTGAGTCACGGAACCTCACCGTCGTAGCTCCGACGAGAGTTGCGGCGAGCGTCCCAAACATGCCCAACCCTTGGAAAATACAAACCCGACATCGTCTTAAGCATGAAAATATTTTCCAACCTTCAAAAGGAAGTTTCGTGCGAAAAATAGGGAAATCCAAGCTTCACCGGAGCTTCACCAAAATGGAGGCTTTGTCTCCTGCAACTTGGGGAAGAAGATGGCAAAATTACAATTTGGTCACCCGACTTTCTAAGTTACATCATGATCCTTCAGTTTAATTTTAATTACTGTCGCAATCCTAAACTATCAACTTGTGACACATTCGGCCCAACTAACTTTTCAGTTAGTACAATTTGGCCAGGAAGTTACGGAAGTCCGTTAAGTTCTTATTTCGAACCGATTCGAGCTACGGAGCCAATCTTCAAGTCAACCGGTTCGCGTTATAGGTGGGTTGGTTCAAGGGGGTAAATTCCTAATATTTTTATTAGTTAATTTACATTCCATTAACTAAATCGTTTAATTAAGTATTCACATTCCCATTTATTTTGGAAATGAGCTCCGGTAATCACCTTAACACAGGAACATTGAATTTATCGGATGAATAGAAGTGTTGGATTATTGGATAAGAGTTATACTCTTAGGGAATATTAATTCCTTAGTATGACGTAATAATTGTTATGATATTGTTACGAGGACTTATATATCACCCATAACTCCTATTGAAATCAGCTATCTTCCGAGGGTTAGATTTAACTCAGAATAAGATCGCTTGTAAAACGATGTGGCTTCTATTGCTTTGGTGGCTAATTAAACCAATGGATGACGTGATGGATTGTTAAATCCATATAAACTATAAATCTATTACTTGTAGGTACTATAATACCTTGATGATTTGGATGACTAACTGTTGTTTGTTGGTTGTTCAGAGTAATGAGCGACGTGGATCCTCATTAATTCCGGTTTATAAAGTTATGATGCCTAAGGTTAGAGGGACTTAAGTAGTCGAGTGACTCCCCTACTTACCTGGAAATTAAGACGGAAAGTCTTAGTTTTGTCAACAAGGTGTCGTTTCTACGAAAAGTTCTATCTTTTCGGAACCATCGGTTTAATACCTAATAGTGTTTTATTCGGTTATGGTTAAACGTGATGTTATCTGATGATGTTTGGCACCTAGTGTATACAGGTGGAAAGTAAAGCGTCGCTAGCTAGTCCTCCGCCGGGAACATCGATGGATACAGGGTTCCTACCGGGTGATGGGAGTTGGGTATTGTTAGCTCCAATCGATTCACGGTAGATGGGTACGGATAGCCCCAACCGGATGATAAGAGTTGGGTGGAATTAGCCTCGACCGGATGATGGGAGTTGGGTATTGACAACCCCAATCGATTCATGGTAGTCAGGAAGAATAGCAACTCTTGTGAAGTCCCTATTACACGCTCAGAAGTAAGCCTTATCGATGATGGCGTAGAGGTTAGCTAGGCGGGAAGAGGGGACGCTCTGTTGATTGGTGAAAATTGTTCGAGGTTGATCTCGATGTTGTGTGGTACTATTGGAATAGCTCGTGTGATCTCTTATTAACTTGTGATTATGTGTGTTAATGTTTCACATATAGGTCGTGTTTGAAATATTGGATTAATATTCCTTGTGACAAGTCATTCGATAGATGGTAACGGTAATCTCCGTTACGGAAGGATGATTGTGGAATTACTGGTTTGCGTTGTTAATTCCATTAAATGTGTTTATTCATGTTTATACGAATATTCATGATAATGGACTGACCCCGAGCCACCCACAGTTTTCCAGGAATTTACTGGACAAGCAACGGGCCACCGGAGTTTCTTAAGGTGTGCCGGAGCAGTGGATCATGAGACGGTGTAATGGCGACTTGGAGAATTGCTCTCAAGTCGTTGGGCCCAATTCCGCTGTAATGTTTTGACGGTTAATACCCTATTTTTATGGTTGGTTTGAAAGTAGTTGGTCGAAGTTGTATTTTTCAACCTTTGAGTCATCGTCTGTCCCGGGACACGTTGTCGTTTTACATTTCATAAAATTGGGGTGTTACAATGCTGAAGTATTTTTTCGCAAGGTTTCATATCTTGAACAATTATTTCATTACTTGGATAGACACATGGGGTACAATTTAAACAAGAACCAGCCATTTGAGGACCATATTCAAAGAGTTTCTGGTTCTTTTTCAATTAGCATTGTCTCCATCTTTCAAGAAGCTGTTGTGTACAGGGATAAGGACCACATGTGGTATCCGCCTCCTGAAGATCTAACTCCTTGATATGGTCAACCTGTGCTGCAGAATAAGAAGTGGATATTAGTTTCATTCATGTTAAGCGAAATATCAAGTCTTGGAGATTATGTCAAATCATATTCCAATAGCCATTTAGAAGTTCTCGCCAGAGTTTTACTTGTTGCATATGCTGGTGCTATTGAAGCCAAGCTGGGATGTGACAAGCTCAAGTAAAATCATTTGATATAGCCACTTAAATTGGTGCAATTTGATTTCTGTTTTGGATTTAAAGGAAGTGGCTCGTGTTTAGAAAGAAACGGTGTTCTAGTTTCCTATTTCATTTGTAGTTGTTGTGATGAGAGGTCCTATAATGAAAGAAAGAAGCTGCATTTTCATGTGAGTAAGATTGCTCTACCGCTACTCTTGGCTATTCATGTTGACCTCAAGTCATGTCTCTGTTCCTTCAAGTATCACATGAGTTCCCATGGAAGAGGTAATTTTCCCAACCACAAAGAACCATATAAAGATGTTGCAGTCTATTTGTAGTGGATGGCTAGTTCCATGAGGATTGTTAAAGTCTTGGTGCCTCATGCTTGTGATGATCATATACAAGTCAACAACATTCATTTTGTTGTCTTCTACAAGTTAATGGCTGGATCATTTTTAATTCTACCAAGCTTTCATAGGGAGAGGTAGAATGTGTCATTTTGGATGCATTTTCAGAAGTTGCAATCTGTTAAGAAGTTGCAGTTATGGGTGTTCAAGTAGAGTCTACGCAATACTTGTCAAGGATGAGCTTGTTTTTGTTTCATCATCGACTTGAGGACAAGTCTCATTTCAAGGAGTAGGGAGGGGATAGTAAGTGAAGGACAAATTTATGCCAAGGAAGCTTAAAGATATGAACCTTATTAGTGCAGACTAACATTACTTTTCAGTTTGTTTTTTGTTTCAGCACAGTTCTCGTATCAGACTTGAGGACAAGTCTGTTTTTAAGGGGAATGGATTGTAATGATCCAGCCAACCGAAGTGTCTGAATTGCAGTAATTAGAAAGTAGGATGACTTATTTGTAATTGGATATTGGGTGGGGGTATAAAAGCCAAGATGTTGTAATGTTTAGAAATGAAGGCTTGGCCCTTTTCCTCTTCTCTTCGTCCTCCTTTCTCTTCTCATCTAACTCTATTTCTTGCCTCAATGGCTTATTCTTCATCATAATGTTCGCCCTAGATTATGTCGATCTCGTTGGGACATTACAGTGTCATGCGGTCGGTCAGAATCGGAGCTCGAACGAGAGGAATTGAGCACAGACGATGGTGGACGGGGAGAACGATTGGAATCGGCGGTCTCCAGCGAGGCGGAGGATCGCCTCCGGCGAGAGACTCATCGGAGAAGAGAGGGGGACCATAGTGCACCCTGGGAGAAGTCCAATGACCTAGGTGTAACCTAAGGAAGTTCCATGACCTCTCTATACCCTCTGAAAACTTAAGTGACTGGATTGAGGTTTCATAAATATTGATGGTTATTGGGGACTTTTGGTAAATTGTTGCTTTGATCCCCAACTGTGCTAACTGGATAGATGAGGACTCGGGCTCGTTTTGGTAACTTTCCAAGTTACTAAACCACACAGATTAACGGAGGAAGTTGGGAACTGATATAGAATTTTGGCTCTAACGAACTATTTGACAATCAATGTTTCGAGCATAACTCATCCGTCAAGCTCCAATGGATGAATCGTCAGAACTAGTGGACTCAGGATGAAGAGGCGGATAATGTTGGTCAAAATTCAGAGATGTCACATAAGTTCAAGGTGAGGGTTTATTGATTTTTATTTCTTTCTAGAAGTTCGATTATTAGATTAGTGTATTGTTTCAACTTTGCTTTTGCATCTTTGGTACTATTGTGTGATATGTATTGGTAGTGGTACGAGCCACAATAGTGGCTAGACCTATATGGGTAATTAGGGGAGACTAACTTACTTGTTATGTGTATTGCTACTAGCTAACGCCAGTGGGCATGGTTTACATAGGTATGATGATTATCGCCTCGACCATTAGTAGGCTAGTACAAGATTTCAGTGCTGGTGGCCCATCCCTGAATTACGCAATCCCCTAGTTTTGCTCGTACTGGTATTAGTAATGGGTCCTTGTGAGCATACTGGAGGCCTTTGTGACCGCATACTAGATAAATATTCTTAGGGGCTACTAGCACCTCCAACGGTTTACTAGTAGATGTTATGTTCTTCTTATAAAGGGTACCACTACAACAATAACATCATACAGGGGGCGGGAAAAATGAAAATAGAGGGGGTAATGCCCCCTATTTAATTTAGTCCAGGGGCAATGCCCTCCCTATTTTCAGTCTAGCCACCCACTAAAGCATAAATTTGTCGGGAGCAAAGGCATCTGACAAAATTTGTTGGGGGCGAATTAGTAGGGGCATGGCCCCAGACTAAAATTTAGTCAGGGGACGTTTAGTCTAGGGCAACGCCCCTGGCAAAATATTGTCTTGGGAGCTGCCCCGACTAAATGACCCCTACTAAATTAGTAATGAACCATATTAAGTCATTCATCCAATTAAATTTCATAAACCACAAACGAACCATATAAATAATTAAATTCACTCTTTTAATAATTATTGTCTACAACCATATCAATAGTTAAATTCTGTCTTTTCTTCTGTTCGCCTTTGTGTCATTTCATTTAAATTATCTTTCTAACCTAAAGATATTCTACACTCTTACGTTGACAAGTCAACTACCCCTACTCCACAGGTGAAAACAACCACCGTCATGTTATCATGCGAAGCCGGTTGGGCATGGCGATGCTCTCTTCATAGGTGATGATCAACATCACTGGATCTGGGTCGTCCGTCGCTCTCTCCGCGTGCTTCCTCGCCGGAAAACCCCTCATCGTGCTACACTTGTAATATCCCATGGAAACACAAATTCAAATTAACACATCTTCAGAAATCAGAATACTAACTAATCTATTTTGAAAAAAATGAAAACTCATGGTTCTAGACAAAATCAATTAATTAGTTTAATTTTTTAATGGGAATACCTTGGGTATGGAGAGACCTAAGAAATAGTCATCTCTCAGCATCAGCTCCAATAACGACTACAATATCGAGGGCTTTATTGTCGGGGGCCACACCCGCGACTAAATGAGTAGTTTAGTCAGGGGCGGAGCCCCCAACAATAAGCCCCCCGACTAAAATAGTCAGAGGCTTTATTGTCGGGGACCACACGGCCGACTAAACCACTCATTAGTCGGGATGTTATTATATCTATGGTTGTTATTTGCGAGCCAGCAACCCCTAGTTAGTGTATGCATGGGTAGAACTAGTGGTTTAGCTGGAGTCTTTTAGGGTGGGGTGTTACATGAATAAAGGTACGGAGGAAGGACAAGGGATCTTATCGAGAGGCAAGTTTTGACGCCCTTATTGTTTGTGGAAGGACCAATTCTCCGAAACAAAGGAGATTCCAAAAGTTCACAATCAAAATCAGGAGGAAAATCGGTGTAGCCCAAGAAGACATAGAAAGACGACTGTGCTTATTTTCGTAAGAAAGCCATTGGAAGAAGGACTATCCAATCATAAAGCAGAATGAGTCAAAATCAAATGTGGCTAGTGAAGATTATAACAAAAGAGATGACGTTTTGTCAATTTTTCACTCTTAGTTTGTCATCCTCACGATTGGGTCTTGGATTCAGCTTGCCCGTACCACATGTCTCTTGACAAAGGAATTTTCTTTGAACTTGAATAATTTTACGATGGAGTTGTTTACATGGGAAACAACACCACATGCACCATAAAGGGGAATGGCCCGGTGAAGCTAAAGATGTTCGATGACATTGTTCGAACACTCACTGATGTTCGATGTGTCCTTAGTTTGAACAAGCATTTGATTTCTCTTGGACCTCTGGAAGACAAAGATTACCGCATCACCATGGAACGCGATCAACTCTAGGTGATCCAAGGTGTTTTTCTGGTGATGAAGAGGACTCGAAGAGCCAACTTGTACTTTCTCAAGGGGAGCACAAAATTTGGACAAATAGCTGTTGCAAACTCAAACGAGGTGGATATGTCAAAATTGTGGCAATTGAGACTTGGAAACACTAGGGAAAAGCCGCTTCAGACTTTGCTAAACCAAGGAGTGCTTAAAGGTGCAACAATGGGAGAAATTATATTTTGTGAACATTGTGTCTGTGGGAAGCACAACATGTGAAGTTTGGTAATGCAATACACCAAACCAATGGTGTTTTAGATTATGTTCACAATGATGTATAGGGGCCAACAAAACATGCATCAATGGGAGGGAGAAGGTGGTTTGTCACTTTCATTGATGACTTCTCGTGAAGAGAGCGGGCTTGACAAACCTAAAAGTCTAGAATCAAAGAGGGTGATCGAGGAATCAAGTAGGGAGTTGAGGAGCGATCTTTATAGCATTCTTCGGTCTTCGATCAAGGTAAGGAACTCCTTGATTTATGATTTTTTTCTCAATTGAGTTGTAGACCTAGGTTTTGACTCAATTTGTGGTTTGTGGTTTTAGTGGTGCTTGGGAAAAGGAAGTAGATTTCAACCTTGGGGAAGGAAAGCTCGATTTACCCAGGTGATGACTCAACATCGATAGGAACTAATGAGTAATATGAGAAGTTATAATCTGACATAGATGGAATTTTGGCTATGTATGAAATTGGTGAGAGTAAAAGTGGGGAAATCTTATTGGTGTTTGTTGATTGATCATTTGTTTTGATTGGCTGTGTAATATGGTGTTGTGTTGTAGTGTGTTGTAATTGATGATCAATGGGATTAATAGACTTAGATAGAAATGAGAGTAGGACTATAATTGTATGTGTAACAATTATGTATGTTGTGAATGTCAGTTGTGGTTGCAGGAGGGTGATCCTAGTGAAGGATCATTTTGTGAAGGATGAACAAGTGGGTAGCCCTAGACCTCATGACAAGACTAAACTTGTGCCCCTTTGTTTATGTAGGTGGGGTGGTCGGTGAGGCTATCCATTTACTCTTGATTGAACGTGATGTGTACGTGTATGTGGATTTTTGGATGGAACTAAGTGGGAGTAAAATATTAAACAACTTAATATTTGATTCTCTAATTATGATTGTTGATTTGTGATTTACCACTACAAGAAAACAGTTATTTAACGGCGGCAGAAAACGTGTTTAACAGCGGCCGCGTGCTGCTGTTAAATTGTCCAATGGGAAAATAATTTAATAGCGGTAAAATGTGGCCGTGGTTAAACCAAATAATTTAACAGCGGCCATGGCCAAATGTTAAATTAATTCATCGATTAAAGTAATAGCCGGAGCTCAGGCGATAATAGCCGGAGCTTCGGCGACTGAATCTTTTGAAATTGTCAGTTTCCTAATGAACACGAACTCCGTCGATTGATTCTTCAACACGAACATCGAACCGTCTTGCCATCCACTTCTCAAAGCTTCATCTGCTGCAAAACCACCAACAAAAACGAAATCAGTTTGGGTGCTAAGAACCCTAGCTAACAACTCGACCAGAAAACGAAATCGAAAAATGAAAATGAAATCGAGAGGGAAGAAAGGATGTACCTGCCAAGATTAGGGAGCAATGGAGTTGTTGGAGAGAAGAAGAAAAGGGAGCTCGAGCCGGCAGTGGAGATAAGAAGAAGAAGAAGAAGAAAAAGAGAAGAAGAAGAAGAAGAAGAAGAAGAAGAAAGGAGGAGGAGAAGAAGCAATGGTGTGGTGGTTTTAGAAGAAGAAGAAGAAGCAACAGTGGTGGTTTTAGAAGAAGAAGAAGAGTTACAGAGAGAAGAAGAAGAAGAAGCAGCAGTGGTGGCTGCCGATTATCGGCAAAAGAGAAGAAGAAGAGTTCCGGCGGCGGCGGGAGTAGCGGATCAGGGATGAGAGAGAGACCGATTAGGATTTTTTAGGGAAGAAGAAATCAGAACCGTTGATATTAAATCAACGGTTCAAATAAAATTGGGAGCTATCCGCGTAATCTGTTTCAGCCAATCATGGCTTAGTATTTTAACAGCGGCCACATAACCGCTGTTAAACTTTCTAATTTAACAGCGGCCACTTAGCCGCTGTTAAATTTCCCGTGTTTTTTAATTTAACAGCGGCCAAATTCTGGCCGCTATTAAGCTTCTGCTGTTAAATTGACATTTTCTTGTAGTGTACGATTTGCATTATATTGAAGGTGAACGCTTCAGTGATACGGTGTAACGGGTTACGCCGACCCATAACAACATGTGATTGGTCCGAGAAATTACATACGTATGCCTGTTCTGATCGAGATCCAAGGCACATTACATGACATAATTTACTAATTTCTCAATTGAAAACATGAAGTGAGGGTGTATCATATGTACATATTTACTTATATGAATTAGTTAATTTGTTCTCTAAACGAGTTGTTTATGATTAAATTCTCTCGATGCTTTGACCCTTAAATCCTTTCATCATTCAAGTTGATCTTCTGGTGAATCTAATTTGTTCCCAGTTCATGTTTTATTTTCCTTTTTCATTAAGTTTCTTTCGAGCAAGCATTGATGAATTATGACACTAGACGCATTTTCCCAAGGTTGACATAAAATTCCACCACCAAATTGTAATATGAAATCATCTCCAAAGATATCGGTCATAACATGCATAAGTCCGCCATGTAACGTGCCTTAGTCCCTTGGATGATCCACATCCCCAATGTTAGGCGTTGATGAGCACTTCTACTTCTAATACGAGTGTTGTAGTCAATCATAGAATTCCAACCCTGGTTAGATGATGGAACAGGACGTGTCGAAAGTTAGATAGTTGAACATTTTGAAATGGGACACCCGCGATAGGAAACAAATGAACTTCAAATTATTTACTCCTTCTCGCCTGACACAGTTTGATATACGATGGTAGTCAATGGACCCACATAAACTACAAGGGTAAGTTTAAAAAGGGGTTTGAAACTTATGGTTTTGAGAATTGAATCGGACGTTGAATCGGTGAGTCAAATGATATGTGGTTCAATTGATTAAGCGATTATAATTCATAGATAAATTATGTTTTAACATATATTATATTAGTTTGTATCAAATCGTTATTATGAGCGGTTGATGATCAAATTAGTTGCACAGTCCGTAGCACTACAATATTTTCGTCTCATTTCTCATATTTTTATTTTATTTGGGTGGGTGCTTGAGCTTCTTCAATTTTCTTTTTCCAAGTCCACTAATTGTTTGAACTACATTTAGTAAGTTGATAAATACATTTCAATGTCATCTGCAAATTACAATGCTTAAATGTATTATGCATTATTAGTTTCATATAACCTTGAGATGGTTAGCCCGCACCAACATGAGTCACGCCAACTTGTAATAATATGATTATCCATGCTTGATCTAATATACAACCAATGGCGGAGATAAGGGGGAGCTAGGGGGAGCCACGGCGCTCCCCTCCCCCGGTAGGGAATTGGAATTTTGTAGCACAATTATAAAAAATATGTACCGTCAGTAGCCAAATGCGTAAAAAAGTCCAGTTATAGCATAATCTGACTGGCAGCCAGCTACGCGCCAGCCAGGTAGCGCTGCGCCACCCAGCCAGCGCATCGCTGGCTGCCTCTCAAAAATATTTCCGTTCAAGCGATGCGCCACCTGGCAACATAGCCGTTACGGAAGTAGCCGTTACTTAACGGTCATCTTGTTTCCAACAAGCGATGCGCTGGCTGGAAACAAGTGACGATTTTTCACAGCTTTGTATAAATACCCCCTACCCCATACCATTCTTCACACCCTCTCATCCTCTCTCAATTTTAGTTCTCTCAAAGGTATTTTCGTTAGTTTGTAATCGTCATTAGTTTCGAGTTATGATTATTGTACGCTAATAACATCTTTCTTTTTGTAGGTTCGTAGCAATCGTCCGTCCAAGCAATCATTTGAAGAAGGCATAGACCCTTCCACAAAAGGTATCATGCTCTCAATTTTATCCGAAATGAAATGTGTTTTACGATTATATATATACTTAACTTTGATTAGTATATTAAATTGTAGATGGATTACATGTTTGGGGAGGTGCCGGTTGGGGTACGAAGTGGTAGTCCTGAGGACTCTTCGATTTTATGGGGTGATGCTGACCGACATCGAGCGTCGGGAATTTTCGAAGCTTAGGTTAGTACATTTGAAATGTTATTTATAATTTAATGTTAGTTATATTTATATGTTATTTATATTACATGGTATTTATGTTGAATGTTAATTGCATTTAAATTTACATGGTTTTATGTTTGAATGTTAATTGTATTTATATTTACATTGTATTTATGTTTGAATGTTAATTGTATTTACATGTTATTTATAATATTTATAATTGAATGTAATTTATAATTATGTTTGAATGTTACATGATATAATTTAATGTTATTTGAATATGAATAGTAGTAGCCAATATTCAGACCATAAAATAACTACTAGTTGACTACTAATATGAATTAGTAGCGAACATTAGTTACCTTAAAAATTTACTAATAATAGTAATTAGTAGCGAATATTAGTTAACTAAAAAAGTACATAGTAATTACTAATAGTAATTGACTACTAATGATAATTAGTAGTACCGAATATTAGTAACTTATAAACTTAGATTTTAATCACTAAAACTAATTGACTAGTAATGGTAATTATAAGTAGTACATATTAGTAACCTAAAAGATTCATATTGACTAATAGTAGTACATATGTGAATGTTACTTATATTATAATACTAATTGATATAATTACAAATAATGTAAGTATCTAATTGATATTAGTGTATAGTAATTATTGAAATGTTACTTATATTTGAAATGTTAGTTACATATAAATGTTTGTTATATGTAAATGTTAGTTATATTTGAATGTTAATTATATTTGAATGTTTTAAATTATATATTTGAATGTTAATTATATTTAAATATTTAGGGTTGACTCAAATTGAGTACTAGTTATTAATTTTGTTACATCTTCTTCCCTCAACTATTAGGACCCACATATGACGCTTAATTGTCGTTTCTCCAAGAAGATCGTAAAGTATGATCCTAGGTTCGAGCCATACCTTGCCCTCATTGGTTAGACAAGTTGCGTGTCTGCCTGGATTTTACCCCTGATCCTGAGCTGATCACCGCATTGGTCGAGAGATGGCGTCCCGAGACCAGTTCTTTTCATTTGTACCACGGTGAGGCAACCATAACACTCGAGGACGTGCATTTTCTCACCGTCTGAGCGTCGATGGTGACCTAGTGGAGTCGCAGAGGCGTATTCCGACTGTGGATTCTGATTTGCAGATTTACGTCGAGCAGCTTCTTGGGAAGAAACCATCTACTGCTGACCTTTCTGCTGGCAGAGTGAAGATGACGTGGTTGCGTAACCACTTTGGCACCATCAGGGGAGACGCCGATCCTGAGACTATCGAGCAGCACTGTCGCGCATACATTCTGGACTTCTTTGGCAGCTGCATCTTTGCTGATCGGTCTGGATCCCACGCCTCACTCTTCTTCCTTCCACTGCTAGAGGACATGAGCCAGATAGGCGAGTACGCTTGGGGGGCTTCCGCACTTTCATGGCTATATAGGGAGCTTGGTCGGTGTGCTTTCCGCATTGAGAGCAGCCCTTCTCGCGACCACGTAGTTGACATTGGAGGATGGATGTCATTGGTCCAGGCGTGGGCGCTTTAGAGATTTACATCCATTGCGCGTCGAGTCCACAAGAGTCGACAGATTGCACCGACGCACTCCCCCATTCCACGTATGACTAGGTTCAGGCTTCAACTTTTTCTTTCATTCTCATAGTTTATTCCATCTGATCAAGTTGTATGAATGACGTGGTTCATTCCGCAATTTTTTAGCTGGACAGACTAGTATCACGCGAAGACCAGATACATCCTTGTTGGGGGTACCGCCAGCTGTTTGACGATGGGACTCCATTCGTGGTATTGTATTCTTACAAAGTCAATGTCATTTTCTCTTACAATTTAGGTTTCGTAGTTGTCTAATTGTAAAATTTCTTTCATATAGTGGTGTCCATACTCGGCGGACCGTGAGCATTACAGTCCAGGGACTTTCCCCAACCATCGCGTCGTCGCACCTCTCATCTGCTTCTTCAGCGCTATGTGGCATAGACCTGATAGAGTGCTGCGTCAATTTGGGATGGATCAGCGTGTCCCTACGTACGATCAGCCGGTAGGTGAGGTCATTAGTAACCTGGAGGTGACACAGCGTGGATGGCATCGTAGTGATGTGGTAGCTAGATTTGCTGGATATCGGGAGCTTTGGTCTAGTCGTCTTGACCACATCGCCTCAGGCCCGTGGTTGCGGAGCGAGGATAGGGAGTCCTATCACTTCCACGACGAGATCAACCAGTGGTACCATGGCATCACTAGACGTACAGTTTCTCGTCGAGGAGCCGTGGACCAGTCTTTGGTACGTACGCTTTGTCATAATTATTACAACTAATTCTAGTTACATGTTTAACCATTCTTATTATGTGTTGTAGCTTGATGGTATGGAGCAGCTATACGTGACTACTGGCCAGTCACATATCACGCCTCAGGAGCAGCAGGAGATGCATGCTACATTGCGGTCCATGATGCATGCTTCAGGCGGGATCCATAGGACGGCTGAGTCTAGGAGGGCACCCCGGCAGGCCACCCATCCACGACATGCTGAGTACCCAGTACCTGATCCTCCAGCTGCCAGGATTCCTTCTGTTCGTAGGGTCCGACAGCATGTAGATGTCCCCCCTGTCCCGCGGCTGTGGGAGCCGTCATTGCCGCAGTGGGATCCACAGCAGCAGCAGGCACGTATACTCCGAGCACTATCCTTTCGACACTACAGAAGACGTGACTTTCGATTATATGGGGAGTCAGGACTACGCCCAGCCGTAGGACTACACACAACATCAGGATTACACACAGCCTCCGGTCCCGACCCAGCCATACACCACTCCTACAGTCCCCACTGGCGCATATACATCTTACGCCGCTCCATCCGGGTCTCAGTGGGGTCCATCCACATCTTACGCAGCTCCATTGTAATTCATATTTCAGTGTATTTCATATTAGACGTTTGTTTCATGGTATTCGACATTATATTTCATTGTAGCTTATGAGTTCACAACACCATAGAAATGCATTTGTGCAACATATAATTGATCAGACACTTGAAAAAAGCTGCATCTGTTCACATTGACAGGTATAATTTTTGCAACATATAATTGACAACACACGTGATAAAAGCTGAAGCTCCTCACAAAGTCAACCAATAATTGACCACACAATGATGTAAGTTCTGTAACGTATAATTGAGATCACACGTGAAAAAAGCTGATGTTCTGCATAAAGACATCCACTAATTGACCACACACTATTCTAAAATAGTCTGCAACTTATTATTGATCACACACATGGAAAAAAGATGCAGCTCTTCATAAAGACAACCAATAATTGACTACTGTCTTCATTACATTATATAGCGCCGTGAGTCCACAACCACCATACTAACTCTTCCAAACTACTTGAAACCTACTACAATTCTCAATATCTTCTGACCAGAGAAAATGAATTTCGCGTTTTGGCTCCGATGGGATGATGAAATAGTACACAGACAACACGGTGGGGTGTGCTATAGCGGGGGCAAATTATGTCACCTCAAAATGACGAGGCAACCTTTACTACAACAGGCATGTCCAGTTTTCTTGCGAAAGATGGAGGTAGGATCTTCGGCGGTTTTGAAGACTGTCATGTATCGATGTCCAGTCTTTGCGAATGACCAAATTGTGGCACACTACCCACTCATTCTTAATGACGTAACTGGATTGGAGGTTATCTACAACATCATGGAAACCCAGTCGGACTACCGAGTGGCAGAGCTATACTTTGAGTTCGACCACCGTGGGACGCCGGTCCAGGGAGAATCTATATTCATGGGCGACGGAGCGAGTGCCTGTTATAGTGGTCAGAGCAGTCAGAGCAATCAAACACATCCGGGACAATTGCGTGGCGATAGCAGGCAAGAAAGTACGGTAACGCACTTGGGAAATCAGATCGAAGGAGACTCATCAGAAAGCAACGTTAACTCGGAGCAGGACGCCACAAATGTATCTGAGTCGGACATTGAAACTCAACCCTTTGTGAATGCGCAACCACCGAGAGACTACACCCCCCGAGCCATTTCACACATTTACCAGAAGATATCGGTGACCTGATGACTACAAGCAGCAACGAGTACGACGTTCATAACATTCCACAGTGGCACATTGACGGGTCAGGGTTTGCTGTTGGGCAACAATTTGAAAGCAAACTTGTGGCTCAAACTAGTCTGAAGCAATATGGACTCAGGAATAACCGCATGTTATGCACGACACGGTCTAGCAAATGGTTGCTTGAACAACGATGTCATGGATACCAAAGCAATGGCTGCACATGGAGGATAAGGCTCACTACAGATGAGAGCGATATGTGGACGGTAAAAAAATTCAATCCCACCCATCTGTGTTTGGGCAGCCAGAACAACATCAGTCCGAGCCAGCTAGACGTCAATGTCATAGCTGATGCAGTCACGCCCTTTGTCCAAGCCCGCCCCCATGTTCGGATCAAACTTCTTCAGACAGAGATACATACTATGTACGGACGAAAAATTTCATACAAGAAGGCATGGAACGACAATTAGCGCGCCATGGAGCGGATATATGGTAATTGGGAGGAATCATACAACGAGTAACCTACCCTAATGAAGGCAATACAAGATCGGAACTATGGGACGCAAGTTGAATTCGTCACGAAAGAAATCACAACGGATGCTGGAGATACATTCACCCAATTCGACCGTGTGTTTTGGAGTTTCGCCCCGTCCATCGAAGGTTTCAAGCATTGTCCTCCTGTGCTCGTCGTTGACGGTACCTTCATGACAGGAAAATACAAGCACACACTACTCATGGCTAGTTCGTTAGATGGTGATAAGAACATCTTCACTGTGGCTTTCGCAATTGTGGACGTTCAGAGCCAGGAAACTTGGGAATGGTTCTTTGATTGCATACAACGGCTAGTGACACAGAGACGCGGAGTATCTGTCATATCCGACCGACATGCGGGCATCGTGAGTGCAATGGAGAAAATCAGATTTGGCATGGCATTGGCGGTGGTGCGCCCGACACTATGTAAGCAATTACAACAAAAGCGCCAAGAACCCAAAACTCAAAAGTCGACTTATGAATTTAGGTAAGTACCATGACACTCCACCAATTACTTAACAATTTCAGCGTACATCATTGTAATTCATTCTCCCTTACCTGAAGCTAAACGCCGGTCCTTGAGAAAGTTCATAAAGGGGGCAACAAAATTCGTAAGGGACGACCCCGTGAATAAAAAGTGGGCGCTTGAAGATCAATTATATTGGTCAAGAGCCGTAGACGCTCAACACGACGGGGCACGATGGAACCAATTGACATCAAACATGGCGGAGAGCGTGAATGGGGCATTCAAGTCAATCCGGGCTCTCCCTGTTGCAGCTTTGGTGGAATCCACTTTCTACAGGCTGCAAACGTATTTCGAAGATCAACGGAAGAGGTTCGAGAAGAACAGGTGGCCGGTGCAATCTGGACGAAGAAGTGTCTTAAGCGCCTACAGAAAAGAGTGAATAAGGCCACTTCCCACACAGTGAGGGAATTCGATTATGATGCTGGGATATTCGAAATACAGACGGCGATAAATCGCAGCAACGGGAAGGGAAACAATAGGCAAGAAGTTCGCTTGGACTACGAGGAGGGGGACGGTCATTGCTCCTGTGGCAAGTTCCAATAGTGGAAGATGCCTTGTTCACATGCCGTGGCCGCATGTAACGCCGCCAATCAAGATCCCTTATACTACGCCAACGCCCATTACAGGCTGGAAACAGTAAGAAAGATATACGGACGGAGTTTCCTCCCTATCGGCTCGAAAGAGGACTGGGAGCCTCATGGAGGGCCTAAGTTGATGCTTGACCCAGGAAGGGTCAGGGAGATGGGGCGACCACGACATTCTCGCATACGCAACGAGATGAACTGGGTTGAAGATATTGAGCCTCACTGCAGTTACTGCCAGCAAGAAGGGCACAATAGGAGGACATGCCGACGTGCGAGGCGAAGCAGCAAAAATCCAAACCCTACAAGGAACGGTTAATTGCACTATGAAATGTTTAGTATTATGTGTTTGGTAGTCTGTGTTTGGTAATCTGTATTTGAAATGTCTGGTTGTCAATTTCATGTTTCATTTTCAATGTAATGTTTGGTTTCTAGTTGTACTATGAAGTTACTTTTATTAGTTCATCCTTCAGAATTGACCACACACTTCAGAAATGTTGTACATTTATTGGCCGCACACTGAAAAAGACTACAACTATGTCATAAAAACAAATAAAATTTGACAACACAATGAAGAAAGGCTACAACTACAGGCCAGTCATCTTATTAACTTCGATAACGACAACGACAACAACAACAACAACAACAACAACAACAACAATAACAACAACACAAAAAACAAACACACTAAGCCCAACATGGATGTCAATTGTAAGGACGAAGTCCGGGTGGTGGAGAGGGAGGCCCTACCCTGAGCAACCTATTGATTGAAACGTGCAACCATGAAATTTCTTCCCTCAAGTCTCGAATAATGTTATCCTTCTCCTCAACGATGTCATCCTTCTCCCTATTCGCTCGAACAAGTTATTCGTCCGTCGCCCGAATGATTTGGTCCTTCTCCTTAATCGTAGCATCCACGGCCTTCCGCACCTCCAGTTTTTCATAATAACCACACCCTTTATCCTACAGATCAGAAAACAAACGTAGAGGGTTTTGAGAACTAGGAAAATGAAAAAATTAAATTCGAACCCTTTTTTTACCTCTCTCAAAATAGTGTTCCAAATCACTTGGTCGAACGGATCTAGTCGCTCTTAAGTCACACCAGCAGTTAACCACACTTGCCTCATAAACGAACAAGTCATCCTCCACCGGCTTCTTCAACTTGTGCATTACCCTCTCAGTATCTGTCACTACAGAACAACAGTAATTAGTACACACGATTAATTCGTTAAATGCATAAATAAGATAAGTACAAAGCACCCAAACGAATTTCACTTACGCTTACTCTTGCGAGACCTAGAGCCATAGTTGAAGAACGACATATTCTAAGCTTGGTGACGGCTGCCTACTTCAAATTCTCGGTTTAGGGCTTCAAGGGAGGTGTGTGGTGCAAAACTGCATCATAGAGGGGGTATTTATACTAAAAATTGAGGCCATAGGGTTTCTTCAGTCCCAGGCAGCGATGCGCCTCCTAGCCAGCGCATAGCTGGCTGGGATTGTGGAAACCCTAACGGAGCATTTGACGGTAACATTTTCTGAAGGCAGCCAGCGCAACGCTAACTGGGTGGCGCATCGCTGGATGGGTGGCGCAGCGCTACCTGGCTGGCGCGTAGCTGGCTGCTAGTCAGATTGTGCTATTTCTGGACTTTTTTACGCATTTGGCTACTGACGGTAAATATTTTTTTATAATTGTGCTACAAAATTCAATTCCCCCCGGTATCGAGTGTAAAATTATATGTAATATTTGGTGTTTTTGGAGTTTGGCGCTGAGGTATTTGAAGTTCGGCTCCCCCACTATGATGTTTCAGTGAAATGTTGTCTTAAATTTTACAAAATAGTTACTCATAATCAACTTATAATATGTAATAATTACAATATGTGATTATAAATAATCCAAATTTGAAGAAAAATTGCCGGTGGCACATATTATTCTTTTTTACTAACTAAGTAACTTATAATCAAACAATTTATTGTGTAATTTTACGTAGTATTAGATTCATGAAAGTTTTCTACTACTATCCAAATTCGAATAATTTTTTTTTGCCGGTGGCACCCATTTTCAGTTTATAATTTCGCTCCCCCCTTGTACCAATCCTGGTTCCGCCATTGTATACAACACGATAGGTATGTAACCCAGGTTAACCAATTTTTTATGCCGTACCTTTAGATCGACTAAGCCACCCGTTCGAGCCACCATGTGACTCGACCAACTCACTCACTGGATAAAGCTATTGTAATCTTTTTAATGATATTTGAATTTAAAATGGACATCTATAAGGGCTCTTTGCAATGGCGGAACCAGGATTGGTACAAGGGGGGAGCCAAACTATAAACTGAAAATGGGTGCCACCGGCAAAAAAATTTCTTCGGATTTAATTAGTAGTAGAAAAATTTCATGAATCTAATACTACATAAAATTACATAATAAATTGTTTGATTATAAGTTACTTAGTTAGTAAAAAAGAATTATATGTGCCATCGGCAATTTTTTTTTTTCAAATTTGGATAATTTATGATCACATATTGTAATTATTACATATTATAAGTTGATTATGAGTAATTATTTTGTAAAATTTAAGACAACATTTCACCGAAACATCGTAGTGGGGGAGCCGAAGTTCAAATACCCCGGTGCCAAACTCTGAAAACACCAAATATTACATATAATTTTACACTTGATACCGGGGAGGGGGGCGCCGTGGCTCCCCATAGCTCCCCCTGTCTCCGCCATTGGCTCTTTGCCTTTCAAATATCTGGGGGTGCCACTAACCACTGGTAAATTACGAAGGTGTGATTGCAAAATTCTGTATGACAAAATCACAAAGAGAATCACAGATTGGAAAACCAAGACCTTGTGGGAGTTCTCTTCGAATGCAGGATCTTGGCATTGGCTACAGCTTCTGAAAATACGGGATGTGATGAGGCCTCATGTCCAGGTGGATAGCGATGGTGATATGCTATGGGATGGACGAAGTATGGTGAAATATAAGCTGAGTGTAGTGTGGGACTCTATAAGAGAGAAGCAACAGAGTGTAATGTGGAGTGATGTGGTCTGGGCAGAAATGGCTATCCCTAAGAGATCGGTGATCACTTGGTTGATCGTAACCAAGAAGGTGAATACTTTGGACAGAATTAAGAAGTGGAACAATGCTATTGATCCCACTTGTGTGCTGTGCAGGAGTCAGATTGAAACACATGACCATTTTTTTGGAGAATGTGATTTCATGAAGAAGGTAGTGGGCAGCCTGGTACCTGAGGTCTCGAACAAACCATTTCAGGAAGCAGTCAGAGAGATTAGTAAATGGGAGAGCTCTATAACATGGTCAGCAAAGCGGCTGTTATGGAGAAGTGCAATTTGTGCAGTTTGGATGGAGAGATGCAAAAGGATTTATGGTCAAAATGGTCCAAAAAGTGTTGATATTTTGATAGGGGAGATTAAGAATGAATTATACAATTATGCTATAGGACACAAGGATGAGGATAGAATTGTAGAAATTGTATAGGCTCCTTTTTAGTTTTTTCCAGCTTTACAGTAGATAGTTCTCTTATTGTACTGTTATTATCTTTTTTTATGAATAAAATCTTCCAATTCATAAAAAAAAAAAAAAAAACTGGACATCTATGATAAAACTTACATTGAGTAAATATTTTTTTAGCCCGTTTATACTCACAAATCATTAACATACGAGAGAGTAGGGTATGAATTTTTTTATCCGCCCCAAACTATAACCAAATTCAAACACAATCATATTTTAAATGGACTTATTACCGTTTTAAATCACTTAGCTAATTATTAATCATCTTACTTTTATAATTATGTATGTATTCAAAATTTATGTACCAGTGAGCAACGTCGAATCAGCTCCCACTTCGCGTGACCATCATAATCTAGTTATAAATAAAGTCCATGGAATGGAACATAGAGCATAGCCGGCTTATTTCCACGACAGGCAGGAATTAACAACATAAAAGCCTTGCATTAAGCAAGTTTATTGATGACGAGACATGATACTAGAAAGCTAGACCCACAAAGACAAACCATGCATCGATACAGAAACATTTTATTTTATCAAAGTAAAAATAAAAGGAAATTCAAACAGTTTGATGAGATGGCCACATTAATTACTAGTAATAATAATAATAAGAGGTCTGAATTCCAGGTTGCTGCCGGCCGACCAACCAGCTGTAGGTACGTACATAGTTGTCCCAAGGGTATTCAGTAGTACGTGTTTTTGTATTCACTTCCATCCCTTGAACTTACCGCCATGCTTTCCATACATGCCTCCATGTTTCCCAAACTTACCGTGCTTGAACTTTCCACGATGACCGTAGCCTCCTCCATGACCATAAGCTCCATGGCCGTACCCTCCTCCTCCGTGACCATAGCTTCCACCACTATGAGCAGCGTGGTGAGCACCATATGCTCCAACAGCTCCGGCAATCATGCCTCCCATGCCCATACCGCCACCTTATTAATTAATTATGACATGCACGTACACCAACTAAACGATCAGTCTGTTTAATTAGCTAAACGATCACTTCAATTAAGTGGATGGAAAAAGTTATAAATTACCGGAGTAACCTGAAGCATGTCCCTGATGAGCATAACCATGAGCACCATATCCGCCACCGGAAGGATAACCAGCTGGAGGGAAACCTCCGCCATATCCTCCAGCACCATGGTGTGATGATCCATATCCATGTGAAGGATAAGCTTGTGGGGGATAACATGCTTGGCCATAACCTCCTCCTCCACCATGCTGGGAGTAGTTTGAGCCACCAGCAAATGTGTGTGAAAATATACTCTTGTCAGTACTAGACACCTCTCCTCCGATTCCCATTTTTTCTAAATAACTGCAGTACTGCAAAATAACTGTCTTTGCTATGTTTGGAAGTAGAGGGTTTGAAGAGATATATATTTATATATAAGTATTAAAAGAAGCAGAGCAAAACGTGTTATTCCCTACTCTCTGAATTATCTTATTCTTCTTCTGATGATAATGGTGCATGGGCATGGCATAAAGCATCTAATCCCCTGCGTAAATCCTCAGCTAGCTACTGTGATTCTCTCTGTAACTGTAATGCTTATAGTGCATAGTGCTGGTGATATCGTTGCTTCCTTGACTCATCATCGAATCGTTGGCCCCCGCCAATTATGTTATTTTAAGGCATAGCATGTAAGTAAATGGGTTTGAAATTGGCGGACCAATAGTCCATGTAGTCATGTCTGAAGTTTTTATTTGAAGGCGAGATGAATAAAATAAAATAGAAAGAAAACAGTTGAAAGCAATTGATCACAGGCCTGCCTTAAGCTCCAGGCCGCCCAAAGGTTATATATTTCCACTGCCTTTTCACGTTGGCACTGCTTCCATACGTGGTGGGTTCTGGGCAAGCCCTAGCCCATCTCTAGTCCATTTATCTCCGGCCTTTTCCACCACTGGCACAAATTGTTGGAAGTATGACGGGGCCAAAATTAAGATAAACTTTTCTAAGTTGGATGATTGATTTGTTATTTTGGAAAGTAGGAGGAGGTAATTGGAAATGAAAGGAAAAGTTTCTTACGTGGGAAGAAGATACCAATGTAGAAGTGAAGAAAAGATAAGCTATGTTTTCCTCAAAATGGCTTGAGAGAGTTATATCTCTCGACATCATATGGGGCTGGGAAACCCGGCTCGATCCGACCGAGTTTAGCACGATCTAGCCCGGTTAAATTAGATTTTTGGTTACCTGAAAGCTAGGAATATAATAATAGGAATTGGGCTCGAGTTGACTGATTGTGGAGTTTTCGACTTTTCCGGTTGATATGGTTTTGGATGTTGACATTTTACGCAATTTCTCGATTGATCCTCTTGACGAATCGAGTCATCTTGCACTCCTCTGATTCTTCCAAGTCAAGCCTCGCAACAAAATTTACATCTCCTTGTGGAAGTCTTTCACTGTCATTCCTCCTTGTCGAAGACCGCTCAATTAAGTATGGAGGTGTCGAGTGTAGGTGGTGAGCACAAACTTCCTTCTCATGATCCTTTTGAGCTAGGCCAACCATCGAACTGGTTCTTCTTCATCGTGGATCCCTTGCTTGCTCAACTGACTTCACCATACAACAACAAAGTCAGTAAAATCAACAATAGTTGGGGTTACCTTCTTCAGATCCGTGTATTGGTGACACTCGAACACGAACTGCATTGACCTCTCCCAATCGATGTATGCATCCAGATTTTTCTTCGAGAGAAAGTTTGAGATGGAGATCTTGATACCGCCCACGTTATCATCCAATTATCTTCCTCGAATAGGCCTTCATTTATGGGGCCGTCCATTGCCTCATTCAAGATGATTTACTTCTCCATCATCTCCCCTATTGTCTCATCTTTGCATGATACGAATTCAACTTCCAAAGTAAGAGCTTCCAACATGCGTTAGAGTCCTTCGTGGGTAGCACTCTTTCATTTATCTTCCATCTCAACAAAATTTAGGTTAGTGACAAAGTATGACCTCCCAAATCTCCCAACTATCACTCTTGTTTTACCACTCGTATATCACACAAAATTTAAGTGAAATTTAGCTGCTCAAAAGCTACAACCGATTTGATCAAGTAGTGAGGCCTTTCTTCAAGGCTTAAGTGATCAAGGGTGATACCACGCTTAGATAAACATACGTCCAACTCAACGGATCACACGAAATTCCTATTCTTTTCTATGTTTTTGAAGACCTAGTCACACCAAACGAAAGATGATAGACAGCTTCACGAAGAATGAAAGATGAATAGTAGAATAGAAGATAGATAGAATGAAGGACTTTGAGTTGAATTGACCCTTACTACACTTGGCTGAAACCCTAATTTCGTTAGGGTGGCTTTGTTTTGTTTGGGACCAAAACTTTTAAGTGTCTTGAACAGGATACTTCAAAAACACGATTGTTAGCATCACAATTGATAAAATACACAAGAATATATTTTTTTGGAAGGGATTTTCTATTTTTAAAAACAACTCAAAGTAGAAACAAACGAAATAAAAATTAAAGATACGATGTCCAACATTAGAAGAAAAGGGAATTATAGTCACATGCCCGGGAAATTCATCGCAGGAGACCTGCGGCTGGGCCTCACGCGGGCCTACCGCTTACGACTAGCCACACACATCCTGCAATAGAGTTAGTGGCAGGCCCAGTCACCTGTGATGAGTGGTCGGCCACTATTCACCTATATTATTGTAGTGCAAGATTTGAACCAACGCTATGATACCAAAATGATGTGAAGTAGGCTATAAGAGAGTTAAGACCCGACACCTTCTATTCATTGATCAAGAGAATCGGAAAAAAATCCAGAACGAGATGAAATAGGACTCGAAACCTATAGCTAAAGAGCTATGAACATAAAGTGAATGGTGCCACGAATTTAGGGGTGATAGCCAATATTCGCTAAGCCCGACCTCTTTAGCCTAGAAACAACACGCCTAAGTAAGAAGAAATCAAAAGAATTAACCAATATGCTTAAAGAAACTTTATCAATGAGTCAATGCTGAAGAATACAAGTGGAAGAACCCTCTCTTACCCTTATATAGGTGAGGGGTGGTGGCCAAGGCATTACGATCCTATTTTGAGTCTATGTCAAAAAACTAATAAAAAACTACATGTCATTTATTAATACAACTAAATAATAATAAATTAGGATAGATAGTTGAGTGTCAAGCAGTTTAGGACTCAATGAACTCGTTGGAATGGGCAACAACAAGAAACCCTAATTTTGGTTTGATGGCGGCGCGACGAGGTGATTAAAACCCTAGGCCGAATTGGGCTTCAGTGGCTTGGGTGGATAAGGTATTAGGGGCCTTCCGTGGAGTGTGGAAAATGTGTCCCTAGGCCCGGCACCCAAATTGAGAGCCCATGGATTCGGACCCAAGAGGTCAAACTTTTAGGAATGAGACCAAAATGGACCGGCAGCACGACAACGCGATTGGGTGCCTGGTAGATAGGCAAATGTGGCGGTTTTGGGTGGCATGGACTGACATGTGGAAGCCTTGTGGTGGTGTGTGGTGGTTCATGGTAGTGTGGACGGTGGGTGGATGACGTCTAACCAGTTGTGAGAAAGGTTGGATTGACCCCTTGGTGGTGAGTTGGTAAGGATGTCGCCATGAATGGTGGTGGAGTGGCCTAAGCTAGTGTGGCCGTTGGTGTCGTGTCCTGAGGTGGCGTGATTATGGGTGGTGGTGTCGTGTCTATGATCAAGGATGGTGAGACCGTGAGCATGTGCAGCGAGGCGACCGTTTCCAAGTGTGTGGATGACCTTCCTTTGATCCTAGCTTTCTTTGATGGCTACAAGGCTCGTTCCAAGGGTGTCTTGGGATCTTCCAAGTTGGTGGCATGAGCTGGATTGGGGTTGCCACACAAGTATGAGCTGTGACCAATTGTGATCACCTTATCTTCATGGGCAAGGGATGCCTCATCTAGGGGTTGGGTCATTGATCGGGGCCAATGGTCTCTCCGAAATATACCTAGCAAGAGCTAGGGTCGTATTCTCGCGGGATTTCTTCGTTCGGGTTACTCGTTAAGAGGGAAATGCACATGGGGGGTTTGAGGTGTAGGTTCTTCAAAGGTCAATGGTCAACAATCACAAAGTTAAATAAAGGGGCTTGGGTCAACCTCGGTCAACTAACAAGCAATGGCTCATAGAGCATAGAAAGAGTGGTTAACAATTCAATCAAAGTGAGCGCAATGACAAACACGAGGTGAATGTATTGGATGAGAATGAAGGGTCAAGCGAGTTTCCCCTTAAGGATCATGAATCATGAACTACACAACCTAGGATGAACAATTTATGAAGAACAATGGGATCTTTTGACACTATAACAAACATGTATTCGAAGACTCTCTCGAGACCATTAGAACCAAGCATAAACATCAGTCAATCGGACTCTCGCTGCAAAACTAACTAAATGTACACATGCACACCAAGTGTTCGATGAAATGCTTAAGGGTTATTCAACCTAGAAAGACCTAGCTTACATCCCTCTCTCAAGCGTAATACAAAACCAAGCACAGTTCCACGATAATCAATGATATAAAAGCCCTCCCAGGTCAATCCAACCAAATATAAACCTAATCAAGCACCTAGGTCAAGAGTATAGTGAAGAGGAAATGAGAATAGGAACAGGGAATTGATTCACATCTTGAAATCAATTAATCGAAACATCCAAGGGTTCATTAAGTGGAACCTCAATTCCACTCACCGAACTGTTGGATGTTTTGATTAATTGATTTCAAGATGTGATTCAATTCCTTGTTCCTATTTCCACTCACTGAACCCTAGGGTATTTATTTACAACAAGAAATGGAGAAGAAATGAAGAATACAACCTAGAATAGGTCAAGAGTACAATGAAGAAGAAATGAGAATATAAACAGGGAATTGATTCACATCTTGAAATCAATTAATCAAAACATCCAAGGGTTCATTGAGTGGAACCTAAATTTCAGTCACTGAACCTTTGGATGTTTTGATTAATTGATTTGAAGATGTGATTCAATTCCAAGTTCCTATTTCCACTCACTGAACCCTAGGGGATTTATTTACAACAAGAAATGGAGAAGAAATGAAGAATACAACCTAGAATAATGGAGAGAAAGAGCCACCAATTCTTTGTCACTTAATGATCTTCGATCTTTGTCTTGCATTTCTATGAAGGTAAGAGCAATGGATGATGATTTGTGAACTCAAGGGTGGTTTTCCAGGTGCTGGAGAACACTATTGTTCAACAAAACCATGCTGTAAATGAAAGACATGATGTGCTGAAAGTTGCCCAAAATTGCACTTAAATAGTGTTGGGTGATGGTGCTTTGGAGTGCACGCGCCGTAGGTGCATAACGCGATTGTATCAAAGATTATTACAGAACTTTGGACCAAAAAAATTCTAACAAGCTAGATGAGATCTTTGAACACAATATCGACACGAATCCTAAACTCACTGGACATAGTCAAATAGAATTTAACATTAACTACTAACAAACAGGCATTGGTCACTAATTACAAGAAATTCGAATGCGCACAAGGTGTTCGATGAAATGATTTTGGGTCTTTAAACCTAAAAAGTCATAGCTAGTATGATCGAATCTATGCAACACATTACTTGCTCAATACTGTGTCAAGGCATCACTATACAGTCAAACAACAAACCTAATTATGCATCATTGTCAGAGAAGTAGGAAATAGGATATGAAGAACACATAGATCTGAATAACATTTGAACTTGAATTAAACCGAAATAAATCCAAAGTAATAAGAGTGTAAACAATCATCAATACCCCTAAGGTTCTACTCACCGAACCCTAGGGGGTTTAGTTACAACAGTACATAGTGGAGATCTGAGAAATACGACCTAGAGAGAAAAAATGAAAAGCTCCACCAATTTCGTCGTGTCCGGATGAATCTTGATCTTCTCTTGCTGATTCTGTGATGTGGGGGATGAAGGATGATTGTAACATCCCCGCTCAACCGAACGGTTTGGAACTCGAATTTGAGTGTTTGAGACATTGGAAACAATGTTCTTGAGGCTCCATCGAAGTCTGAGACGTTCATAATTGAGTCGGGTTGAAGTTATAAGAGAGTACGCGAAAATTTGTCAAGGTGGACAGACTGTGATATCAGCAATACACGCCGTGTATCATGGTCTGACTATAAAAGGCTGATTTTTCACGGATTTCCATAACTTCCCCTTCTTTCTCTTTCCCTTAAAATCCCTTTGACGAACCAAAACCACCCCAAGATTCAATCCTTGATTCCGGAAGTTGTAGAGCTTCGATTGGTGATCCGTTTATTGCTACGCGCTCCGGCGATGAGAGGAAGAGATCGCCTATCTTGGTTCTTGGTATTTCGGAGTAGGGTGCTGCCGGTGAAGAGGAGAAAAGCTACGTTTTGGAGCTGTAGAGCTTGGATGTTCGAGTTCTAGAAGTTATTTTAGAGCCTCGTCTTCTTGTCAGGTGAGGGTTTAGAGTACGATAGGTAGTTATGGTCAATGCGAGGAGTTGAAATTCTGACCAAGATGAATGTAGGGATTGCATGAAATTGGAAGAGAGTAAAAGATGATAACTGTCATGTAATTGTTGATTATGTGATTTATGATGATTGTAGATTGTTCAGTGATTGCTAATTGATGTGTTGGTTAATGATTGATGGCTGATTTCTATGTGTTGGGATTGGGGAAGATTGATTAACATTGATGATAAACCGAAATGAACTAGTAAAGAGTGATAAGAGGGATGGGTCTGTGAACATGAGAATTGCATATATTATGCTATTGTCAATTGTGGTTGCAGGAGGGTGGTCCTGCGAATGTGGGGTTGCCTTATTAATGATGAATAGGTGGATGGCCCTGCCAATGTGAGGTTGTCCTATGAAGGAAGAACATGAGGGTAACCCTAAGACTCACGACATGGCTACCCCTGTACTTGCAGGTGGGGGTGGCCGGTGAGCTAGCCGTTTACCCTTAAACTGTTTGTGTTATGTAAAATCTTGAATGTAGTGAAATGAGATTATGAATGTGAGATTGGATGAGTTGATGCTATGTGTTTTGAGATGGAGTGAATGCTATGTGCTGATTTGGGTGATATGGATGATATGTGTGATGAGGGGTCTAGAATGTGATTGGGGTGTTGGTTTATGACATAGAATCGATTAAGGGAATTGGGTAATGGAATTGAGTAATGAAATAGAGTATAATGGAATTGGGTGGTGTGATTACGTGAACTGGTTGAATTGATGTTGTGTGATTGATTTGAATAAAATTGATGCTTTGTGTGATGGTGATTGATAGCGTGTTTTATGGTTATTGTAATAGGGTTGAAGTCTTGAATGTGGATTGGGAAATGGTTGAGAAGAATGAGGATGTCAGAATTGTGGCTAGGAATCGTGTTAGATGAAATATGTGAATTAGATAGATTATGTGGTTTAATCTAGGAATGCTCAAATTGGAGGGTTGAAATGGAAATTATGTGTTGATTTTTACTGTTATGTGATTTTGGTTGACTGTGTGATGTAGTGATTATTGTGTAGGTATTAGATGCTAAATGAGAGTGAGGTTGAATGACTTAGGTGAATTTGGTTCTGAACCTTGGGTAATGGATAATCTTGTGAAGTGTAATGGATGCGATTATGGATAGTGCTAGATAATGAGATGTGAGGAGTTGAAATCTGGTAGTTACGGATGAATTAGGTGTTTCATGAACCCTTGAGGTAAAACTGGATAACTGAGTCTTTATGAATGATAGAACCAGAAGGAGCCAACATTACCCACCCGAGATATTGGTTTAGATTGAGTCCGATTCACTGGGGTGAATCCCTTGGTTGGGTTACCAAGGTCAGTTGTCGTTCTCCTTCGTGGAAGGATCCTATATGGATGCGTCTGATGGTATACTACTTCGGGGAAGGATCCTTTATGGATGCGTCTGGATGATGTGATGGCCGTCGGGGTAACGGGGGAACAACTCCTTGTGGCGCCTAATTAACTCAGCTAGTGAATTGAAGTGTGATCTATGATTGTGTGTAAGGTAATGTATGTGTTTGTGAGTGCGATCTGTGTATGGTGTATGTATTGGATTGTGGTTGTGAAGTGCCTTGTGATGTGTTGTGAATTGTGTTGTCGTGTTGAGAGTTGAGATAGAGGTTGAATGGTTTAGGATTGATGATGATCGGTATGAATCTGTGTAATGTTGTGTTGTGGTCGATGTGTGTGTGGAAGCTCTGCCTGGTGATAATGAGATGTAATGTGGTGTGATGTTGAACCATGTGCGTGATGATTTTATATATATTGTCGAGATTGTTATTTGTGGATTTCGGCTTGAGGGGTGCAATTGTGGGATCTGATGTGAACCGCTGCAACCGTGGGCAGACGACCCTTAAAAACTGCAAGTTGATGATCGTGCAACGAGGTAGAAACCGTCGGGAACCGGGATGGAGAGGACTTTGACCCGTGATGAACGTGTCGTTGTGATGCGTTCAACCAAATAACTACTAATGCTAATAAAAGGCTATAGCAGATCGTATTCCAGGGGTTTCCTCTACCTCCTTACTCCAGGGAGTTGACAGTTTTAATTCGAGTTCAAACACAAGTTGTGCGTGGTGTGAGTTCCACGACTTCTATAGTAAGAATGCAAAAATAAGAAGAAAAGAAAATTAAACCGAAGAAAGATTGAAGATTGATTAAATTGACTAGAAAGATGACAGATAAGCTTAGATTTCGAATCCCCCTTAGATCACCAAGGCAACGACAGTCACAGACCAGCTATTTTCTATTCTAGTTCATTCAGTTCACAGACACCATCATAACTCCTGACCCTTAGGTTTAAGACTGGCGAACGTTCGCTCTATCCGATCTAGCTACCACGATTAATTAGCCGCCCGGGTACGGTCGCCTCTCGCAACGACTTAACTTAATTGGTGCAAATTCTAGTGATTAATGAGTTACTCTAGCAATGGATCAACCCTAATCGGTTCCTACGAAAGGCACACTCCAATTATAAGGTTGATTGTTCGATTTGATGTTTTAAAGTAAGGCGAGCGTTCGCTTCTATCCCTAGCTTAACAAGAATTTAATCTAGGTGGCCAAACCAGACAAGAAACACAGAAAACGAAGAACAAATCAAACATGCAAGATGAAACTGAATGAACTTCGAATCTAATCACCGCCGATCCGTGACCGCTTTAAGCCCTGGGTCACTTAGGGTTCATCTAATCTAAGTTACACAAGTTTAGCTACTCACATCCAATCCAGAAGAGTCGAAGGCAGACAAAGAATACATCTCAGGTAGGAAGACAGATAAGAACTGTAAAACCTAATTTCGATGCTTCCTGACAGCTTCAATCTGCTTAATCTTCAACTCCTAACCCTGGCTCTCCGAGATGGATGGATGGCGTCACGATCCGTTCCTGCTCCTCGAACTCTTGTTACTCCTCCTGTCTCTCTCTCTCGTCGTTCTTATGTGTTTTAAGTGATGGGCGTTTTCGATAATAGCCCCGAGTTCTCTATTTATACCAACCCGATATTCTCCTGAATTCAACTAGAATTTTCGCCGAAAATAGTGAAGGGATTTCGGCAAAAATTTTTCATACTTGAATCAAGTTGATTCCTTCCTACGGTTTCGGTGAAATCTCCATGGTATCTTCGCCGAAATCTTCCTCTCAATCGGCCAGTGGTTTCTTCTTCCATTTTCGGCGAAAACCAAAGGGTAGTTTCGCCAAAAATATGTGTATGAACTGGGCAGAATTTGTTCGACTTTGAATGGCTTCTTTGACCGATTCCGGTTCAATTCCTCGAGGTTCCAATGCTTCAGACACATCCATGGTTACTTTATTTGACGGCAAAAACCTGTGCTTACGTAAAAACACTAGAAAACCATCAAATAGACCCGAAACGGGCCACGATAACACAAGTGGCATGAGATAGGGCAATCGATTGATTATTCGATTCTACCCTAAAAACAATGTCTTAAGCAAAGAAATGTCGCTTAAATGAGGCTGATAATCACGTCAATTCGAGTGTCATCAAATACCCCACATCTAAGCTTTTGCTTGTCCTCAAGCAAACTGAATAGAACACACTCAAATTCACAAATGACACGAGATTAAACCGAGATTCAATTCCAACAATTTGGTTTAGACTGTTCCACGTAGAAAGAGTGACCTACACATGCAAGAACATCAACGAAATAAGTTTTCGATCTCACTAATTTCTGCACACTTCAAGTAGTGGTTTTAACAAAACTCGTTTCTTGGCAAAAGAATTAATCACAATTAACCGACTATGATAACACCAATTTTAATCAAAAAGACTTTAAGCTCTAGCCATGATGTGGATGCGGAGGTAGGAAAAAAAATGACGTGGCTATCGACTCGACTTCATCCTTTTCTAGATCTGTGTGTTACCTGTTCTAGCTAGAACTGATTTAAACAACAATTTCTTTCAAGATTCAAGCTTTCTTTAATTTATTTACTGCATACTAGTGCTCGATACCAAACACTTCACTTAGGTGTTGGACCTGCCTAGCTCACAGTATTTGTGCTTATGCTAGTGCTCAACCCGAACACTTCACTTAGGTGTCGGGCTTGCCTAGCTTTATTTCCAGCACTTTAAGGAACTTAACAATTACTTTGAACAACTCAATTACTTGATTTAACCATTTAGCCATTTAATCCTAGCTAGTTATAACCTTTTACACGAGATTTTGAATTGGATTTCCGTCTAATCTCAAGCCACAATCACAGGTGATCAAATATGGAGTGAAAACATGGAAGAAGCTAGCATTTATCATCTTAGAATGGTGTTATCGAGCTTTGTTGTTAACAAGTTAATTGATTCAATTAATTCCAGTTCCAACTACAGAGGTGATTTATGATCTGTTCTGACCTAGACTCATTTAATATCAGTTTTGACACGTTGGTTACAGGTTCTAAGTGGAACAGTCTAGACGTCATTGTTCAAAATTGAAATCAATTTAACATCCAAAGTCAAGAATTGAGCAATTTGATGCTAGAGAACTGGATAGGAATCACGAGGCACACACAGCGATATAGGCAATCAAGATCATGCATGGTTATCTAACACCCTACCCCACACTTAAACTGTTCTGTGTCCTCACAGAACTAACTAGAGTAGAGTTATACGAAGAACCTGGAAGGTGATGGTCGGTGTAGAGGATGAACACGGAGAGTCCGGAGCGGAGCGGAGTAGCTACTTGAGTTCCTACAGACACAAAAACAACAAAAATATCAAAAGGATACCGGGACAAGTGTCCCGGATCCACACAGAATAAAATTGGGTCGAGACCCGAAAAGAAGAAAGAAAAAAAGGAAAAAAAAATAGAAACAACCTGATCACTGCTCCGTAGGAGGAGGTGGAGGTGCAGTGGGAATGGATGATATGGCGAACCGCTGCTCCATCTGCCGTCGCCATGCGAGCTCGTCCATGTGTCTGGCTGATTGGTCAGCCATGAATTGCTGTAGAGTGGACCAACGCTCATTCTGAGTCTCCTCATGTGCCACTCGGTCCTTCTGCCATTGCAACGAACCAGCCGAGTAGTCTAGCTGCCAATTCTCAATGCGCGCCAGCCTTTCATTCATTTCCGCGGTGATCTGTGCTCGCGACGGTGGGCGGTCAACTGGCTGGGCCATGCGATGAGGGAGCGAAGTGCAATGCTCAATAGTTTCTGAAAGGTCGATGCGCCGTGCTATGGCAAGTTCAGCGCCGACATGCTCAATCGGGATACGAGGAATATCGGGGCCCCATTTATCACCGAGCTGGAGGTTGTCGATCAGAATAGAAATGAAGGGGCCTCCTGGAAGCTCACTAGGAAGCTTCTTGGTGGTAGTGCGCTTGTGAAAGAATCGTGCAAGCCACCAGCCGGGGTGCAGGTTGGCATCCTCCTCTAAAGCACGGAATAGAACGAGCTCCTCCAGAGAAACGTGGTGGCGGCTCTTCTTGCTGCAAAAACACAAAGATTGCACCCAAACATAATGCAAGAATTTAAGAACAGGGTGAAAGATGTCACCGACCGTGGGGTGGACGATAGGTGAGCTCTCATCCTCGCAGCATGCCCATTTCCACACATCCGGGTAAGGAGCACTGGTGATGGAGTATGTGTCCTCAAAGCCAGCTAATGCAGTATCGAAATTGACGTGTGGATCCAGCAAGCGGCCGAACTCGCGAAGGGACTTCTCATGAAGAACACCACCGAGGCGAAAGGAAACGAATTTCTGCTCACGAAAGGGCTTCGGGGTGAGGCGCCGAAATGAACTCCAGAACTCCTGGAGGGCGACGAGCGGGTACGGGGATCCATGAGTGGTCAGCACTCGCAATCCGGCTTTATTAAGAGCGGTGTCAATTGTCGAGTGCCAAGCCGGATTGTGCGCTGTGAGACTGTCAAGAGACAGAACTGCCACTTTAGCCGGAGGGATGTCTTTGATCTTCTGAAAGACCTCGAACTAGTGCGGCTCCAGGGCGGCGATGAAAGGATGCACGGCTCCATTGGCAGGTGTAGGAATAGAGGAGATGGGAGTCGCAGGGGTAGGCGAATCCTCGGGAATGATGGCTACAGCCGTCGATTTCTGTGCAGCTGGCGCGGGACGACGAGGGGGTGGTGTCCTACTCTGGCGAGTTGAGGATCGCTGTGCTCTATCTGCACTGGTAGTCTTAAAACGCTTGGGAGCCCTGTAAAATACAACTCAGAGACGACCAGCATTAGTTTACAAGACTCTTACCCCACACTTAATGGGAGAAGTGGGGGTAGACTAATCAACCGAGAGATCATAGAATCAAGATATATCATTGAAGAACTTGTCAATTCAGTAGGCAAGCAAGAATAACGGAATGAGGCAAGAACACAAACGCACAGACAACATGTCACACTTCCGAAAAGGCTACAAAACAATACCAGAACCTAGGCAATTGATACCGACAAAGCAGTCAAGACGAATAAGGGAGAACCAAAAAGGCAACCACAGTCAACCACGTCAAAACTGAAGGTTAACAAGCCAAATGATGCACAATCAAAGGTTGAACAACTAACCGTGAAGACATGATTCGAGAAAACGATTGGAAATCCACGAAAAACAGGGAAAACTTGAAAACTAGGTCGGGCGGAACCGGGGCTGAAAAGCTCTGATTCTAGGGTTTTGAAACAGGGCTAGGAAAAGGGGGTGGGCGGCGGCTACTGAGATGGCGGCGGCGTTTGATCGGCGGGCAAGGGGCGGAGGCGATCAGTGAGGCGCGCGACGGAACCCACAAACGGAGAGAGGGAGGGTGGTTTAAGTTTTCGGGTGGGGGGGTTTATGAATGTCGCGAAAACGAAAACCCAGGGGGGCCTTAAATACCGGTGAAAAGACCAAAAATTTTCGGCGAAAAGGATGGTAAATTTTCGGCGAAAATTCCAAGATAAATGAAGAAAAAATTTTCGGCGAAGTCATGGTATTCTCGGATCGAAAAGTGAGGACAGGAGGATCAGGTTGAAATCAAACAAAAATTTCGGCGAAAACAGGTTGACAGTTTCGGCGAAAATAATGGTTAGAATGGAAGAAATCGTTTCGGCGAGAATGGTGGGGTCTTCGGTTCGAAAGGTATGGACAGGAGGGTCAGGTCTAATTTGAACAGCGGTTTTGGCGAAAATGTGGACATGTTTTCGCCGAAACTGTTTTGAAAATGGCGGAGGGGTTTTTGTTTGTTTTTTTTTTAACATGCAAGATGGGTTTTTAAAGCAAAACGACTCAAAACGAAAATAACTGACTCCAGCCGTGGGTTGCCTCCCACGAAGCGCTCTTGTTTAACGTCCGTGAGCCAGACGATACCTGGATTCGTGTCAGGATTCCAAAACGAGGTAGTGCACGTCTATGGATGATATGGCTAACCCTTGCAGATACTGCTTAAGCCGATGTCCGTTGACTGCGAACGGCTCCTGATCATGCATTTGAATGTAGACGCTGCCTAAGGGTGTCTGACGGACCACGGTATAAGGGCCAGACCACCGGGATTTTAATTTACCCGGGAACAGTTTCAAGCGAGAGTTATATAAAAGCACTTGTTCTCCGGGATAGAACTGCTTGATCGTCTTCAATTGAGAGTCATGAATTTTCTTCGTGCGCTCTTTATATAACCTCGTGCTTTCATATGCGTGGAGTCGGTGATCCTCAAGCTCAGCGATCTGGTCATGGCGGTTATTACCTGCTACTGCATAGCTCATATTCAACTCTTTGTTAGCCCAGAATGCCTTGTGCTCAAGCTCAACTGGTAAATGACATGACTTGCCATAGACCAGCTGATACGGTGAGGTACCGATGGGAGTCTTGTAGGCAGTACAATATGCCCATAAGGCATCATTGAGCTTAGATGACCAGTCCTTGCGAGACCGGCCAACCGGTCCTATCAAGAATCCGCTTGAGCTCACGGTTTGTCACTTCCGCTTGGCCGTTCGCTTGAGGATGATATGCCGTGGACATTCGGTGGGTGACACCAAAGCGTTTGCACACCCGGTCGAATTGTCCGTGGAAGTGGGTACCCCTATCGCTTATGATGAAGCGCGGTGAACCAAAACGCGTGAAAAGACGAGTAAGGAACCATCCCACCACTCTAGAATCATTAGTGGGTAAAGCCTCAGCTTCGGCCCACTTAGAAACATAATCAACGGCGACGAGAATGTACTTGTTTCCGTTGGAGGGCGTGAACGGACCCATAAAATCAATTCCCCAGACATCAAAGATTTCAACAGTTAAAGAAACTGTTTGGGGAATCTCATTACGGTTAGAGATGTTACCTGATCGCTGGCAAGCATCACAACGTCTAGCATAAACATCGCAATCACTAAAAATTGAGGGCCAGTAGAAACCTGTTTCGAGTACCTTTCTCGCCGTGCGGTTGCCTCCGAAATGTCCTCCGAACGGTCCTTCATGGCATTTGCGAATGATGTCCGCTGCTTCATTGTAAGAGACACATCTCTGGATCATCCCGTCAAGACTGATGCGGTATAAGAAAGGCTCATCCCAGAAGTATGACTTGGCTTCTGTAAGCAATTTCTTACGTGCATTATAATCCAGCTCGGGAGGGATAATGCCGTGAGAAAGATAATTGGCCAGGGTAGCATACCATGGCTCTTCCAAATCGATGGCATTACTCAAATCTTGAGCGTGAGGGATTGCCCAGGGCTCAATAGCTATGCTGTTAACCTGTTCATACGTCTCAACACGCAACAGCTCGTCAGGGAAAGAATCATTGATAGGGGTAGCAGACTTACCTGTTTGTGATTCCTCGAGTCGAGAAAGATGATCTGCTGCTAAGTTCTCTGCTCCTTTCTTGTCTTTAATTTCTATGTCGAATTCTTGGAGGAGAAGGATCCACCGGATGAGACGTGGCTTCGAATCTTGCTTAGCTAAGAGATGGCGCAGAGCAGCATGATCTGTGTAGACGATGGTATGTGAGAGAACCAGATACTGTCTAAATTTATCAAAGGAGAAAACGATAGCTAGGAGTTCCTTCTCTGTGGTAGTGTAGTTTCTCTGAGCATCATTGAGTGTCTTGCTCGCAAAGTAGATAGGATGAAATTTCTTCTCCTTTCTCTGACCAAGAACTGCGCCAACGGCGAAATCACTAGCATCGCACATGATTTTCGAATCGGAGATTCCAATCTGGTGCTGTAAGAATCGGTGCGGTGGTCAGTTGAGTCTTCAGAGTCTCAAAGGCCTCAAGACAGGCTTTGTCAAAGACGAACGGAGCATCTTTCTTGAGTAGCTTGGTCATTGGTAGAGCGATCTTGGAGAAGTCTTGGATGAATCGCCTGTAGAATCCAGCATGACCGAGGAAGCTTCGAACTGTCTTGACTGAGGTCGGTGGTGGTAGACTAGCAATGGTCTCAAGCTTGGCACGATCGACTTCTATACCTGTCTTAGATATTCTATGGCCAAGAACAATACCTTCTGTAACCATGAAGTGACATTTCTCCCAGCTAAGAGCTAGGTTAGTCTCCTCACAACGAGCTAACACCTTATCCAGATTAGCCAAACACTTTGAAAATGAATCTCCATAGACAGAGAAGTCATCCATGAGCACCTCTACCACATTCTCTACCAGGTCTCCAAATATTGCGAGCATGCATCTCTGAAAAGTAGCGGGAGCATTACATAATCAAAAGGGAATACGACGATAAGCAAACGTACCGAACGGGCATGTGAAGGTTGTCTTCTCTTGATCAGCAAGCTCAATGGGGATCTGAAAGTAACCGGACATCCCGTCTAAGAAGCAGTAGTATTCATGACCTGCCAATCGTTCAAGCATCTGATCAATGAACGGCAGTGGAAAGTGATCCTTCTTGGTGGCATCATTTAGTCGTCGATAATCAATGCAGACTCTCCATCCTGTAACTGTTCGGGTGGGAATGAGTTCACCTTTGGATTAGGGATGACGGTGATTCCTCCTTTCTTCGGAACAACTTGAGTTGGACTGACCCAAGGACTGTCGGCGATGGGATAGATGATACCGGCATCTAGAAGCTTGAGTACTTCTTTCTTTACGACTTCCTGCATCTGAGGGTTAAGTCGGCGTTGCGGTTGTCTGACTGGTTTGAATTCTTCATCAACAACTATCCGATGTTTGCAGAAGGTTTCAGAGATGCCTCTGATGTCTGCCAACTGCCAGGCAATAGCTCGGACATGCTTCTTGAGTAGCCCAATCAGTTGCTCTTTCTACTCGGGAGATAGATTCGCATTGATAATGACAGGTAACTGGCGATCCTTTCCCAGAAATGCGTACTCTAAGTGGTCAGGCAGCTCCTTCAGAGTAAGTTCTGGTGGATTCTCATATGAAGAAGTAATCCGACTCGAAGCTGGTTCGATGTGTGGAGGCGCATGTAAGGGTGTGAATGTTGCCTGTTGTTCATCTAGCTCATCTTGCCATAAGCGCTGCTCTGGGTCGTCTAACGCATTATCAATCCCTGAAATCAAACACAACTCTAGCGGATCACTAGATAAAGCATTAGTAACGGAGTCGGCCGAGGCCGTCTCTAAGGGATCAATAGCATAGCATTTATCATCTTGAGCAATGGAATATCTCATGCTATCTTTAATGCGGAATGCAACACTCTCTTGTCCTATACTTAAAGTTAATAAGCCTTGTTTGCAATTTATATTCACACCAGCAGTTGCTAAGAAAGGTCGACCTAGGATAAGTGTTCCGTCTAGCTCACGAGTATCTAAAACAAAAAATCTGCTAGTATAGTAAACGGGCCACAGCAAACAGTTACATCTTCTACTATACCTCTAGGCCGTTTGACAGACCTATCGGCTAAAACGAGATGCAGAGTAATCGGTTTTAATTGCCCTAGATTCAGCTTTTCATATAGATAGACAGGCATAACATTAATAGAAGCACCAGAATCAACCAGGTTGCGATCAATTTGAATGCCATTAATAATGCACGGTAATGTAAAAGAACCGGGATCAGGACACTTAGCTGGGGGTGGTGGCGGCTGTCGAATGGGAGATGGCGCACCTAGAATAGATGCGTATTCATTAGTGAGCGTGATAGAGTACACCTCGCCACTCTTCACTTTCTTCACGAGGTCTTTAAAGAACTTCCCGAGTGGTGGTATATAATCTCTACAGCGTCCGTCACTGGTATCTTGATTTCTGCAGTCTTAAGAACATTGTACCATTTCTTATACTGAGTGTCGTGATCCTTGGCCGTGCTCCTTGCAGCTTTTGGAAAAGGAATCCTAGGTACATATGGCGCCAAGACAGGTTCAGTGGCTGTCTTGGGCGGCGGAGGAGGAGCAGGTGCTTCTTCTTCCTCTTCTGTGATATCTTCTATTTCTGGCATATCCATGGCAGCACTAGTATCTGGTATTATGTCAGGTTCCGGAGCTTTTGGATCAGTTGTTTGCTTGCCGCTCCTAGTGGTAATAGCTTGAGCGTGTTCACTCCTTATATCGAGTCTGCTTGAAATGCTTCTGGATTAAAGAGAGGATTACTAGTAAAAAGTTTCGCCATATTGAGTACCGCGTCTTCTATCCTCTGGGTTTGAGCCTTTGTTCCTTGATTAAGTGCGGCTTGGGCTTTTAACTGAATGTCATGGTCATCAAGTCGACTCACGATCTGATCAAACTTCCTCTCATAGTCCATATCTCTATTGTAGCACGGCTTTGCCTGAAACTGGTGTTGCCCTCCAATGAATCCCGGAGGTCTATAATAAGGATCTACCAACCGGTTGCTTTGCTTCCGTGGCACGTAGTTTCTGTAACCGGCGTAGCCTTTCTGGTTGTTGGCAAAACCTTGATCAATGAAGTTTACCTCCTCAGTAGACAATACTTCTGCTGCACCGAAGTTGAGGCAACTTCCGCCGCTATGAGCACATGACCCACACCATCCACAGTCAACTGAAAAGACGGTAGCTGACGGAGAGTCGAGAGGGATACCAGCTGCTTGCAGATGCTTCTGAACTTCCACCTTGATCTGCTCTGCAACATTTATCTGACTCTGGCTCTTGGTTCCTTCTATGTGCCTCTCCCAGTTTCTAGATTTCGAAGCACAGTCAGCAAAATGCAAAAGAGCATCCTGAGGAGTGAGAGCAGTGCAATCTCCACCGGCTAAGGTGTTGACCCAGTTTGCAGATTCCTTGCGCATTCCTCGAGTAAAGAAGTCAGCCAGCTGTCTCTGTTCATACCCATGGTGAGGGCAGTCGAAGAGAAGAGACTGAAATTCGTTCCAAGTGTCATACAGGCTTGCATCCTCTCTCTGTGTGAACCTGGAGATACGGTCTCTATAAGCAGTTGTTCTTGCAGGAGGAAAGTATTCCTCAACAAAATCATGAGCTAATGTCTCCCATTCAGTGTAATGACCTGGCGGTTTGCTGTTAAGCCATTGTTTAGCTGCACCTCTGAGAGAAAACGGGAAAGCTCGGAGATATAATGCATTCTTATTGAGATTCCCAGACTTGAAGGTGTCGCAGACAACCAAAAAGTTGGTTATGTGTGCGCAGGGATTATCATCTGGTCTTCGCTCGAATTGTATGTCCCTTGAGATTAGTTCCAAGAGAGGAATCTGAATCTCATAATCGGGATTATCGTCATTAGTAAGCACGGTGATGGGTGAACGGAGGCTAGATGCACGCGGCCTACTGTAGTCCGCAACACTTTTAAGAGTAATCATTGTAGTAAAGGAAGATGAAACGGAAGTGATCTGCTTCTGTACCTGCTATGACCTGCACGAGACAAAAACAAACACAACCGGTGTAAAATCGAAGTGTGATGGAAGATGAAAGATGGAAAGGTAGAAGAATAAAAATGCCAACTCTTCTTTCAACGAAGTAGAAGAGTCCCCGGCAACGGGGCCAATTTGATGAACGTGTCGTTGTGATGCGTTCAACCAAATAACTACTAATGCTAATAAAAGGCTATCGCAGATCGTATTCCAGGGGTTTCCTCTACCTCCTTACTCCAGGGAGTTGACAGTTTTAATTCGAGTTCAAACACAAGTTGTGCGTGGTGTGAGTTCCACGACTTCTATACTAAGAATGCAAAAATAAGAAGAAAAGAAAATTAAACCGAAGAAAGATTGAAGATTGATTAATTGACTAGAAAGATGACAGATAAGCTTAGATTTCGAATCCCCCTTAGATCACCAAGGCAACGACAGTCACAGACCAGCTATTTTCTATTCTAGTTCATTCAGTTCACAGACACCATCATAACTCCTGACCCTTAGGTTTAAGACTGGCAAACGTTCGCTCTATCCGATCTAGCTACCACGATTAATTAGCCGCCCGGGTACGGTCGCCTCTCGCAACGACTTAACTTAATTGGTGCAAATTCTAGTGATTAATGAGTTACTCTAGCAATGGATCAACCCTAATCGGTTCCTATGAAAGGCACACTCCAATTATAAGGTTGATTGTTCGATTTGATGTTTTAAAGTAAGGCGAGCGTTCGCTTCTATCCCTAGCTTAACAAGAATTTAATCTAGGTGGCCAAACCAGACAAGAAACACAGAAAACGAAGAACAAATCAAACATGCAAGATGAAACTGAATGAACTTCGAATCTAATCACCGCCGATCTGTGACCGCTTTAAGCCCTGGGTCACTTAGGGTTCATCTAATCTAAGTTACACAAGTTCAGCTACTCATATCCAATCCAGAAGAGTCGAAGGCAGACAAAGAATACATCTCAGGTAGGAAGACAGATAAGAACTGTAAAACCTAATTTCGATGCTTCCTGACAGCTTCAATCTGCTGAATCTTCAACTCCTAACCCTGGCTCTCCGAGATGGATGAATGGCGTCACGATCCGTTCCTGCTCCTCGAACTCTTGTTACTCCTCCTGTCTCTCTCTCTCGTCGTTCTTTTTGTGTGTTGTAAAAAGTGATGTGTTTTAAGTGATGGGCGTTTTCGATAATAGCCCCGAGTTCTCTATTTATACCAACCCGATATTCTCCTGAATTCAACTGGAATTTTTGCCGAAAATAGTGAAGGGATTTCGGCGAAAATTTCTTCATACTTGAATCAGTTGATTCCTTCCTACGGTTTCGGCGAAATCTCCATGGTATCTTCGCCGAAATCTTCCTCTCAATCAGCCAGTGGTTTCTTCTTCCATTTTCGGCGAAAACCAAAGGGTAGTTTCGCCGAAAATATGTGTATGAACTGGGTAGAATTTGTTCGACTTTGAATGGCTTCTTTGACCGATTCCGGTTCAATTCCTCGAGGTTCCAATGCTTCAGACACATCCATGGTTACTTTATTTGACGACAAAAACCTGTGCTTACGTAAAAACACTAGAAAACCATCAAATAGACCCGAAACGGGCCATGGTAACACAAGTGGCATGAGAAGGGCAATCGATTGATTATTCGCCATTCTACCCTAAAAACAATGTCTTAAGCAAAGAAATGTCGCTTAAATGAGGCTGATAATCACGTCAATTCGAGTGGTGGTCCTTCGTCAGGCCTTGGGGCCTGATGCTCCAGGCTTGTCCACGGGCTAAGGCCTTGCCAAAAGGCTAGGGCCACATGGTGGCTAGCCTCATAAAGTATCCCTGATCGGCCCGGCTCTCGGTCTAGGGCTCGGGCCTGGGCCTTGGCGGGGTCTTCTCCATTTCTGCTCGGGGCTTCCTCTCCTAGCTTCCGGCATCTCTTTAGGTAGCTCCATATGTGGCTCTCATGGACTAGGGTCGGGCCAGTAGTGGTGCCTTGGAACCAGGGGCTTCTATTCTTCTCAGGACTCGGCTCCGGGGCAGTCTGGAGTGGCCATCCCTTCTTGGCCAAGTATTCTTGAGTTCTCCTGTTCCTATACTCCATGAATGCTTCCAGAGGGTCTCTGGAGTGTGCCTCGTCATCAGGGCCCTTGGGGATTAGGCCAGGATCTGACTGAGGCTTTGCCTCAGCCCTAGGGTTTCTACACTCGGCCAGCAGCATGGCCTTGAGTGGCATTCCTTCCTTCTCAGCTTTCCTGCTTGCAGGGGAGGCCTTAGCCTATATTTCATCTCATACCTTGGTTTGAGAGCTTGTAGGTGGCCTGCTGTTGGCTCTACAAGTTTCTTGTAAGGCCCTAGGGTTCTGCCTCGGATAGGTGATCCTGGTGGAGTGTAGGAGTACCTACGGGTACTAGGGCAGCCAGACTGGGTCATATCAGGATCACTTAGATAATTGAAGAGATAAATGTTGTGTATGTGCAAATGTATGAGTGTGTGTGAATATAGATGAGGGTGTGTCCATTGATGGTACCTTGTCAAGTAATGTTAAATTGTATGTTTGTGATATAATGCTAAACTGTATATATATGTGATGTCATGCTGAACTGTAGGGATGATGATCTTGTTGTAGTGACGAGCTGTTTTGATGATATGGTGTTGAACTTTGTGCATGATGAATTCTCTCTTATTACTGTTGTCGTGGTTTATGAATGTTGAATCGAGAATGGAACTTATGTGATCACCTAGACTGTTTTAGGGAATTAAAACATGAATGGTGTGTCTGGTTCATTGTGGTTGTGTGTGCGGAGTTTAGAACCGCTCTTTCAGGCTAGGTTCAGCGCATAGTTAAACTCAGTTGGTTCACTCAATTTCAATAGGAAATTGATCCCCCCCAGTTTCTCTTTTCAGGTGTTCAGTTGAGTTTAGAGGAGTTGCAGTTTGGAGTTGTGAAGTGAAGATTAGTGGACTACGTTGAGTGACTATCGTTTTGGTTTATGTTTCAGTTGACACTTTTGGGTTGGGGGATTTAGTAATAGTTCTTGAGGTTTGAAATTCGAATTTTGATTTATCAGTAGTTCGGATTTTGGATTGTATTTAAAGAAGGCCTTCGTTGTTTTTGAACCTTTTAATAAGAGTTGTTTCTGTTTCCGCTGCGTTTTACTCTTCTCTTTTAAAGCTGGTTCTTCGAGTAGCACTCATACCGGTTCGACCATGGGTGAACTCGGGTCAATTCGGGATGGATGTTACAATGATGATAGGTAGATCATTTCTGGACTCCGAGATGGTTTTCTGGGTGCTGGATTTCGGGTATGTTCGTAAAAAATAAGTTGGGAACAAAGTCTGGTCATCGTCTCTAATAAGGTTTGTGAAATCCTATTTATACCAGCTGCCTAGATCCACAGCGTGTAACTGGCATGCATTCCATCTGCATGCTGGCTTCACGCCAGGTCTCGCTAATGGGACACTAGTTGTGGTCTTTCCTTAGCATCTCATTGTATTTACGTTAGAACTTTAAAACTTGATATCTTGAGCATCTGGACTCCAATTTGAAACTGTGGCTTCGTATCGACATTATCTAAATAATGAATTGGAAAATGTGAAAATGGATTATAATGATCCTGAGAGGTCATTTGAGACGAATATTCATAAAGTTGGTCAAATCCATTAAAAGAACAACATTAAAGCTTAAGTGCCACATGAAAACGTATCAAAACATGGGGAAAAGCGTAAAATATTTCTACCTATCAGAAATGTATAATGAGGTATGGGAAGAAGGAAAAGTTAGCTCTGAGATACATTGGACCATATGATATCATTGGTAAAGTGGGACTAGTTGCCTACATTCTAGGATTGCCTAGTGACCTGAACTGAATCCATATTGTGTTTCATGTGAGTATCCTAAAGAAGTAACATGTGGCTCTAACCCATATCATTAGACCCGATACGGTAGAGTTGAAAGATGATTTGAGTTATCCGGAAGTGCCAGTTCAGATTGTGGATTCACATGTCATAATTTTGAGAACTAAGCAGATTCCAATGCTGAAAGTTGTGTGGAGAAATCATGAAAGTGAGTTGATCAATCAAAATATGTCACTTTAATTCCCCCACAACTGATACTTAATTTAATGGCAATTGACCATTTTATGTCATCTTTTGATTGGTTTGTGTTAAATCTCGATTATTGAGCTTAAATGGCACCTTGAGACAATTGTGGTCCATTATCATTTTCCCAAGCTATTTTTGGTTAGTTTTTAGGTCACATCATAATAGAAAGCATTATAACAGAGCCATAGGTTTGAACGGCGATCGATTTGGAGTCCGGATGGTCATGGAGTTGAAGGATGAATGAAGCGACACAATGCTGGCAGTGCAAGCGCAAGGGCGGTGGCTTTTTCATATGAAACCTCGAAGAAACTCTCGAAATGACCCAAAATCTAGTCGGCTTCCATGCTGCACGTTGTGCTCGTCAAAACCCTTTACCGCGCAGGCACCATGGGCTGCAGCAATGCGGCAGACCCTGGATGCTTAAGTGGGCAGTTTTTCCCAACTTTAAAGGACGCTATTTTCTCTCCCCAAACACGAATTTGACTAATCCAAAAGTCCTCCTGACCTAGAAACTCATCTCTAGAGATTAGAAATCATCCCCCTTTAATCATCTTTTATCCCGAAGATCATAGAAACAGTAGACGAAGATCGAGATTTATCACAGAAATCATCCCCCTTTAATCATCCTTCAGAGGTTCTTTCCATCTTTTTCATTCTAGATGTATATCTCTGTTTTCCACTATGTACTGTTGTAACCAAACTGCCTAGGGTTTAGTGAGTGAAACCTGAGGGGGATTGATGATTGATTACACTCCCAAAAGCTTGGATAATTTTGGTTCAAATTCATGTTCTGATGTGATCCATACATATGTGTTGTTCTCATTCCTCTTCTTGTATTCTTGACATAGATGCATGATTAGGATTTTTCTTTGATTTGGAATGACTTGAACCATGAACTTTCCTTTCATTGTTATCATAGGAATGACCGCACTTTGCATCGTAACTCGAAAGAGAGCATGTTAGCTATGTGCTTTTAGGTTGATAAACCAATAAGCATTTCATCAAACACTTTGTGTGCATTCTTGTTAGTCGGTTTAGAGGTGACGCATACCCAATTGATTGATGGTCTATGCTTGGTCCTAATGGCTTGACCCATGAGGTTTAGGATACGTGTCATCGGTGGAGTGTTGAAATATCTCGTCTTTGGCTTGTTAGGACTGGTCTATCCAAGGTTGTGTAATCATGATTCATGAACCGGAAAGGGGAAACTTGCTTGACCATTGCCTCTCCTCCATTTCAATCACTCTTTCTGTTTTGTCTTTGTTCGCGTTTTGATTGAGTTTGTTGACCTCCCACTTTTCCATGCTCTTTGAGTCCGTGCATAAGTTGATTCGTCATAACTTGAGACTGTCTTTGTCTGTGAATGCTTGAAGTGTCGATTGTGATAGTCCTACCTGATGAGCCAACCATGCCTTGGACACGATCGGAGCTGCCCCTTACCTGGAGCCAGGTTAAATCCTTCAAGAACTAGATCAATTCATACATGGAGTCATGGAGCAAAGGTGGCTATGAAGAGGACGATTAAAGGTTTATCCGGAGTGGCTACACCTTGTTGGAGAGGAAGGCGCCCGACTAGGAGCCCCAACATCAAGTCCTGATGTGATACCGATCAGTCCCCCCAACACTGATGTCGAGCCGAGACCGTACCGGCCCATAGCCGATGCCAGCACTGAACCGAGCGCTAATGCCGGCACCACACCAAGAGCCAAAGATATCTAAAGTACTGGAGCCAAAAGACACCCCTGGGTTGATGCTGACACCCAGCAGGCCCCGACGATCAAGCACAAGGCCGAGACAGCCAAGGGCCTAGAGTCGATGCCAACACATGCACATGGCCGATGCTGGAGCCTGTACCAGACGTGACTAGGGCCGAGCCACAATTCCAGCTGTTCCTTTCAGGAATCTGTCAGCCACAAGGATTCCCTAAGTCCTAAGGATGAACCTCCACTATGCCAAGTCAGATTCGGAAAAGGACATAAGGTGGGCATGAAGGACACGACACCTGGCGGCACCCAGAACTGTGCCCAAGAACCCGGTGGTGCCCAAAAATCTAAGAGCGATTAGGATTCCTATCCGGATCAGGAAACCCCACACCATTAAGTGCAACTCGTGTTTCCAAGTCCTTTTAGAAGTAGGAAACACGGAGAAGGCGGAATCCCAACTAATAAGGGATTTTTCACACCCCATCCATCTTAAACATGGATTAGGGTTTTCCGCCGAGTTAGGGTTTTGATCGGTTTTCTCAGATTTTACTATTTTTAGTTTTTTTAGTATTTTATTTCGAATTTTCTTCCCACTTAGACTATTTAGGAATAGTTTAAGCTATTTTTAGGAGTAGAGTTGTAGGAGGATTCAAAGAGCTTGTTCTCGAATCTTTACCTATAAATAAAGGCCTCCGGCCTCATTGTAAGACAGACTTTGAATAATTATACAAACAAATTTCAAAACTTATGTTCTTGTTCCTTCAAGCTTTTGCTCGTTGTTGCATTGCTCGTTGTTTCACGGATCAGCGGTGATTAGATTCGAAATTCATTCAGTTTCTTCTTCATGTTTGACTTGTTCTTTGTTCTTTGTTCTTTGTGTTTCTTATCTGGTTTGGCCACCTAGATTAGATTCTTGTTAAGCTAAGGATAGAAGCGAACGCTCGCCTTACTTTAGAACATCAAGTTGAGCAATTAACCTTATAATTGGAGTGTGCCTTCGTAGGAACCGATTAGGGTTAATCAACTGCAAGAATAACTCATAAATCGTTAGAATTTGCACCAGTTAAGTTAAGTCGTTGCGAGAGGCGACCGTACTCGGGCGACTAATTAATCGTGGTAGCTAGATCGGATAGAGCGAACGTTCGCCAGTCTTAAACCTAAGGGTCAGGAGTTATGGTGGTGTCTGAGAACTGAATGAACTAGAATCAGAAATTGCTGATCTGTTGATTGCTATTGCTCTGGTGATCTGAGGGGGATTCAAAATCTAAGCTTGTCTGTCTTCTGTCTTAGTCAATCAATCAATCGTTAATTCGCTTTAGTTTCATTTCAACCTGTCTTTGCATTTTTAGTATAGAAGTCGTGGAACTCACACCACGCACTAAGTGTTTACCCTCAATTTAATTGCTAACACATTTGATTAAGGAAGTAGAGGAGACCCGTGGAATACGATCTACCCTAACTTCACAGCTTGGTAGTTATTTGATTGACCGCTATTCTGCATCTCATCAAATTGGCGCCGTTGACCGGGACTCTTCTATTTCGTTGAAAGAAGAGTTGGCATTTTTATTCTTTTACCTTTCCATATTTCATTTCCATCACACTTCGATTTTACACCGGTTGTGTTTGTTTTTGTCTCTTGCAGATCATAGCAGGTACAGAAACATATCATTTCCGTTCCATCCTCCTTTGCCGCAATGACTGCTCTTAAGAGTGTTGCGGACTACAGTAAGCCGCGTGCATCCAACTTTCGATCCCCCATCACCGTGCTTTCTAATGACGATGATCCTGACTATGAGATTAAGATTCCTCTCTTAGAACTAATCTCTAGGGATATGCAATTCGTAGGAAAGCCAGATGATAACCCCTGCACACATATAGATGACTTTCTGGCTGTCTGTGACACTTTCAAGTCTGGGAACCTCAACAAGAACACTTTATATCTCCGAGCTTTTCCGTTCTCTCTCAGAGGTGCAGCTAAGCAATGACTTGGAAGCAAACCACCAGGTCATTACACTAACTGGGAGGCATTAGCTCAAGATTTTGTTGAGGAATACTTTCCTCCCGCAAGAACAACTGCTTATAAAGACCACATCTCCAGGTTCACTCAGAGAGAAGATGCAAGCCTGTATGACACTTGGAATGAATTCCAATCTCTTCTCTTCAACTGTCCTCACCATGGGTATGAACAAAGACAGGTGGCTGAATTCTTTGCTCGTGGTATGCGCAAAGAATCTGCAAATTGGGTCAACTCCCTAGCTGGCGGAGATTGCACTGCCCTTACTCCTCAGGATGCTCTTCTGCATTTTGCTAGCTGTGCTTCAAAATCTAAACTGGGAGAGGCAAAGAGAAGGAACCAAGAATCAGAGTCAGATAAGTGTTGCATAGCAGATCAAAGCGGAGGTTCAGAAACATCTACAAGCAGTTGGCATTCCTCTCGATCCCCCGTCAGCTACCATCTTTTCGGCTGACTGTGGATGGTGTGGATCCTATGCTCATAATGGTGGAAGCTGCCTCAACTTCGGTACAACAGAAGTCTGGTCTACAGAGGAGATAAACTTCGTTGATCAAGGCTTCGCTAACAATCAGAAAGGCTATGCCGGTTACAGAAACTACGTGCCACGGAACCAAAGCAACCGGTTAGTAGATCCTTATCAGAGACCTCCGGGATTCATTGGAGGACAACACCAGTTTTAAGCAAAGCCGTACTTCAGTAGAGACATTGACTATGAGAAGAAGTTCGATCAGATTATGAGCAGACTTGACGACCACGACATTCAATTAAAAACTCAAGCTGCACTCAATCAAGGACAGAGAGCTCAGAGCCAGAGGATAGAGGATGCTATAAGCAATATGACTAAACTCTTTACTAGCAATCCTCTCCTTAATCCAGCAGCATTTCAAGCAGACTCCGGTGCAAAGAGCGAACACGCTCAAGCTATTACCACCAGGAGCGGCAAGCAAACAACTGATCCAAAGGCTCCAGAACCTGACGTGATACCAGATACCAGTGCTGCCATGGATATGCCAGAAATTGAAGATATCACAGAAGAGGAAGAAGAAGCATCTGCTCCTCCTCCTCCTCCTCCCAGGACAGCTCCTGAGCCTGTCTTGGCGCCATATGTACCTGGATCCCTTTCCCAAAGGCTGCAATGAGCAAAGCCAAGGATCATGACACTCAGTATAAGAAGTGGTACAATGTTCTTAAGACTGCAGAGATCATGATACCAGTGACTGAAGCTGTGGAGATTATACCACCACTTGGGAAGTTCTTTAAAGACCTAGTGAAGAAAGTAAAGAACGGAGAGGCATACTCTGTCACGCTTACTAATGAATGTGCTTCTATTCTCAGTGCGCCATCTCCCATACGACAGCCACCACCACCCCCAGCTAAGTGTTCTAATCCCGGTTCTTTTACATTATCGTGCATTATTAATGGCATTAAAATTGATCGCAGTCTGGCTGGTTCTGGTGCTTCTATTAATGTTATGCCTGTTTATCTATATGAGAAGCTGAATCTAGGGCAGTTAAAACCGATTACTCTGCATCTAGTGTTAGCCGATAGGTCTGTTAAACTACCTAGGGGAATAATAGAAGATGTAGCTGTCTGTTGTGGTCCGTTTACTATAATTGCAGATTTTGTCGTTCTAGATACTCGCGAGTCAGACGTAACACTTATCCTAGGTTGACCTTTCTTATAACTGCTGGTGCAAATATTAACTGCAAACAAGGCCTGTTAACTTTGAGTGTAGGACAGGAGAGTGTTGCATTCGCATTAAAGATAACATGAGATACTCTGTTGCTCAAGACGATAATTGTTATACTGTTGATCCCTTAGAGTTGGCATCGGCCAATTTTGTTACTAATGCCTTATCTAGTGATCCGCTAGAGTTGTGTTTGATTTCAGGGATTGACAATGCATTAGAAGATCCAGAGCAACGCCTATGGCAAGATGAGTTAGACGAGCAGAAGGCGACATTCACACCCATCACTGCGCCTGCACACATCGAGCCAGCATCGAGTCGGATTACTACCTCATACGAGAATCCGCCAGAACTTACTTTGAAGGAGCTGCCTGACCACCTAGAATACGCATTTCTGGGGAAGGACTGCCAGTTACCAGTCATCATCAATTCGAATCTATCTCCCGAAAAGTAAGAGTAACTGATCAGGCTACTCAAGAAGCATTCAGAGCTATTGCCTGGCAGTTAGCAGACATCAGAGGCATCTCTAAAACCTTCTGCAAACATCGGATAGTCGTTGATGAAGAATTCAAACCAGTCAGACAACCACAACGCCGACTTAACCCTTTGATGCATGAAGTTGTAAAGAAGGAAGTACTCAAGCTTCTAGATGCCGGTATCATCTATCCTATTGCCGACAGTCCTTGGGTCAGTCCGACTCAAGTCATCCCGAAGAAAGGTGGAATCACCGTCATCCCTAATCCAAAGGGTGAGCTCATCCCGACTCGCACAGTTACTGGATGGAGAGTTTGTATCGATTACCGACGACTCAATGACGCCACAAAGAAGGATCATTTTCCACTACAGTTCATTGATCAGATGCTTGAACGATTGGCTGGTCTACTGCTACTTAGATGGGATGTCCGGTTACTTCCAATCCCCATCGAGCTTGATGATCAAGAGAAGACGACTTTCACCTGCCCGTTTGGTACGTTTGCTTATCGTCGTATTCCTTTTGGTTTATGTAACGCTCCCGCTACCTTTCAGAGATGCATGCTTGCCATATTTGGAGATCTGGTAGAGAATGTGGTGGAGGTATTCATGGATGACTTCTCTGTCTGTGGAGATTCATTCTCAAAGTGCCTGGCCAATCTGGACAAGGTGCTAGCTCGTTGTGAGGAGACCAACCTAGCTCTTAGTTGGGAGAAGTGTCACTTCATGGTTACAGAAGGCATTGTTCTTGGACATAGGATCTCTAAGACCGGTATAGAAGTTGATCGTGCCAAGCTGGAGACCATCGCCAGCTTACCACCGCCGACCTCAGTTAAGACAGTTCGAAGTTTCCTCGGTATGCTGGATTCTACCGAAGATTCATCAGAGACTTCTCCAAGATCACTCTCCCAATGACGAAGCTCCTTGAGAAAGATGTTCCTTTCGTATTTGATAAAGCTTGTCTTGAAGCCTTTGAGACTTTGAAGACTCAACTCACCACCGCACCGATCCTTACAGCACCAGATTGGAATCTTCCATTCGCGATTATGTGCGATGCTAGTGACTTCGCCGTTGGCACGGTTCTTGGTCAGAGGAAGGAGAAGAGATTTCATCTTATTTACTTTGCTAGCAAGACACTCAACGATGCTCAGATAAACTACACTACTACGGAGAAAGAGCTTCTGGCCATCGTTTTCTCCTTTGACAAGTTCAGACAGTATCTTGTTCTTTCACATACCATTGTCTACACGGATCATGTTGCCCTGCGCCATTTATTAGCCAAGCAGGACTCGAAGCCACATCTCATCGGATGGATCCTTCTCCTCCAAGAGTTCGACATAGAAATTAAAGACAAGAAGGGAGCGGAGAAACTTAGCAGCGGACCATCTTTCCCGACTGGAGGAATCACAAACAGGTAAATCTACTACCCCTATCAATGATTCTTTCCCTGACGAGCTGTTGCGTGTTGAAACGTATGAACAGGTTAACAACATAGCTATCGAGCCTTGGGCAATCCCTCACGCTCAAGATCTTATTAATGCAACCGACTCGGAAGAACCATGGTATGCAACCCTGGCTAATTGCCTTTCTCACGGCATTGTACCTCCTGAGCTAGATTTCAATGCACGCAAGAAGCTCTTTAAAGAAGCCAAGTCATACTTCAGGAATGAGCCCTTCTTATACCGCATCAGTATTGACGGGATGATCCGAGATGTGTCTCTTACATCGAAGCAGCTTATATCATGCGTAAATGCCATGAAGGACAGTTCAGAGGACACTTCGGAGGCAACCGCACTGCGAGAAAGGTACTCGAAACAGGTTTTTATTGGCTTTCAATCTTTAGTGATTGTGATGTTTTCGCTCGACGTTGTGATGCGTACTAGCGATCAGGTAACATCTCTAACTGTAATGAGATGCCCCAAATTGTTTCTTTAACTGTTGAAATCTTTGATGTTTGGGGAATTGATTTTATGGGTCCGTTCACACCCTCCAACGGAAACAAGTACATTCTTGTAGCCATTGATTATGTTTCTAAGTGGGCTGAGGCTGAAGCTCTACCCACTAATGATTCACGAGTGGTGGGTCAGTTCCTTACCCGTCTTTTCACGCGTTTTGGTTCACCGCGCTTCACCATAAGCGATAGGGGTGCCCACTTCCATGGACAATTCGACCGGGTGTGCAAACGCTTTGGCATCACCCACCGTATGTCCACAGCTTATCATCCTCAAGCGAATGGTCAAGCGGAAGTGACGAACCGTGAGCTCAAGCGGATTCTTGATAGGACAGTTGGCCGGTCCCGCAAGGACTGGTCATCGAAGCTCAATGATGCCTTATGGGCTTATCGAACTGCCTACAAGACTCCCATCGGTACCTCACCGTATCAGGTGGTCTATGGCAAGGCGTGTCATTTGCCGGTTGAGCTTGAGCACAAGGCATTCTGGGCTAACAAAGAGTTGAACATGAGCTATGCAGTAGCAGGTAATATGCGTCACGACTAGATCGCTGAGCTTGAGGAGCACCGACTCCACGCATATGAGAGCTCGAAGTTATACAAAGAGCGCACAATGAAAATTCATGACTCTCAATTGAAGACGATCAAACAGTTCTACCCCGGAGATGAAGTCCTCTTATATAACTCTCGATTAAAGCTCTTTCCGGGTAAACTGAAGTCCCGTTGGTCCGGCCCTTATACCGTGGTGCGGCATGCATCTTTAGACAGTGACCTAATCAAATTGCATGATCAGAAGCCATTTATGGTCACCGGGCATAGGCTTAAGAAGTATCTGCAAGGACTAGCTGTCTCCTCCATCGATGTGCACTACTTTGCTTTAGAATCATGACACAAACCCAGGTATCGTCTGGCTCACGGACGTTAAACAAGAGCGCTTCGTGGGAGGCAACCCACGGCTAGAGTCAGTTGTTTTCGTTTCGAGTCGTTTTGTTTTAAAACCCATGTTAAAAAAAACCACAGCCGACCATTTTCAAGTGAATTTTCGCCGAAAATATACCCAAATTTTCGGCGATAATTCTTGTTTTAAATCAACCTGTTCCTCCTGTTTCTCGCCACCTAGCCTTTTCGCCGAAAACAACCTACCCTTTCGCCGAAAACATTTCTTCTTTACAACTAACATTTTTGCCGAAAATTCTTCAGTTTTTTTGCTGAAAATATGGGCCTTTTCCACCGGTATTTAAAGCCCCCTTCGGTAGTTGTTTTTCGCGAACATAAAACCCCCACCCCATCCAAAAAATCTCTCTCTCTCTGTTCGCCGATCGCCGCGCCCGCCGCCGCCTCCTTGTCCGTCGTCCAGCCCGTCGCCGCTGCATTAGCCGACCGCCGCAGCCCCCCCTTGCCTGCCCCTAGTTCAAAACCCTAGAATCAGAGCTTGCCCGCTCCGGTTCCTCCCGAACAAGTTTTCACGCTTTTCCTCAATTTCTCGGATTTCAAATCATTTTCTCGAGTCATGTCTTCGCGGTTAGTTGTTCAACCCTTGATTTTGAATCTCTTGGCTTTTTGACTTTTGGTTTTCGGCATGGTTGACTTTTTGGTTCTTCCTCGATTTTCATGATTGCTATTTCGATGTCAACTGGCTAGGTTCTGGCATTTCTTTGTGACCTTTTAAGGCTCGTAACTTGTTGTCTGTGCGATCGTGTTAATGAATCATTCCATTCCTCATGCTTGCTTAATTGATTGACAGTTCTTTGCTGCTGTATCTCGATTCGGTGATCTCTCAATTTTATTTGCTTGCCCCCACTTGTCAACCTAAGTGTGGGGTAGGATTCTTGTCTTCTGATGCTGGTCTCTCCTGAGTTGTGTTTTACAGGGCTCCCAAACGTTTTAAGACCACCGGTGCGGATAGAGCACAGCGCTCCTCGGCTCGACAGAACCGGGCCCCATCCTCCAGACCACCCGCACCAGCTGCACCAACATCGACGGCTGTGCCCATCATTCCCGAGGATGCACCGACCCCTGTGACTCCTATCTCCTCTATTCCTGCACCCGCGCCTGCGGCCTTACATCCTTTCATTGCAGCCCTGGAGCCGCACCATCTAGAGGTCTATCAGAAGATCAAAGACATTCCTCCGGCTAAAGTGGCAGTTCTTTCTCTCGACAGTCTCAAGGCCCACAATTCGGCTTGGCACTCCACCATCGACACCGCCCTTCATAAAGCCGGTTTACGAGTGCTGACCGCTCATGGTTCCCCCTACCCGCTTGTCGCTCTTCAAGAGTTCTGGAGTTCATTCCGGTGCCTCACCCCGAAGCCCATACGTGAGCAGAAATTCGTATCCTTCCGCCTCGGTGGTGTTCTCCACGAGAAGTCCATTCTCGAGTTCAACCACCTGCTGGATCCGCACGTCAACATCGCTACAACATCCACTGGCTTCAAGGACACATACTCCATCGTGAGTGCTCCTTACCCAGATGTGTGGAGGTGGGCAGCTGGCCTGAACGAGATCGAGACTATCGTCAACCCTACGGTAGGTGATATTGTTCACCCTATTCTTAAGTTCTTACATTATATTTGGGTGCAGTCTTTGTGTTATTGCAGCAAGACAGGCCGTCACCATGTCTCGCTAGAAGAGCTCGTGTTATTCCGTGCTTTAGAGGAGGATGCCAACCTGCATCCCGGATGGTGGCTTGCACGATTCTTTCACAAGCGCACTACGACCAAGAAGCTTCCTTCTGAGCTTCCAGGCAGACCTTTCATTTCAATTCTGATAGACAATCTCCAGCTCGGTGACAAATGGGGCCCCGACATACCTCGTGTCCCGATTGAGCATATAGGTGCCGAACTCGCCATAGCACGGGGCATCGACCTTTCATTGGACTTTGAGACTTGCGTACCACTCCCTCACCGCGTCCCCCAGCCAGTTGAACGCCCGCCGTCGCGAGCGCTAATCACCGCTGAGATGAATGAGCGGCTGGCGCGTATTCAGAAATGGCAGCTTGACTACTCGGCTGGTTCGCTTCCATGGCAGATGGCCCGGGTAGCACATGAGGAGACACAGAACGAGCGATGGACCATTCTTCAGCAATTCATGGCCGACCAGTCAGCCAGACACAGGGATGATATCGCATGGCGACAGCAGCTGGAGCAGCGGCTTGGCATTTCACCACCCCGACCCCGCCTCCACCCCCACCCTCGAAACAGTGATTAGGTTGTTTCTATCCTTTCCTTTTCTTTTATTTCTTCTTTTTGGATCTCGATCCAATTTTATTCTGTGTGGAACCGGGGCACTTGTCCCGGTATCCTTTTGATCTTTTGTTGTTTGTGTTTTGTAGAATTTTGAGTAGCTACTCGGCTCCGCCCCGGACTCTTCGTGCTCAACCACTACTCCGCCCATCACCCTTCAGGTTCTTCGTATCTCTCTACTTTAGTTTGGTCCTGTGAGGACACAGAACAGTCTAAGTGTGGGGTAGGATGTTAGAGAACCATGCATGATCTTGATTGCCTATATCTTTGTGTGCCTCGTGATTCCTGTCCAGTCCCTCTAGCATATAATTACTCAATTCTTGACTTTTGATGTTAAATTGACTTCAATTTTGAACAATGACGTCTAGACTGTTCCACTTAGAACCTGTAACCAACGTGTCGGAATTGATATCAAATGAGTCTAGGTCAGAACAGATCATACATCACTTCTGTAGTCAAAACCTGAATCAATTGACTTGTTAATAACAAAGCTCGATAACACCGTTCTAAGATGATAAATGCTAGCCTCTCCCATGTTTTTCACTCCATATTTGTTCACCTGTGATTGTGGCTAGAGATTAGACGGAAATCCAATTCGAAATCTTGTGTAAAAAGTTATAACTAGCTAGGATCAAGTGGCTAAATTGTTGAATCAAGTAATTGAGTTAATCGAATCAATGTTAAGTTCTTTAAAGTGCTGAAAATAAAGCTAGGCAAGCCCGACGCCTAAGTGAAGTGTTCGGGTTGAGCACTAGCATAAGCACAAATACTGTGAGCTAGGCAGGTCCAACACCTAAGTGAAGTGTTTGGTATCGAGCACTAGTATGCAGTAAATAAATAGAAGGAAGAAGTTTGAATCTTGAAAGATATTAATGTTTAAATCAGTCCTAGCTAGAACATGTATAGTACAGATCTAGAAACGGATGAAGTCGAGTCGATAGCCACGTCACTTTTCCTACCTCCGCATCCACATAATGGCTAGAGCTTAAAGTCTTTTCTCATTAGAATTGGTGTTATCGTAGTCGGGTAATTATGATTCATTGTTTTGCCAAGAAACGTGCTTTCTTAAAACTACTACTTGAAGTGTGCAAAAATTAGTGAGATCGAAAACTTGTTTGGTTGATGTTCTTGCATGTGTAGGTCACTCTTTCTACGTGGAACAGTCTAAACCAAATCGTTAGAATTGAATCTCAGTTTAATCTCGTGTCATTTGTGAATTTGAGTGTGTTCTAGTTTAGTTTGCTTGAGGACAAGCAAAAGCTTAAGTGTGGGGTATTTTGATGACACTCAAATTGACGTGATTATCAGCCTCACTTAAGCGACATTTCATTGCTTAAGACACGGTTTCTAGGGTAGAACAGTGAATATTCACTCAACCGATCCATCTCATGCCTTTTGTGTTACCTTGGCCCATTTCGGGTCTATTTGATGGTTTTCAAGTATTTTCGTGTTAGCACAGGTGTTCGCCATCAAATGTGGTAGCCAAGGACGTGTCTAAGGCACTGGAACCCCGAGGAATCGCACTCGAATCAACCAGAAAAGTCATTCAACCCAAAAGAATTCCTGCCCCATTTACACATATATTTTCGGTGAAAATACCCTTGGGTTTTCGCCGAAAATGCAAGAATAAATCCATTGTCCCGATCAAGAAGAAGTTTTCAGCGAAAACCTTGGGAGTTTTCGCTGAAAACCCTAAGCCATTTAAGCCAGAAGAAACAGACGAATTCAACAGATATTTTCACCGAAAATTCCCTTGTATTTTTGGTGAAAATCCCTGTGAAAAAGCAGCAGTCGCCGGTTAGGTTTAAATACTGAATCGAGCGGCTAAATAAGGGGATATATCAGAATTTACACACAATACACACGGAACGAAAAATACCAAGACTGAGAGAGAAAAGAACGAGTGGATAGAGTTCGAGGAGCCAGGAACGGATCGTGACGCCATCCATCCATCTCGGAGAGCCAGTGCTAGGAGTTGAAGATCCAGCAGATTGAAGCTGCCAGGAGTCGTCGAAATTAGGTTTTACAGTTCTTCTCTGTCTTTCCTACCTGAGATGTATTCTTTGCCTGTCTTCGATTCTACTGTATTGAATATGAGTAGCTAAACTCATAGAGCTTAGATTAGATGAACCCTAAGTGACCCAGGGCTTTAAAGCGGTCACGGATCGGCGGTGATTAGATTCGAAATTCATTCAGTTTCTTCTTCATGTTTGACTTGTTCTTTGTTCTTTGTGTTTCTTATCTGGTTTGGCCACCTAGATTAGATTCTTGTTAAGCTAAGGATAGAAGCGAACGCTCGCCTTACTTTAGAACATCAAGTTGAACAATTAACCTTATAATTGGAGTGTGCCTTTCGTAGGAACCAATTAGGGTTAATCCACTGCAAGAATAACTCATAAATCGTTAGAATTTGCACCAGTTAAGTTAAGTCGTTGCGAGAGGGGACCGTACCCAGGCGACTAATTAATCGTGGTAGCTAGATCGGATAGAGCGAACGTTCGCCAGTCTTAAACCTAAGGGTCAGGAGTTATGGTGGTGTCTGAGAACTGAATGAACTAGAATCAAAAATCGCTGATCTGTTGATTGCTATTGCTCTGGTGATCTGAGGGGGATTCGAAATCTAAGCTTGTCTGTCTTCTGTCTTAGTCAATCAATCAATCGTTAATTCGCTTTAATTTCATTTCAACCTGTCTTTGCATTTTTAGTATAGAAGTCGTGGAACTCACACCACGCACTAAGTGTTTACCCTCGAATTTAATTGCCAACACATTTGAGTAAGGAAGTAGAGGAGACCCGTGGAATACGATCTACCCTAGCTTCACAGCTTGGTAGTTATTTGATTGACCGCTATTCTGCAGCTCATCACCCCCCCCCCCTTGAGCACCTCTCTCAAAACAAAGTAAGCCGAGCCAAGAGACTCATGGGAATACGACTCTTGTCAAAAGCCAGATATCTTTTTCGAAGGAGGTTTTCCTCCCAATCAAATTTTGGCCCGTTGCCAAAGACTTCTTTGTTCGGTCCGAACGTTTTGAGTTTCTGTTCTCCACCCTTTACTTTTTTTGTTCTTGTTTGATTATGTTCGTGTGTTTTAGATAAGGATTGCATACTTGTAACTCCTTGTTCTTCTTTTGTTGTTTATTCAACATATCAAAGACTTTGAGAATCCTTTCTCTGAAGACATGGCGAATACGAGAAGATTGTTGGCATATTTCACCAAGCCTGTGGTGGGAGAAGCCGAGAGGCATTGTCTTACCTCAAATAACAGTTATAGACTTCAAGCTAAAGCCGCATCTGATCAATATGGTCTCCAATTGGCCATATCATGAGAGTCCTGAAGAGTGCCCAGCTGAGCACATTGAGAACTTCCTTGAGCTTTGCAATACCTACAAGTAGCAGAGAGTTTCGGAGAATGCTATCAGCCGCATGTTGTTTCCCTTCTCACTTATGGGAGCAGAAATGAGGTGGCTCAATAGCCAACCCGGTGGAACTTTCACCAATTGTAGGTAGGTTGCCCAAGCATTCTTGGAGGAATTCTTTCCACCCTCCAAGACTTCAGAGTTTCACAAGAGTATTGCATGATTCATGCATTTGGATGATGAGTCGTTATATGATTGGTGCACCAGATTCCAAGAGCTGCTCAGAGCTTTCCCACATCATGGGTTTGGATACCTACAACTCACCAATTTCTTTGGCCCTAGTTTGAATGATGCGCAACAATGATTGTGTAAGTTGGCACAATATGATGTTTCTGCTCTGTCTCCAGAAGAGGCTCTTTCTCATTATGCCTCAGTTGCGCAAAGTAGAACATGGATGAGGAGGGCTTCTCTTCGTGATTCTAGCAAGGGAGATACCTCTCCTCTACAGTCTTTGGTGGGTACTCAGGCAGCTGAGTGAAGAAGCTGCAACTTCAGGTTGATAGGATGGCGCTTGGACATTCTAACTCTGGAAATTCCTCATTCAAATGTTCATAGAAGGAGGTAAAGAGTTGTGAAACTTGTGGATGGTGTGGGACTTGCAACCACAAGGGAGGCGCATGTCACAACTTTGGAAACAACTTTCTTCTAAGTAGTGAGGAGCTCCACTTTGTCTCACAGGGATATCCTTAGAACAAATCCAGTTGAGGGGGATATAGGCGATCTGAGTGAAACAACAATAGCCGCCCTCGGAACCTGAATGGTAGTCATGCCCCCACAGGAAGGGATAGCTACGGAATGGTTAGCATTGAAGAACAAACTACGCGGGAAATTATGAGAAGATTGGGCAGGATGGAGTCAAAGAATGAGTTGAGGCTTGAGAGCATGGAAAGAAAATATGATATACAATTTGTAGCTATAGAAACACAGATCAAAGGCCATATAGCTCAATCTTTGAGGACAGAAAACCAGATTGTTGAGCTTGTCAAGCTTATCGGAATTAATTTTAGGGAGTCTGGTACTTTTGCACCTAAACAAGAAGCTTCAGTTGTTATTACTCATAGTGGTAAACCACTTGCAACACCCTTTTATGCGGCTAATAAAATGACAGATCCTAACAATGCGGTGGTTGACATTCCTGTCGAAATTAAAGTAGAAGCAATTGTAGAACCACGCGTGGAGACCACTGAATCACCTCCACCACTGATATCAACCACCTCCAGCCATGGGTAGGTGACCCTAATGACGTAAGTTGTATAAAAGGTGACGAGTCTAACCTTAGTGTCCGCGGAGAGTACTTGGACCCACTAGTTCTAAATAACTAGGAACCCTTACTGTCCTAGTCGAGTGGTGCCAGCAGTCGAGGGTGTATACCTCGAGTAACGATAAACCTAACCTTAAGCTAAGCAACAACGAGCAAAACATTGAAGGAAACAAGAACTAAGTTTTGAAATTCAATTATCATAAAAGTTGTGTCTTACAATGATGGCCTAAAACCTCCTTTTTAGCACAAGGATCGACCTAGGCTTCTCCTATTCCGACTTAGAAACTAAGTTTAAAGTAATTAGCAACTCAAAATATTCCTAAACAAATTACTGAAAAAGAGTAAATCCTATTGGAAATAGGAAACTTTCTCAAATAAGTAAAACCCTAAACCGGCAAAACCCTAGGCGGGTGCCGTGTCCATGTCCGTTTCCAGGCCGGTTTGTCCTAGTCAGACAAGGATTATGTGTCCTTCGCGTGTCCTTTTCCAAATTGGACTTGGATTAGTGGAGGTTTTTCCTAAGGGGGTAAGGAATCCTTGTAGCCGAAGAATTTCTGCACGACACGTGTATTTTGGTGGCTCGGCCCAAATCTCCTCTGGCATAAGCCCTCACGTCGGCCCTAGGCTTGTGTCTGGCTTTAGCCCTAGGCCTGTGGCTGGCTTAGTCATGTGCTTGTTCATCGGGGCCCGGCTGGGTGTTAGCATCTGCTATGGGGTGTAATGGGGCTCCGGTGCAGCCTTAGTCTATATGTGCCTTAGTTCGGCTACGGCATCGGTCCTCGTCCCAGTACTAGTGTCGGCCCTGGGCCGGTACTGTCTCGGCCCTGCATCAGTGCTAGGGTCCGACTCGGCATCATCATCAAGGCTTGGTGCTGAGGTTCTGGCCCTTCATTTCCAGCAAGGTGTAGCCTTTCCTCACGAACCTCTCCATATCCTCTTCGTGCCTCCCTCTACTCCAAGCCTCCATGTATCATTGATGCTCCTTTTGAAGGACTTGATTTGGCTCCTGGTTAGGGTTAGCTCCGTCCGTGTCCAGGGTACAGTTAGTTCATCATTCCCCTCTTCTTGAGAAGGATTCGACCTCGAATCTGGATCTGCATAGACATCATCATAATAAGGAGTTAAGTCAGCAACATTGAATGTGGCACTAACTCCATAAGAATTAGGAAGATCAAGAACACAGGCATTATTATTGAGTCTTTGAAGGACAATATAAGGCACGTCGCCTCTTGGTAGTAGCTTGGATTTCCTTTGCTCAGGAAATCTGTCCTTCCTGATGCGTATCCACACTTGGTTGCCTTCTTCAAAAAATTCTCCTTTCTTCCCTAATTGGCATTGCGAATGTATTGAGAAGTTCTTCTCTCGATGTTGGCTTTGGCCTTCTCATGCAGCTTTCGAACATACTCAGCTTTCTGATTACCATCTGCATCTAAAAACTCATGTATAGGCAGTGGTGATAAATCCAAAGGGGTAAGGAGGTTATATCCATAAACAAGTTCGAATGGGGAGTACTGTGTGGCTAAATGGACAGCCCTATTATATGCAAACTCTACGTGTGACTTAATGTTGGATTTTATAACAGCCCTAAGCATTTGAGATAAAGATCTATTCACTACCTCAGTTTGGGGGTGGCAAGTGGTTCAAAACATTAACTTAGTACCTAAGTTAGCCCACAAAGTTTTCCAAAAGTAACTTAAGAATTTGGAATCTCTATTAGAAACTATGGTCTTAGGGACTCCATGCAATCTAACTACTTCCTTAAAGAACAAGTCAGCAAGTAGGATGCATCATCAGCTTTGTGGCATGCAATGAAATGAGCCATCTTAGAAAATCTATCAACGACCACAAAGATTGAATCTCTACCTTTCCTAGTCTTAGGTAAACCTAACACAAAATCCATAGAAAGATCTATCCAAGGATGCTCAGGAATAGGTAAAGGAGTATATAAATCGTAGGGTTGAAGGTGGGACTTAGCTCTTTGGCATTTGGAGCATTGAGTTATGATATTTTCCACATCATAGTGCATCTTAGGCCAATAGAAGTGCTCCTTAAGGTAGGTCACGGTCTTGGCCACTCCAAAGTGTCCCATGAGTCCTCCACCATGTGCTTCTCTAACCGGCCAAAACAATCCAACAAGAGTGGTTAGGCAAACATAATTTTGATTCCCTGAATAAATATTCATCTTGCTTGTAGTATTTATTAAATCCTCCCTATTCACAAGCTTCAAAAATATCCTTAAAATCAAGGCCAGTAGCATATAAATCTTTAATGTATTCGAAGCTAATGAATTTCGTGCTAAGGACAGAGATTAAGGCATACTGATGTGATATCTTTCATGCATTATGAGCCTACGATTGACCTATGTTTGCCCCATATTTGATCCCTTTTATATCATGATTTCTGTGCTTCTGAGTCACTTTCCACAATTTGCATTATTGCTGCTCGGGGGTAACTTATGGCCCCATTTGATGTATTTTCTAGTTTTTTTGTGCACTTTTCAGACCAGGACGTGATAGTAGAGGTGACAAGGAGTCCATAGGATCAAACGGGAGCTTAACCGGAGTTCAGAAGAGGGAGATAGGACCATTGCAAGATCGGGATTTCTGCAGAGTGCAGGGGTGCACGCCGTGCAGTAGTGCATGCCGTGCAATAGTGCACGCCGTGCACTATCCCCTACACTATAAAAACTCACAATTTTTTACTATTTTGGGGCATTCATTCATCTCCCTTAAACCCCAAAACACATACCCACGACCCCATAAACCCTAGAGCACATTTTTGGAGCAAATTGGAGCCATTGGAGCTAGGATTAAGCCAACAAACCTTGGGAGAAGTGAAGATCATCACAATGATTCATCCATGGTGTTCTTGGTGACCAATCTTTTTTCTCTTCTCTTTACTCCCTTGGCCATGTGTGGCTGAGTTTCTAGGGTTTATCTTAGATGGGTAGATTAGTTGTGCCATGATAGAGGCATGATTCTATAGATTGGCCATGATTGATCTTGGTTGTATGAGGAATTTCTAGACTTGTTCTTAATGCCATGTTTGCTTGATTTGGTCTATTCAATGTGATTTGATGCATGAGAGTGCTAGGATTGCATGGATTATAGGTCTAGGGATTGAAGTGAGTGTGTTCTAAGACATTAGATCATCTTATTTCAACCATAGTTGCATGATTTCTCTCTTAGACATTTTATCGAACACTTGGTGTGCACTTGGTTTTTCATTCAATTGACCTTTAATAGGTCTTTTGGTGATTCTCTTAGTGTTAAGACATTGATATGAGAATGTTGTGCCTACCCTTGTGGTAATAGAGTTCTAGGAGAGGGTTTTGTGACTTGGAATTTCATCAAACACTTAGAGTGCATCCTTAGTCACTTAGCTTGAGAGTGAGAGCCTAAGTTGAGTGGTGCTAGGATAGGGATTTGGTGCTATGGGAGTGCATTGAGTCTATAGAAGTGAATTGCATGGTCATCTGATTGCAAACTCAACCTTGATTGGCTTGTTTGTTCAATTAGTCCTCTTGAGCATGATGAAACTATCCTTCCAAGTGAACCTCCTTTGTCTTTGATTTGAACCACTTTGCTCTCTTGTTTAATCTTTGTTAGTATTGCTAGTCTTTGCCTTTGTTTCTGATTTTTTTAATCAAACCAAAACAAATTTCAAATGTCTAGACCGTCTATGAGAAGTGTGAGTATTAGCCATTGAGAGAACCCCGTGGAATATGATGTGACTTTAATTAGTGCATTTTAAGCTTATGAATGACCTTTGAAATGCCCGTGTTTGATTCTGAAATGCCGTGCTTAATGTGTTTTTATCGGAGTTTTGTGCTAAGTGCTATTCTGTTGCCCGGTTGCCACTTTGAGGCCAATTCCATGTCTATTGGAGGTGTTTTATTTGTATTTTCAGGTCTTGGCATTGTAGTACTGGTGACAAGGAGCACGTAGGATCAAACGGGAGGTCAATCAGAGCTAGGACGAGGGAGATATGAGCGTTGCAAGATCGAGCCTTTTGCAGAGCTGAGGAGGTGCACGCCGTGCACCACTGCACGCCGTGCATGATGCACGCCGTGCACCGTGCACGGTTTGTGCACGGGCTGTCCAGGAGGCTCCGAAACACATTCAGCTCCAAGGTGCACGCCGTGCAGCCTTGCACGCCGTGCAGCCTGCACGCCGTGCAGGGGTGCACGCCGTGCACTTCCCCTGCACTATATATACCCACGTTTTTCACTCTTTTAAGGGAGGGGATGCAATCTCTTGAACCCCAAATACATTTCCACGAACCCTAAAACCCTAGAGCACGTTTTTGGAGCATTTTGAAGCAATTGGAGCTAGGATTGAAGCCAACCAACCTTGGGAGAAGTGCTACAAGTGAAGAAGTGAAGATCATCTCAAGGATTCATCCATGGTGTTCTTGGTGACCATTCTTCCTTCTTTCCTCTTTACTCCTTGGCCATGTGTGGCTGAGTTTCTAGGGTTCATCTTGGATAGGTGGATTAGTTGTGCTATGATAGAGAGATGATTGTATAGAACTTGCCATGATTGATCTTGGTTGTATGAGGATGATTCCTAGACTTGTTCTTAATGCCTTATTTTGCCATGTTTGCTTAATTTGGTCCATTCATTGTAATTTGATGCATGAGAGTGCTTGGATTGCATAGATTGTAGGTCTAGGGATTGAAGTGAGTGTGTTCTAAGAGATTAGATCATCTTATTTCAACCATTTTCACTTGATTTCTCTCTTGGGCATTTTATCGAACACTTGGTGTGCATGTGGAATTTCATTCAATTGAGTTTGAAAAGGCTTTTTGGGTGAGTCTCTTAGTGTTAGGGCATTGATATGAGAGTGTTGTGCCTAGCCTTGTGGTCATAGAGTCTTAAGAGAGGATCTTGTGTCTTGGCATTTCATCAAACACTTAGAATGCATCCTATTTTCACTTAGTTTGAGAGCGAGAGCCTAAATTGAGTGGTATTGGGATAGGGATTAGGTGCTACGAGAGTGCATCGAGTCTAAAAAAGTGAAATGCATGGTCATCCGAGTGCAAACTCGATCTTGATTAGCTTGTTTGTTCAATTATTCATCTTGAGCATGATGAAACTACCTACCAAGAGAACCCCTTTATCTTTGATTTGTTCCAACCTTCTTCTTGCTTTAACCTTGTTAGTTTTTCATTGTTTATGCGTTTGATTTGTTCTCTTTCAAAACCAAAACTCAATTCCAAATGTTTAGACCGTTCATGAACTTTGTGAGTACGAGCTATGAGAGGACCTCGAGGAATACGACCTTGGTAAACCAATCTTTACCAAGTTTTTGGCGCCGTTGCCGGGGAAGAAGCCTAAGTTACCGGGGCACCGAGATGAAGATGATCCATGATTGCTCTCCTTATGTCCAAGATTGATGCCATGGCTTCACAAGTAAGTAACCTAAGCATGCCTAAGCATCCCTCCAAGATCCAATCATCTCATGTGGGTAATCCACCGGTTGCTTCTATATATTGTTGTGAGGGTTGTGGGGGTCAAGGCCACGATGTTAGTGCTTGTCCTTCCACCACTCCTGAACTTGGCCAAGGCGACCTTGAGGAGGTAAGCTTTGCACAAGGTCAAGGTTTCCACGGTAATTTCAGCCCCCAAGGTAACTATCAAGGTAACTATAACCGACCTTGGTACAACAAGTCTAACCAAGGTTACCAAGGCCAAGGGAGTCAAGGTAGTGGTTATAGCAAGGGCTACAACCAAGGAAATCAAGGAGGTTATCAAGGTTATAGGGTTATCAAGGCAACCAATGGTCTCAAGGAAGTAACCTAAACCAAGGGAGCCAAGGGACTCAAGGAGGACCCCAAGGTCAAGGGCACCAAGGGGGAAATCAATGGAATCAAAGTGGACATCCAAGTCAAGGTTTCCAAGGTCCTTCCCCACCGGGAATGTACAACCATAGAGGTGAAGGACCACCCGGGTTCAACAAGCCTCCTCAAAATAAGGAGGGTGGTTCTTCGATCTCTCAAGAAGACACCAATGCGGCAATGATCCAACTCATCACGAATCAACAAGCTTCAATTGCCAATTTGGAGAAACCAATTAGGACATATTTCTAAGGCACTCTCGGAGAGACCAAGGGGTAGCCTACCCTCCAACACCGAAGTCAACCCCAAGGTCCCGAGGAGCTTATGATGGTAACTTTGAGGAGTGGTAAGCAAGTACAAGATGTCATACCTAAGGTGGTAAGTGCTCAAGATGATGATTTGGTTATAGTTGAAGACGTGGTTTCCGATGATGACACGGATAAGATTGAGGTTAAAGATAGAAGAGCCAAGGCTAAAGAAGCTTCTAAGATGACCAATACGGTTGGTTCTCAAGAGGCTACGACGAGTGCCACTCCGGTCTCTCCTCCCGCACCGGTTGTGCCTCCGTACAAGCCTAAACCACCTTATCCTTCTCGCTTGAAGCCGGATTCCATGGAAAAAGATTTCAAGAGGTTTGTTGAGATTCTCGACAAGGTGCAATTTACAATGCCTTTTGGGGAAGCAATCACCAAGATGCCTCAATATGCGAAGTTCATGAAAGAGATCTTCACCAACAAACGCAAGCTCACGGATGTGACTTCGGCAAAGCTCAACGAACAATGCTCCGCCATTCTCTCTAAGAGGCCACCGGAAAAGCTTAAGGATCCAGGTAGCTTTACTATTCCTTGCACGATTGGTGAACAACAATAAGTAGAGGCTTAGCCGATTTGGGTGCTAGTATCAATGTTATGCCATATTGCATGTTTAAGAAGTTAGGCCTAGGGAAGCTAAAACCAACTCAAATGAATGTTCAATTAGCGGATAAATCTGTGACATCCCCTCGTGGTATTGTCGAAGATGTGTTGGTTAAGGTTGGTGCTTTTGAATTCCTTGTGGATTTTGTTATTCTAGATGCTATGGGTGGTACCGATGTGCCTTTGATTCTAGGACGACCTTTCTTAGCAACCTCTCGTGCTTTGATTGATGTCTACGGTGGTAAACTTACACTTAGGGTCGATAATGAATGCATGATCTTTGACCGTTCAAATGGCATGGAGTTTACTTTGTCTTATGCTAGTCACCATGATCCTAAGAATCCGCATGAGCTTACTTCGGCTACTAATAGCACTAACCTTGTCCGTCATAGTCTTGCGGAGTTGTTTGCTCTTAGTGATGTTCAGGAGAAAAAGGATGAAGTAAAGGAGGCTCCACCTTTTGTGCTTCAAAAGACTCCACCTAAGGCTAAGAAGAAAGGTGTGGAGAAGCCACCCGAGAAGGGCAAGGAAGCCGCACCAATGGGTGAGACTATCAAGACTAAGAAGCCACCCGATGAGAGAATTCACTCCAAGTGGTTTGGCCCCTTCTCCATTGCTCACACTTCATCATCCGGGAAATCCGAGCTCACACCTCCCGAAGTCGGTAAGGTTCAATTCAAGTTCCGTGTGCCATGCGAAGGTAATGACTTCGATTTCAAAGAGGTAATGAGTTGGGATGGTTTTACTTAGCTAGTCCGTGTGCTTCGTCGAGCTTAAGACGGTAACCAAGCGCTTCTTGGAGGCACCCCATGTTATCTTTACTTTTATTGCTCTTGTTTGCTCTTTTTAGTTTGTGTGTGTTTTAGCTTTTTGAATAAGGTTTGGCAAGCATTGTGGATCACTCTTCACCAAGGATCATCATGGAACTTTTTCACCTCTATTACGTCCTATGCTCCTCTCTACCAATGCGGTAACTTCGTTCCACCCTACCCTCTCTCTCTTGATCATTGAGGACAATGCTCATGTTAGTCGTAGGGGAGTTTGAGGTTTGGTGTGATTATTTGTCGGTAGAAGTCTAAAGCTATGTTCTGATGTGTTGCATGATCTTAATTGAACGTCGAATTCCTCTATTGTAGAATCGTTCGGTTCTTGACATTTAGTGTTTAATTGACTTCAAGCCTTCGCAATGATGTGTAGATTGTTCCACTTAGAACAACCTATAACCAGCATGTTAGCACTAATATCAAATGAGTCTGGGCCAGAACTGAGATCTTATCACTCTTGTATGTTGGTTGATTGGTTGGATACGTGTTTTTTATACCACTCGATAACACCGGTCTAGGATGATGAAGGCAATCAGAATTTCTTCCCCTCTTCCATGTTTTTCATTCTCTTTTTGATCTTTCGTGATTGTGGCTTGAGACTAGACGGAATCCAATTCGAAATCTTGTACGAAGTTGTTAAGGGGCTAAGGATCAAGTGGCTGAAGAAAAGCTAGGCAAGCTCGGCACCTAAGTGAAGTGTCGGGTTGAGCACTAAGCAAAAGGGCAAAGGCTGTGAGCTAGGCAGGTTCAACACCTAAGTGAAGTGTTGAATCGAGCACTAGTATGCAGTAAGAAAAAAAGAAAGAAAAGAAAAGAAAGAGAAAAAGAGTTCTCAAATGTAGCCCTTGATCCTAGCCAGAGTTGTAAAGTGCGGATCTAGAAGCGGATGAAGTCGAGTCGATAGCCACATTCACGACTCACGATCCATGTTTCGATTTCAAGTCCTTTTGATTAGAGTCGGTGTTGTCGTGGTCGGTTTTGCTGTGTTCCAATCAACCACTACTTGAAGTGTGCAGAAATTAGTGAGGTTTAGACTTGTTTGGTTGATGTCCTTGCATGTGTAGGTTTAGTTTGTTCGTGGAACAGTTTAAGCTAAATTGTGATTGCTTGAATCTCAATGGACCGAACTTGTCATTTGTGAACTTGGATGTTTTCTAATTCATTTGCTTGAGGACAAGCAAAGCTTAGTCGTAGGGGAATTTGATGTGACTTTAATTAGTGCATTTTAAGCTTATGAATGACCTTTGAAATGCCCGTGTTTGATTCTGAAATGCCGTGCTTAATGTGTTTTTATCGGAGTTTTGTGCTAAGTGCTATTCTGTTGCCCGGTTGCCACTTTGAGGCCAATTCCATGTCTATTGGAGGTGTTTTATTTGTATTTTCAGGTCTTGGCATTGTAGTACTGGTGACAAGGAGCACGTAGGATCAAACGGGAGGTCAATCAGAGCTAGGACGAGGGAGATATGAGCGTTGCAAGATCGAGCCTTCTGCAGAGCTGAGGAGGTGCACGCCGTGCACCACTGCACGCCGTGCATGATGCACGCCGTGCACCGTGCACGGTTTGTGCACGGGCTGTCCAGGAGGCTCCGAAACACATTCAGCAGTCCCCAAGGTGCACGCCGTGCAGCCTGCACGCCGTGCAGGGGTGCACGCCGTGCACTTCCCCTGCACTATATATACCCACGTTTTTCACTCTTTTAAGGGAGGGATGCAATCTCTTGAACCCCAAATACATTTCCACGAACCCTAAAACCCTAGAGCACGTTTTTGGAGCATTTTGAAGCAATTGGAGCTAGGATTGAAGCCAACAACCTTGGGAGAAGTGTACAAGTGAAGAAGTGAAGATCATCTCAAGGATTCATCCATGGTGTTCTTGGTGACCATTCTTCCTTCTTTCCTCTTTACTCCCTTGGCCATGTGTGGCTGAGTTTCTAGTGTTCATCTTGATAGGTGGATTAGTTGTGCTATGATAGAGAGATGATTGTATAGAACTTGCCATGATTGATCTTGGTTGTATGAGGTGATTCTAGACTTGTTCTTAATGCCTTATTTTGCCATGTTTGCTTAATTTGGTCCATTCATTGTAATTTGATGCATGAGAGTGCTTGGATTGCATGATTGTAGGTCTAGGGATTGAAGTGAGTGTGTTCTAAGAGATTAGATCATCTTATTTCAACCATTTCACTTGATTTCTCTCTTGGGCATTTTATCGAACACTTGGTGTGCATGTGGAATTTCATTCAATTGAGTTTGAAAAGGCTTTTTGGTGAATCTCTTAGTGTTAGGGCATTGATATGAGAGTGTTGTGCCTACCTTGTGGTCATAGAGTCTTAAGAGAGGGTTTGTGTCTTGAATTTCATCAAACACTTAGAATGCATCCTATTTCACTTAGTTGAGAGCGAGAGCCTAAATTGAGTGGTATTGGATAGGGATTAGGTGCTACGAGAGTGCATCGAGTCTAAAAAGTGAAATGCATGGTCATCCGAGTGCAAACTCGATCTTGATTAGCTTGTTTGTTCAATTATTCATCTTGAGCATGATGAAACTACCTACCAAGAGAACCCCTTTATCTTTGATTTGTTCCAACCTTCTTCTTGCTTTAACCTTGTTAGTTTTCATTGTTTTGCTTTTGATTTGTTCTCTTTCAAACCAAAACTCAATTCAAATGTTTAGACCGTTCATGAACTTTGTGAGTACGAGCTTATGAAGACCTCGAGAATACGACTGTAAACCAACACTTACCAGGAATACGACCTTGATTGTTAATAATCGAACTTCAATAGTTGATTATTGGCACGTCACATACCTTCGAGAAAGGGCATCGGCCACCACGTTCTCCTTACCTTGCTTGAATTGTATGATGTAGGGAAAGGATTCAATGAACTCAACCCACCTAGCATGTCTCTTGTTGAGCTTGTGTTGAGCTCTCAAGTACTTGAGGGATTCATGATCCGTGTGGATGATGAACTCCTTGGGCCACAAGTAATGTTGTCAAGTCTTGAGGGCTCTCACCAAGGAATAGAGTTCCTTGTCGTAGGTTGGGTAGTTGAGTGTGGCTCCACTCAACTTCTCACTAAAGTAAGCTATGAGATGCTTTTATTCCATGAGCACAACTCCAACTCCCACTCCAGAGGCATCACACTTGATTTCAAAGGGCTTGGTGAAATCTGGCAGCATGAGCAGTGGGGCTTCGGTGAGCTTCTTCTTCAAGGCTTCAAAGGCTTCCTGTTGGGCTGTCCCCACTTGAAAAGGGTGTTCTTCTTGATGACAGCCGTGAGGGGGGCAGCAATGGTGCTGAAATCCCTCACAAATTTTTTACAGAAGCTGGCCAGTCAATTGAAGCTCCTAACATCACTGATGCTTTGGAGTGTCGGCCATGACTTGATGGCTTCTATCTTGTCCTCATCAACCTGATTCCAGTAGAACTAAAAACAAATGTAACATCCCAACCTTTTCTGACAAGATATTGTCCGCTTTGGGCCCAGCCCTCACGAATTTGTTTTTGGGTGTTGGTGGGATTCGAACCCATGACCTCCTCCTCTCAAGGTCAATCCCCTACCACTACACCACAAAACGCGTCACGTCAGTTAAGGTTGAACTATTCCACACAGCCCATGGATCTCCCCGTGCTTTGTTGATGTGGGATTTGCCTAGGATGTCACATACACCCCCTCAGGGACTCAATGTCCTCGTTGAGGTTTGCCCCACCATCGTTCAAGAGGGACGGGGAGAGGCTCTGATACCACTTATAACATCCCAACCTTTTATGACAAGATATTGTCCGCTCTAGGCCCAGCCCTCACGGATTTTTTTTAGGTGTTGGTGGGATTCGAACCCATGACGTCCTCCTCTCAAGGTCAATCCCCTACCACTACACCACAAAACGCGTCATGTCAGTTAAGGTTGAACTATTCCACATAGCCCATCGATCTCCCCCCGTGCTTTGTCGATGTGGATTTGCCTAGGATGTCACAACAAAGCCTAGAAAAACAAGGTGATCTGTGCAAAAGGTGAACTTGGCCATGTTAGCATACAATTTTTCCTTTCTTAGGGTTTCTAGGACGGATTTTAGGTTTCCAAGGTGATCATCTAGGGTTTTTGAATAAATTAGTTTATGATCAAAGTAACAACCACATATTTCCCTATGAATTATCTAAGGACTTGATTCATTAACCTCATGAAGGTGCTAGGTGTGTTTGTAAGACCAAAAGGCATAACCATCCATTCATATAATCCTAGCTTAGTCTTAAAAGCAGTTTTCCATTCATCACCTTCCTTAATTCAGATTTGGTGATAGCCTGATTTTAAATCAATTTTTGAAAAGATAGTAGAACCATGCAATTCATCAAACATATCATCTAACCTAGGATGAAATGTCAATAGTTAACTGTGAAGCTATTGATGGCACGACAGTCGACACACATCCTCCAAGTTCCTTCCTTTTATGGCACAAGGATGACTAGTACAGCACAAGGGCTCATGCTCTCCCTCACATATCCCTTGTCCATCAGCTCCTCTACTTGCTTCTGGTTCTCCTTGGCTTCTTCACAATTTGTCCTATAGGCAGCCTTGTTTAGCGAGGATGATCCGAGCACCAAGTCGATTTGATGCTCAATTCCCTCTAATCGGTGGCAGTCCACTAGGTACTTCTTCTGGAAAAACATCATCAAATTCCTGTAAGAGTGAAACAACAACACTAGGTAAAGAAGTGTTAGGGTTAGAATTCAAACATTGCTTGTAGTGAATGACCACGACGGATTTTCTAGTAGCTAGGGTTTGTTTGATCTCACTATGTGTGGCTAACATGTTTTCTCTCCTCTCAACCTCACTCTTTTGAGCTCTTTGACCTCTAGGGTCTTTTAATTCTATTTTTGCACTCAAGGGTTCACTCTTTTCTTCTCTCGTTTCTCTTTTCTTGAGCTCTCTCTCTTTTTCTCTCGGCTCGCTTTCCTATCTAGTTGATCTTTAAGGATTTCAGTGGGTGATAGTGGTTTGAGCTTGTACATCGTATCTCCATGAATCAGACTGTATCTATGGTCCTCCCATCGTGTTTTGAGTACCTATCGAACTGGTGAGCTTTTCAACAAATTTAGGCATGGTGAGCTTGAGGCTCCTCACATCATCATCGACTTCGTGGATGATCCTCCGGGGCCGCCGGATGGACTTTCTATTCGGCCCTACTCCATGTTCCTCCGCTCTTCTTTCCATCCTAGTCATCCTGACCTAGATGGCAGCTAGGGTTTGCGCCATGGTGGTCATGGTTTCCTCCAGTGTGGGTACTCTTCCATCTGCCATGGTTAGTTTAGAACAAAAAGGCCTAAAAAATCTCTCTAATGAACCTCACTCACTCTGATTTACCTCTCGTGTATGATTTTAAGTAAGCACTCAAGTATGGTTTGAAAATCAGAACACAGTCAAGCTCAGTTCAAGCAGTTGCAAGTTTCTTCGAAGCTATCAAGTCAAGAATATTGAGACGTGTGACACAACAAGACCTATAACCTAGGGCTTTTTCTATGACTCGTCAAACAAACACACAAGCAAAGAATTTTGAAATTTTTAGGGTTTTTGGCTCAATTGAAAACCTATGCAACGAAAGCTATGAAAAATTCTAACCCTCTTATTAAACTCAGCCTAACACAAACACTTGGTGATGGTGGTCTTGCTTTTGTTGGGTTGATTATTTTTCTAATTTTAGACCTATTTTTATTTTCTTTTCTCTTTATTTGGATACTTTTGTGGCCACCAAACTTTTACCACCTTACAATAAAACAAAAGCAAGAACAGACAGAGTCAGTAAACAAGAGGAAACTTTTTAGGGGTTTTCGAAAATTTTATCAAACTGAAAGATAAAAATGGATAGAGTGGTCCTAGTGTTGAACCATGCTCTGATACCAACTGATATGAACCGCCTGCAGCTGTGGGCAAGTGACCCTAATACCGTAAGTTGTGTAATAGGCGACGAGTCTAACCTTAGTGCCGGTGAAGAGTATTGGACCCACTAGTTGTAAATAACTAGGAACCCTAAGTGTCCAAGTCGAGTGGTGCCATGCAGTCAAGGGTGTATACCTCGAGTCACGATAAACCTAACCTTAAGCTAAGCAACAACGAGCAAAAGCGTAAAGAAAACAAGAACTAAGTTCTGAAATTTAATTATCATAAAAGTTGTGTCTTACAATGATGGCCAAATGCCTTCTTTTATAGCACAAGGATCGGCCTAGGGCTTCTGCTATTCCTACTTAGAAACTAAGTTTAAAATAATAAACGATTCAAAAGATTCCTAAACAAACTACTGAAAAGGAATAAATCCTATTAGAACTAGGAAACTGTCTCAAATAAGTAAAACCATAAATCGGCAAAAACCCTAGTCGGACAAGGATTACGTGTCATCCGTGTTTCCTTCTCCAAATTGGACTAGGATTAGTGGAGGTTTGTGCTAAGGGGGTAAGGAATCCTTGTAGCTTAATAATTTTCTGCAAGGCACATGTATTTTGGTGACTTTGCCCAAATCGCCTCTAGCTTGGGCCCTGACGTCGGCCCTGGGCCTGTATATAGGTCGGCCCTGGGCTCGTGGCTAGCTCGGTCATGTGCTTGGTCGTCGGGGCCCGGCTAGGTGTCAGCATCTACTCTAGGGTGTCCTAGGCTCCGGTGCAACCTTAGTCTGTTTGGCCTTTTGTTCGGCTACGACATTGGTCCTCATCCCGGTACTGGAGTCGGCCCTAGGCCGGTAACAATTATAGATGATTGTTACGTAAGGCTTACGTAACGGCAGTTTGTCTTACGTAACAAGGTTAATTTTATTCATTACGTATGAAATAATTTGGTTACGTAAGCCTTACGTAACCACATTTTGTCTTACATAACAATTGTAGATGATTGTTACGTAAGGCTTACGTAACAAGCTTAATTTTATTATTTAAGTATAAAACACGTTGGTTACGTAAGTTTGACCTAACATATGTTTATTTTTATGTAACACTAGCCTTACATAAAAATCATTTAAAACTGTTACAAAAGATCAGTGTTCAAAAGGCGGAACTAGGTGGTCGCCAAGGCGCTGGACGACGATCGATCGCCTTGCTTTGGCCCTAGGCGAATAATTAGGCAGTTCGACGACTAGGTGGCCGCTTAAATGGATAATGTGATTGCTAGACGGAAGAGGCAGTCGCTTACGTGGAAGAGGCGGTCGAAAATAAAAATAAAATTCAAACCAAAACGTGTGTTTTGGTTCCCATCCTAAACTTTAGCTCCCACAAAGTGGGATCCAAAAAACTCGGAACCTTAACCGTCGTTCTCTCTTCAATCTCTTCCCGTTGTTCTTTACTTCATTGACGTCGTTGCTCTCCCCTGAAACTTTCATTTCGTCTTTATTTCTGTAACTTTTCGAGGGAGCTAGTGGTCGTCGCCGTTGTGGCTTAGTAACAAACTAAGAGAGTCTTCACCGCCATTGTTGTTGCAAAGCAGAGGAATCCCGATCCGAGAGTCTCAATCCGACGCCATTGCTGCTCTATCAGAGGAGTATTCTTTGTTTGTTACTTTGTTGCCTCGTCGGCCTTCCACTCTTATCGTTGTTTCCCTCTTGGTCAAACACAAACTTTGTAATGTTTTTATGTCCATCTGATATGCCCTTTTTTGTTGTCCGATGATGATTAATGATTTTTGTAATATAATATGTGATTTTTCATTTGTTGTTGTTTTTTACACGGAGACGAGCTATATGATGTGTTGTTGTTTGCTTTGTGTTCTTGGTCAAACACTCAAAACTGACTACTTCTTGACACCTATTCTTTGTTCATTAAGGTGGTTGATTTTATGGCTATTTTGGTAAAACGCCTAAGCAAGCTAGGCGCTAGGCAGAGGCTCACCGCTGGCCTACTGCCTTCTTGAACACTGCGAAAGATACTAATTCGTTATGTAAGACTTACGTAATCATAGTTATTTATTACGTAAAATATAAAGTTAAGATTGTTACGTAAAAGAAATTGTGGTTACATAAGCCTTATGTAACAAAAGTATTTCATAGTAAAGAATAAAATTAAGCATGTTACATAACACAAAATGTCGTTACGTAAACCTTACGTAATAATCATTTACAACTGTTACGTAAGATACTCATCCGTTACGTAAGGCTTACGTAACCACAGTTATTTCTTATGTAAAATATAAAATTAAGCTTGTTACGTAAGAAAAACTGTCATTACGTATGGCTTACATAACAATCATTGACAACTATTACGTAAGACAAACTATTGTTACGTAATGCAAATTGTGTTACATAAGGCTTACGTAACTGTTTCTAGTGGTATAAACTCTTGTGTTTGAACACAATAAATGCACTCTTGACTTCTTAAAACAAGGATTAATTACACGGTTCACACCTCTCCAAACAAAGTTCGAACAAGGGTGTCTGATGTTTTTTAGCTATGTCTACTGCTACTGCTACTCCTATGGAGGTTTGAGAGAGCTCCAAAAACAAAGATAACTATGGCTACGGAAACTAAAGTTACATAGAAAAGTAGAAATTTGGGCAGCGTGTCTGCTAGTGTGATTGTGCCTTTATCTCTGTCGAATGCCTCTCATTTTATAGAAAACTATGAGTGGTAACTGCAAGTGGAGAAAGTAACTGCCATGGAGGTTTCTTCCTATCTCTTGAACGTGGCTATCATCGTGGTGGTAGCGGTTTTCTCTCTTCAACTACCTTGGAGGAGTAGTGACATTGGTGGATGAAGCTTATATTCCTGAGATAGGGTTTGATATGATCACGTCATCCCTTAGGGTTTCATCATAATGAGGAGATGACACTGTCCATTGAAGTTGGCCTTAGGGTTTCCCTCTTGATGAGGAGGCTTTCCTCCTTGCTTCCCTCCTTCTCTCTGGACGAGGAGGTCGTCATGATGACATCATCATCATGGAGTCGGCCTTAGGGTTTTCATCTTGATGAGATGGCTTCCCTCCCTCCCTCTTGACAAGGAGGTCGACATGATGATTGCTTCCCTTCGATGGATCGACATGAAATCCTAACTTTGATGAATGGACATGAAGTCTTCACTTCGATGGATCGACATGAGATCCTGACTTCGATGGATCGACATGAAGTCTGAGGATAAAATAGTAAATCCATGGCCTCACTTAATTAATTTAACTTAATAGAATGATTAAAGCTTAATAAAGCCATTCAAACTTCCTCAAACAAGCAATGTGGTATTTTTGGTCATCATCTTGCAGAGGCCGTATCTCACCGGTCCGGTGAAACTGGGTCGTTATCTACATATGGATTGAAAGATAACGAAATTATCTTTTCCATCACCACCAACTTTGCATCAATCGGAGTTCGTATGAAGGAGTTATGGCCAAAATACTACCCTGGACAGAATTATCACGAAAACTAGGCCAAAAGATGACGTCATGGCCGAATTTATGTTATTTAATTACTAAGGCAATTAATGGCCTAATAAAGCCATTTAAATCCTTATTTTCTTCAATGTGGTATTCGATCAAAATAATTTAAGGTGTAAACAAATGCCCTCCAGCAACTTAGTACACAAGAATTGTGTATTAAGTTGTTGATATCAAGTTAATGGTGGCTGTTTTTTTTTAAACACTCATTGCTTGATACATCATGCCATTCATTAAGGAGTAGAATATGAAGTTCCTTCGCTCATAGTGCCCCTTTCATTAGGACCATTAAGTCCCCACGCCAATACCAACACAAGTGAGCTGTAGCATGTGGCATCACCACGGTTTCAAAAATTAAAAACCTTTAACATCCCATAAAGAGGGGACGTAAGGCTTCAGATACTTTCCATTGATAAGACGTTCATGTAACACCCCATCGAGGTCCTTTAATAGATATGCTCCGTTGGCTCGAGTAGCATGGATGATAAAAGGCCCTCACCAATTCGGTGACCATTTACCAAACTTAGGATCTTTATCACCAATAGGCAAATGAACTTTCCAAACCAACTCTCCCTCTTCAAATGACTTATGTTTGACCTTCTTATTGTAGGCACGAGCAACCCTTTCTTTTTGTACCCGTATGTTGTCTAATGCCTTGAGTTGTACTTCATCCAAGTCAGAAAGTTCAAACATCATAGACTCATAGTATTCTGAGGGAGTCATCTCATGTTGACGTAGATACCGTAATGACTTAACAGTTACTTCAACTGGTAGGAAAGCCTCACGGCCATATGTTAAAGCAAAGGGTGTCACCTTGGTGCTAGTTCGTGGTGACATCCTTTATGCCTACAAGGCTTCTGATAACAACATATTCCATTCCCTTGGATTGTCTTCGATCATTTTAGACAATATTCCTTTCACCACCTTGTTAGAAGCCTCAGCTTGTCCATTGGCCTGAGCATAGTATGGTGTGGAATGAATAATCTTGATTCCTAGTTCAATGGCAAATGCCATCACTTGCTCCCCCGTGAACACGGTCCCTTGATCCGCTCTTATAGTAGCAGGAAGGCCAAACCTATGGACCATGATTTCCTTAATGAAAGTAATCACTTCCTCTTGGTTTACCACTTTCATTGACTCAGCTTCCACCCACTTGGTGAAGTAATCTGTCGCTAGAATAACAAAAGTGTGTTGCTTAGAGGACGGGGGTAGATCTTCCCTATCAAGTCCATTGCCCATCCAAAGAAAGGGCGAGGCTTGATGATGGACTTTAGGTCGACATCATGAACTCTTTGCACTGGACCATGGCGTTGGCAAGCTTCACAACCTTTGGCATATGATGCACAATCTTCTCCAATGGTAGGCCAATAGTAGCCATACCTACGAAGTATCCACATCATTGAAGGGCTAGCTTGGTGGGCTCCGCATATTTGATGAGCTGCAGGATAGCGGTCAATCAAATAACTACCAAGCTGTGAAGCTAGGGTAGATCGTATTCCACGGGTCTCTTCTACTTCCTTACTCAAATGTGTTGGCAATTAAATTCGAGTATAACACTTAGTGCGTGGTGTGAATTCCAAGACTTCTATACTAAAAATGAAAAGATTAAATGAAATGAAATCAAGGCAAAGAAAGGTTGATTGATAGACTAAGACAGACGACAGACAAACTTAGATTTCGAATCCCCCGTAGATCACCAGAGCAACAGTAATCAACAGATCAGCGATTTCCGATTCTAGTTCATTCAGTTCTCAGACACCACCATAACTCCTGACCCTTAGGTGTAAGACTGGCGAACGTTCGCTCTATCTGATATAGCTACCATGATTAATTAGCCGCTCGAGTACGGTCGCCTCTCGCAACGACTTAACTAACTGGTGCAAATTCTAACGATTTATGAGTTACTCTTGCAGTGGATTAACCCTAATCGGTTCCTACGAAAGGCACACTCCAATTATAAGGTTAATTGTTCAACTTGATGTTCTAAAGTAAGGCGAGCGTTCGCTTCTATCCTTAGCTTAACAAGAATCTAATCTAGGTGGCCAAACCAGACAAGAAACACAAAAAACAAAGAACAAATCAAACATGAAGAAGAAACTGAATGAATTTCGAATCTAATCACCGCCGATTCGTGACCGCTTTAAACCCCTGGGTCACTTAGGGTTCATCTAATCTAAGCTCTACAAATTTAGCTACTCATATTCAATACAGAAGAATCGGAAATAGACAAAGAATACATCTCAGGTAGGCAAACAGAGAAGAACTGCAAAACCTAATTTCGACGACTCCTTGCAGCTTCAATCTGCTGAATCTTCAACTCCTAGCACCGGCTCTCCGAGATGGATGGATGGTGTCACGATCCGTTCCTGGCTCCTCGAACTCTATCCACTCGTTCTCTCTATTTCCCAGTCTTTGGATTTTTCGTCCCGTGTAAATTGTGTAAAAATTGTGTGTTTTAATTTTTGGCCGCTGCTTTTGTATTTAAACCTAACCGAGCGACTGCTGATTTTTGCTTGGATTTTTGCCGAAAATACAAGGGAATTTTCGGCGAAAATATCTGTTGAAAAGTGGGCTTGATCCGTCTGTTTCTTTCGGCTGAAATGGCTTAGAGTTTTCGGCGAAAACTCCCAAGATTTTTGCCGAAAACTTCTTCTTGATCGGGACAGTGGATTCCTTCTTGCATTTTCGGCGAAAACTCAAGGGTATTTTCGCCGAAAATCTATGTGTAAAATGGAGCAGGAATTCTTTTTAGTCGAATGACTTTTCTGGTTGATTCGGGTGTGATTCCTCGGGGTTCCAGTGCCTTAGACACGTCCTTGGCTACCGTATTTGATGGGGAACACCTGTGCTAACACAAAATACTAGAAAACCATCAAATAGACCCGAAATGGGCCAAGGTAACACAAAAGGCATGAGATGGATAGGTTGAGTGAATATTCACTATTCTACCCTAAAAACCAAGTCTTAAGCAATGAAATGTCGCTTAAATGAGGCTGATAATCACGTCAATTCGAGTGTCATCAAAATACCCCACACTTAAACTTTTGCTTGTCCTCAAGCAAACTGAACTAGAACACAGTCAAATTCACAAATGACACGAGATTAAACTGAGATTCAATTCTAACGATTTGGTTTAGACTGTTCCACATAGAAAAAGTGACCTACACATGCAAGAACATCAACCAAACAAGTTTTCGATCTCACTAATTTCTGCACACTTCAAGTAGTAGTTTTAACAAAGCACGTTTCTTGGCAAAACAATGAATCATAATTAACCGACTACGATAACACCAATTCTAATCAAAAAGACCTTAAGCTCTAGCCATGATGTGGAGTGGAGGTAGGAAAAGTGACGTGGCTATCGGCTCGACTTCATCCGTTTCTAGATCTGTATGTTACATGTTCTAGCTAGGACTGATTTAAACATCAATTTCTTTCAAGATTCAAACTTCTTCCTTCAATTTATTTACTGCATACTAGTGCTCGATACCAAACACTTCACTTAGGTGTTGGACCTGCCTAGCTCACAGTATTTGTGCCTATGCTAGTGCTCAACCCGAACACTTCACTTAGGTGTCGGGCTTGCCTAGCTTTGATTTCCAGCACTTTAAAGAACTTAACATTGATTTGCCCAACTTATTACTTGATTTAACAATTTAGCCATTTGATCCTAGCTAGTTATAACTTTTTACACAAGATTTCGAATTGGATTTCCGTCTAATCTCAAGCCACAATCACAGGTTATCAAATATGGAGTGAAAACATGGGAGAAGCTAGCATTTATCATCTTAGAACGGTGTTATCGAGCTTTGTTATTAACAAGTCAAAAACTTCAAATAATTCAAGTTTTAACTACAAGAGTGATGTATGATCTGTTCTGACCTAGACTCATTTGATATCAGTTCCGACACGTTGGTTACAGGTTCTAAGTGGAACAGTCTAGACGTCATTGTTCAAAATTGAAGTCAATTTAACATCACAAATCAAGAACTGAGCCATTCTATGCTAGAGTGAATGGACAGGAATCACGAGGCGCACAAAGATATAGGCAATCAAGATCATGCATGGTTCTCTAACATCCTACCCCACACTTAGACTGTTCTGTGTCCTCACAGGACCAAACTAAAGTAGAGAGAGACGAAGAACCTGAAGGGTGATGGGTGGTGTAGTGGTTGAGCACGACAAGTCCGGGCGGAGGGAGTAGCTACTCAAAATCCTACAAAACACAAACAACAAAAAGATCAAAAGGATACCGGAACAAGTGCCCCGATCCACACAGAAGAAAAGTGGATCGAGATCTGAAAAGAAGAAAGAAAAGAAATGGAAAGGATAGAAACAACCTGATCACTGATCCGAGGGTGGGGGTGGAGGCGGGGTCGGGAAAGGTGAAATGCCAAGCCGCTGCTCCATCTGCTGTCGCCATTCGATATCACCCCAGTGTCTAGCGGACTGGTCGGCCATGAACTGCTGAAGAATGGTCCATCGCTCGTTCTGGGTCTCCTCATGTGCTACTCGGTCCTTCTGCCATTGAAGCGAACCAGCCGAGTAGTCTAGCTACACTTCTCAATACGCGCCAGCCTCTCATTCATCTCAGCGGTGATTAGCACCCGCGACGGTGAGCGTTCAACTGGCTGTGGAATGCGGTGAGGAAGCGAGTAGCAACTCTCGAAATCCAACGATAGGTCGATTCCCCGTGCTACGGCGAGGTCGGCACCTATGTACTCAATCGGGACGCGAGGAATGTCGGGGCCCCATTTGTCACCGAGCTGGAGATTGTCGATCAGAAATGAAATGAAAGGTCCGCCCGGAAGCTCAGAAGGAAGCTTCTTGGTTGTAGTGCGCTTGTGAAAGAATCGTGCCAGCCACCATCCGGGATGGAAGTTGGCATCCTCCTCTAAAGCACGGAAGAGAACGAGTTCTTCCAGGGAAACATGGTGACGGCCTATCTTGCTGCAATAACACAAAGACTGCACCCAAACATAATGTAAGAATTTAAGAATAGGGTTAGCAATATCACCCACCGTGGGGTTGACAATAGGCTCGATCTCGGTTAGGCCAGCTGCCCACTTCCACACTTCTGGGTACGGAGCACTCGTGATGGAGTAGGTGTCCGCGAAACCAACGGATGTATCTTGGAGGTTGGCGTGCGGATCCAGCAGGTGGCCGAACTCGTGGAGGGACTTCTCGTGGGGAACACCACCGAGGCGAAAGGATACGAATTTCTGATCACGTATGGGCTTCGGAGTGAGGCGCCGGAACGAACTCCAGAACTCTTGAAGGGCGACAAGCGGGTAGGGGGATCCATGAGCGGTCAGAACTCACAAACCAGCTTTATGAAGGGCGGTGTCGATGGTGGAGTGCCAAGCCGGATTGTGGTCCTTGAGACTATCCAGAGACAGAACTGCTACCTTAGCCGGAGGAATGTCTTTGATCTTCTGAAAGACCTCTAGCTGGTGTGGCTCCAGGGCTGCGATGAAAGGATGTAGGGCCCCAGTGGCGGGTGCAGGACGAGAGGAGATAGGAGTCACAGGGGTCGGTGCATCCTTGGGGATGATGGCCACAACCGTCGATGTCAGCTGGTGCGGGTGGTCGGGAGGGTTGAGTCCGTTTCTGTTGATGAACGTCGCAGAAGCGGTTGATCAAATACTACCCAGCTAACTAGAGCTAAGCAGATCGTATTCCGAGGGTCTTCTAAGATTGACTACTTTAAAACTGGCAAAATACTCGAATGCAAGCAGGTTGTGCGTGGTGTGAGTTCCACGACTTCTAAATCTACGAAATGCGGATAAATTAAAAATTAAACTAAAGCAGATTGGAAATTAGGGTTTGAAAACAAGGATGACAGACGAACTTAGACTTTGAATCCCCTTCGTTCCCCAGAGCATTGGCAATCAACAGATCAGCGGATTTCGATTCTCGTTCAATCAATTACTAAGACACCACCATAACTCCTTACCCTTAGGTTTAAGACCGGCGAACGTTCGCTCTATCCGTTCTAACTACCAAGATTAACTAGCCGCCCAGGTACGGTCGCCTCTCGCAACGACTTAATTAATTGGTGTAATTACTAATGATTATTGAGTTACTCTTGCAGTGAATTAACCCTAATCGGTTCCTACGAAAGGCACGCTCCAATTATAAGGTTAATTGTTCAATTTGATGTTCTAAAGTAAGGCGAGCGTTCGCTTCTATCCTTAGCTTAACCAGAATCTAATCTAGGTGATCAATCCAGGCAAGAAACATGAACAAAGAAGAACAAATCAAAGATGAAAAAGAACTGATTGAATTTTGAATCTAATCACCGCCGATCCGTGACCGCTTTAAAGCCCTGGGTCACTTAGGGTTCATTAGTCTAAGCTCTAACGAGTTTAGCTACTCATGATTATTACAAAAGAAACAAAGACAAAGAAAGAGTTCATCATCCAGAGGAAGAACAGAAAAGAATCTAAAAAACCTAATTTAGACGACTCTGACAGACTTCGAACTTCGGTAGATAACACTCCTAGCTCCGGTTCTCCGAGATGGAAGGGATGGCGTCACTATCTCTTTCCGGCTCTTCGAACTCTAACTCTTCGCTCCAGAACTTCAGAGGATTATGATTCAAAAGTGTAAATTATGATATGATTATTCGGTCCCCTCCTTTTGGGCCGCCGGGTTAAGTATTTATACTTAACCCTAACTGATCCGGATTACTCTATTATTTTTGCCGAAAATATAGGGATATTTTCGCCAAAAATATGCTTGTGAATGGAAGTGATCTCTCTGCCCTTTCTTCTCGGTCCGAAAAACACAATGTTTTCGCCGAAAAACATTCTTCGAGTGGCATCAGTCGATATGTGATGTTATTTTTGCCAAAATCAATAGGTGATTTTCGGCGAAAATATCTTTGTAATCGGGCAGGATTTTGTTTGACTTTGATTGGCTCCTTTGATCGATTCCGGTTCAGTTCCTCGATGTTCCAATGCCTTAGACACGTCCTTGGTTACTTATTCGACGGCAAAAACCTGTGCTAACACAAAAACACTAGAAAACCATCAAATAGACCCGAAACGGGCCAAGGTAACACAAATGGCACGAGATAGGGCAATCAATTGAATATTCGTTATTCTACCCTAAAAACCATGTCTTAAGCAAAGAAATGTCGCTTAAATGAGGCTGATAATCACGTCAAATCGAGTGTCATCAAATACCCCACACTTAAGCTTTTGCTTGTCCTCAAGCAAACTGAATAGAAACGCTCATGTTCATAAATGATAAGATCGATTAAATTGGAGCTCAATCAAACACAATGAATTATTAGACAGATCGATCCTAGAACAAGAAACCTAACATGCATACAGATCAGCCAAACTACCTGGTCTCACTAATAAACTGCACACGACAAGTAATTAGCAACTAATTATGCACGAATTTGACCTGACCGACCAGACTCCTCACACAGGATATATATAGTACAATGGGAACTCTCACTCTCTGTGTTTAAGGACGTGTTTCTGCTCTCGATCATTTTCTGTTACCGAATTCTGTCATAGGTTTGCATTTCGACCACATCTCCACCACTGTGACAACACGAGTATCTAGTCAAGAAGGACTTCCCTGCTAGGACCGTAATGAAATCTACACTACTCGGGTTTATAATGAGATGGATGATGGGAATGTATGATGATGGCTTTGTGCGGTGCAGCTTTCGACTAACTTCCCTCGAATCTAATCTATGGCTTCCTACCGTCTAACCAAACACGGGTGGAATAATGAACGCTCGTCCTATGATACCTTCAAGCAACCTAGCACTTATTCTTTTTCTTTACACGATTTTTTTTCTCTTCTTTCTTTTGAACTTTTCTTTTGACTTCGTTCTTCCATTTGTAGGGAGAAGAACAATTTGATGAACGTCGCAGAAGCGGTTGATCAAATACTACCAACTAATTAGAGCTAAGTAGATCGTATTCCGAGGGTCTTCTAGGATTGACTACTTTAAAACTGGCAAAATACTCGAATGCAAGCAGGTTATGCGTGGTGTGAGTTCCACGACTTCTAAATCTACGAAATGCGGATAAATTAAAAATTAAACTAAAGCAGATTAGAAATTAGGGTTTGAAAACAAGGATGACAGACGAACTTAGACTTTGAATCCCCCTTCGTTCCCCAGAGCATTGGCAATCAACAGATCAGCGGATTTCGATTCTCATTCAATCAATTACTAAGACACCACCATAACTCCTTACCCTTAGGTTTAAGACGGCGAACGTTCGCTCTATCCGTTCTAACTACCAAGATTAACTAGCCGCCCGGGTACGGTCGCCTCTCGCAACGACTTAACTAATTGGTGTAATTACTAATGATTATTGAGTTACTCTTGTAGTGAATTAATCCTAACCGGTTCCTATGAAAGGCACGCTCCAATTATAAGGTTAATTGTTCAATTTGATGTTCTAAAGTAAGGCGAGCGTTCGCTTCTATCCTTAGCTTAACCAGAATCTAATCTAGGTGATCAATCCAGGCAAGAAACATGAACAAAGAAGAACAAATCAAACATGAAAAAGAACTGATTGAATTTCGAATCTAATCACCGCCGATCCGTGACCGCTTTAAAGCCCTGGGTCACTTAGGGTTCATCTAGTCTAAGCTCTAACGAGTTTAGCTACTCATGATTATTACAAAAGAAACAAAGACAAAGAAAGAGTTCATCATCCAGAGGAAGAACAGAAAAGAATCTGAAAAACCTAATTTAGACGACTCTGACAGACTTCGATCTTCGGTAGATAACACTCCTAGCTCCGGTTCTCCGAGATGGAAGGGATGGCGTCACTATCTCTTTCCGGCTCTTCGAACTCTAACTCTTCACTCCAGAACTTCAGAGGATTATGATTCGAAAAGTGTAAATTATGATATGATTATTCGGTCCCCTCCTTTTGGGCCGCCGGGTTAAGTATTTATACTTAACCCTAACTGATCCGGATTACTCTATTATTTTCGCCAAAAATATAGGGATATTTTCGCCGAAAATATGCTTGTGAATGGAAGTGATCTCTCTGCCCTTTCTCCTCGGTCCGAAAAACACAATGTTTTCGCCGAAAACATTCTTCGAGTGGCATCAGTCGATATGTGATGTTATTTTTGCCGAAATCAATAGGTGATTTTCGGCGAAAATATCTTTGTAATCGGGCAGGTTTTTGTTTGACTTTGATTGGCTCCTTTGATCGATTCCGGTTCAGTTCCTCGATGTTCCAATGCCTTAGACACGTCCTTGGTTACTTATTCGATGGCAAAAACCTGTGCTAACACAAAACACTAGAAAACCATCAAATAGACCCGAAACGGGCCAAGGTAACACAAATGGCACGAGATAGGGCAATCGATTGAATATTCGTTATTCTACCCTAAAAACCATGTCTTAAGCAAAGAAATGTCGCTTAAATGAGGTTGATAATCACGTCAAATCGAGTGTCATCATCTGTCGAGCCGAGGATCGTTGTGCCCTATCCGCACTGGTGGTCTTGAAACGTTTGGGAGCCCTGTAAAACATAACTCAAGGAATACCTGAATTAACAATCAAAATCCTACCCCACACTTAGATTGACAAGTGGGGGCAAACAAATAAAATCGAGAGATCACCGAATCGAGACATAGCAGCAAAGAGCTGTCATTCAGGTAAACAAGCATGAGGAACGAAATGATTCATTAACAGATCGCACAAACAACAAGTCACGAGCCTTAAAAGGTCAAAAAGAAACTGCTAGAACCTAGCCAATTGACACCGAAATAGCAATCATGAAAATCGAGGAAGAACCAAAAAGTCAACCAAAGTAACCATGCCGAAAACCGAAAGTCAAAAAGCCAAAAGATTCACAATCAAGGGCTGAACAACTAACCGTGAAGACATGACTCGAGAAAACGATTTGAAATCCGAGAAATCGAGGAAAAGCTTGTAAAACTAGTTCGGGAGGAACCGGAGCTGTGGAGCTCCGATTCTAGGGTTCAAAAACCAGCAAAGTGATCAAGGAGGGGGGGGGGGGCGGCGGCGGACAAGGAGGCGGCGCGGGCGCGGGTGATCGGCGAGCAGAGAGAGAGAGAGGGCTCGGGCTTCAAGTGTTTTCGGATGGGGGGGTTCTTTTATGCGCGAAAACATGAAGTAAAACGGTTTAAATAGGCTGGGAAAACACATGAATTTCGGCGAAAATAGTGATGGATTTTCGGCGAAAATTACTTGGAAAAACAAAAACCATTTCGGCGAAAAGATTAGGGTTTTCGGCGAGAAGCTTTGGTGGCGAGAAACAGGAGAATTAGGCAGTTTAACAACAAGAGTTTTCGGTGAAAATATGGTGAATTTTTCGCCGAAAATTCACTTGAAAATCGGCCGGCAGTTTTTTTTCTTTCAAAGAGGGGTTTTAAAACAAAACGACTCGAAACGAAAACAACTGACTCCAGCCGTGGGTTGCCTCCCACGAAGCGCTCTTGTTTAACGTCCGTGAGCCAGATGATACCTGGATTCGCGTCACGACTCCATCGTGAAGTAGTGCACGTCTATGGAAGAGACAGCTAATCCTTGCAGATACTTCTTAAGCCTATGCCCGTTGACTATGAACGGCTCTTGATCATGCAATTTGATTAGGACACTGCCTAAAGATGTCTGTCGCACCACGGTATAAGGTCCGGACCAACGGGACTTCAGTTTACCCGGGAAGAGCTTCAATCGAGAGTTATATAAGAGGACTTCATCTCGGGGTAGAACTGTTTGATCATCTTTAATTGGGAGTCATGAATTCTCTTCGTGCGCTCCTTGTATAACTTCGTGCTCTCATATGCGTGGAGACGGTGCTCCTCAAGCTCAGGGATCTGGTCGTGGCGGTTATTACCTGCTACTGCATAACTCATATTCAACTCTTTATTAGCCCAGAATGCCTTGTGCTCAAGCTCAACCGGCAAATGGCATGCCTTGCCATAGACCAGCTGATACGGTGAGGTACCGATGGGAGTCTTGAAGGCAGTTCGATAAGCCCATAAGGCATCATTGAGCTTAGATGACCAGTCCTTGCGGGACCGGCCAACTGTCCTATCAAGAATCCGCTTGAGCTCACGGTTCGTCACTTCCGCTTGACCATTAGCTTGAGGATGGTAAGTGATGAACCTGTCGTTATGCTGGTTCAAACAAATACTAACAAAGCTAACAAAAGCTAGGGTAGATCGTATTCCACGGGTCTTCTATGATTGACTACTCAAATAAGCTAGCAAAATATTCAGGTTTAAGCACTTCGTGCGTGGTGTGAGTTCCACGACTTCTAATTCTAAGAAATGCAGAGAAATTAAAAATTGAAACTAAAACCAGATTGGAAATTGGTTGATTAAAACAGAGATGACAAACGAACTTAGACTTTGAATCCCCCTTCGTTCACCAGAGCATTGGCAATCAACAGATCAGCGGATTTCGATTCTCATTCAATCAATTCTAAGACACCACCATAACTCCTTACCCTTAGGTCTAAGACCGGCGAACGTTTGCTCTATCTGTTCTAGCTACCAAGATTAATTAGTCGCCCGGGTACGGTCGCCTCTTGCAACGACTTAACTTAATTGGTGGAATTACTAACGATTTATGAGTTACTCTTGCAGTGGATTAACCCTAACCGGTTCCTACGAAAGGCACGCTCCAATTATAAGGTTAATTGTTCAATTTGATGTTCTAAAGTAAGGCGAGCGTTCGCTTCTATCCTTAGCTTAACAAGAATCTAATCTAGGTGATCAATCCAAACAAGAAACATGAACAATGAAGAACAAATCAAACATGAAAGAGAAACTGATTGAACTTCGAATCTAATCACCGCCGATCCGTGACCGCTTTAAAGCCCTGGGTCACTTAGGGTTCATCTAGTCTAAGCTCTAAGAGTTTAGCTACGCATATTCATTACAAAAGAATCAAAGACAATGAAAGAGTTCATCATACAAAGGAAGAACAGAAAAGAATCTGAAAAACCTAATTAAGATGACTCTGGCAGAACTTCGATCTTCCGGTAGACTGCAATCCTAGCTCCGAGTCCTCGAGATGGAAGGGATGGCGTTACTATCTCTTTCCGACTCTTCGAACTCTAACTCTTCGCTCCAGAACTTGAGAGGATTCTCTAAATTCTAATGTATGATGTATTATGAGGTATATCCAGTATTGGGCCGCCGGTTAAGTATTTATACTTAACCCTAATTCAGCCGGATTTTAACTAATATTTTCGCCGAAAATATTGAGGAATTTTCGCAAAAATTCCTTTGTAATTGGATGGTCCGCCGGCTGATATCTCCTGTAAATTTCGGTCCCATAGTTCTCGGTCGAAAACTTCCTATTTTCGCCAAAAACTTCTGTTGATGAGCATCGCCGATTTGTGCTGATATTTTCGCCGAAAATACTGAAGGATTTTTCGGCGAAAATTCCTTTGTAAATCGGGGCAGGAATTGTTTTGACTTGATTGGCTCCTTGGATCGATTCCGGTGCAATTCCTCGAGGTTCCAACGCCTTAGACACGTCCTTGGCTACTTTATTTGACGGCAAAAACCTGTGCTAGCAAAAAAAACACTAGAAAACAATCAAATAGACCCGAAACGGGCCAAGGTAACACAAATGGCATGAGATAGGGCAATCGATTGAATATTCGCTATTCTACCCTAAAAAACCATGTCTTAAGCAAGGAAATGTCGCTTAAATGAGGCTGATAATCACGTCAAATCGAGTGTCATCAAAATACCCCACATTTAAGCTTTTGCTTGTCCTCAAGCAAACTGAATAGAAACGCTCATGTTCATAGATGATAAGATCGATTAAATTGGAGCTCAATCAAACACAATGAATTATTAGACCGATAGATCCTAGAACAAGAAACTTAACATGCATACAGGATCAGCCAAACTACTTGGTCTCACTAATAATCTGCACACGACAAGTAGTAGCAACCAATTATGCACGGATTTGACCTGACCGACCAGACTCCTCACACAGGATATATTTAGTACAATGGTAACTCTCACTCTCTGTGTTTAAGGACGTGTTTCTGCTCTCAATCATTTTCTGTTAATGAATTCTGTCATAAGTTTGCATTTCGACCACATCTCCACCACTGTGACAACACGAGTATCTAGTCAAGAAGGACTTCCTTGCTAGGACCGTAATGAATTATACACTACTTGGGTTTATGATGCGATGGATGATGGGAATGAATGATGATGGCTTTGTGCGGTGTAGCTTTCGACTAACTTCCCTCGAATCTAATCTATGGCTTCCTACCGTCTAACCAACACGGGTGGAATAATGAACCTCGTCCTATGATACCCTCAAGCAACCTAGCACTTTTTATTTTTTTCTTTACACACTTTTTCTGACTTTTCTTTTGACTTCGTTCTTCCATTTGTAGGGAGAAGAACATTTTATTGAACTAAAACTTTGAAACCTTTTTGGCTTTTCTGATTTTTCTTCTTTTCATTTTTTCAAACTTGCTTCTTTTTCTTCTTTTTCTATTTTCTTTCTTTTGTGCCGATTTTTCTTTTAGTTGCTAGAGGGGTTTACACGTCTGGACATAATAGCTCATACCACTTGTTTAATGGCTATAGGAGGGTTACCACAAACCGACTTCCGGTAGGTCAATCTAGAACTACAACCACAGGGGATCAACGGGGAATGAAAGAATGGGAAATGGTTGTAATGTATTATCGAACCGAAAGAACAGGCCAAGCTCAAGGGTCTACACCTAATGGATTTCATTGTTAGGTAGGCTATCTGGCTTAGTAGTTGAATCTAGGTGCCCCTATCATTCTAGAACTCGTGTCATCGTGTGGTCTCGAGTAGGTCTCATGCAAATTCTAACTCATTCAAGCAAACAGAAAACCACTCAGAAAGAATTAAAATTGCAAGTTACGTGCAATGGATCAAAAGCTCACAGTTGGTTTGCTAGTCGGATTCGGTCATTTTCATGCAATCAAGGCTACAAACTACAAGTGTGAACTTAAAATTCTGTTCTGACCAGGCAATTTAGCATCAAAGCATACAGGTTGGTTCTCAAGTTCTAAGTTAAGCAGTCTAAGCATCATTATGAAAGTTTGAACAACAACTTAACATCAAAAATCAAGAACTGAGCCATTCTAATGCTAGAGAGACTGGAATGGAATCACAAGGCACACAAAAAACACAATCAAGGGCAATCAAGTTCATGCAAGGTTCTCTAGCATCCTACCCCACACTTAAATCGGACTGTGTCCTCACAGGACTAATTCTAGAGTTCAGAGTGAAGTAGAAGTACCTGGACCGAGATGGTTGGCGTAGGGGATGAGCACGGGTCCTCGGAGCGGAGGGAATCTACCCAAGCGAAGCAAAGGGAATCTCCCTACTGCCTATAAAACAAAAACAAATGAAACATAAAAAAGGAAACCGGGACAAGTGCCCCGGATCCACACAGAAAAAGTTGGATCGAAATCCGAAAAGAATAAATAAAAAGAAAGGACAAGGAAAAGGACACCACCTGATCATGGCTGGTCAGGGGAGCCGGGAGGTGGGAAGTGGAGGTACTCGCCGAGCTGACATTGCCACTCCATCTGTGCCTCGTACCGCCTATCAGCGCGGTGCATATGCTGCTGCATAGTATCCATCTCGCCTCTTGGGCGGCGTTGTTGGTGATGCGCCACTCCCGCAGTCCTCGTACAGCTCACCAATGTCCGCGGGGTGCGGTCGGTGCTGAGGGTGAGGCGCCTGGTATGGATCGGGGATGACCGGCGGCGGCTGGTGCGCATACCCTGCCTGATGATGTGGCGAGGGTATATGGTCATGAAACTCTGGCTGCGGCTTGGGGCTGCTCCTGCTCAGAATCATCCTCTTCCTCTGACTCGTCCTCGTTTGCGAGAGGAGGATCCGCTGGTACCAGGGGACTGATGTCCAGGTCGAGGTTGTATTCAAACCGCCAAATCTCCTCCAACGTTGCGTACTCTGCGGCGTGGGATGTTCGGGCCATATTCATTGTTGAGGCCGAAGGAAATAAGGAGACGGCCTACAAAGTTGCCTCCCAGGAGTGCGCGGGGACGACCTGACCTCTGGGTCTTCTTGCGGAGTAGGCGGGCCAGTACCCATCCGGGATGAAGAGGATATCTCTCCCAGCTGGCGCGAAGAAGAAGTAGCTCGTCCTTGCTAATATGGTGGCGGTCCTTGTCTGAAGCATATAAAAGCGATCTACGCCAAACCATATGAATGTATTTAAAGAAAGGGTGAGAGAGCGACTTAACTGAGTTATGGTCCCCGAGGCGATCGCCGGGCACTCCAGTCATGTGGCTCCAGAGCGCATGGTACTCCTCGTCGTCGTTGTCATCCCCCCAGCTGAAGTGATGACCGTGGTAATGCTCGTAGAGGATGCCTAGATGAGCTGCAAACTCATCATATGTGAGCTCCCTGTGCACCCCGCCTAGATAGAAGGTGACAACCTTCCTGTGCTGCCTCCTCTTGTGCTCGTCCAGCTCGAATGTCGCCCAAAACTCTTGGAGAGCGACGTCTAGGAAGTCAGCGGTGAGCGTGGTCAGCTCCAGCAGGCCGGAATGGGTCAGTGCATCAAGCACGTTCCGGTACCAGTCGTCATGTGCTCTGAGAGTGACTCCATGGGAGAGGGCGAACATCAGCTCCACGGGTGTGCTCAAACCGCTGGTACGTGCAAAGTAGTGCGGGGGTAGGCGAGCAACGGTGCGGTGGTACCCAGCACGGTCAAGGAAAGCTGGTTGAGGGCCTAAACGGCGGGTGTGACGGGAGCGGGGGCTCCAGAGCTCGAGGCACCATCAAGTCGTGCCTTGGTCCTGCGCTCAAAAGTGGCGTTCCTAAACAAGAAAACAAACTCGATTAGTCAAACTAAAACCCTACCCCACACTTAGTCAAAAAACTCAATTTCACAAAGAAATGAGGAAAATCGAGCGGGGGTAAGCCAAGAGATTAACCGGTAATCACGAGCAATAAAATACATGCTGAAGACAGCCAGAATGGAATTAGCACAATCAGAGTTCAGAAGTCAACTGACATTTCAAAAAGTCAACATAATAGAACATTGAACCCTAATCATGGCAAGACTATCAGAAAGCGGGAAATGACGGTATAATATGATCTCAGATGGCAAACACAATAATCGGAACTAGTATGAGCACATAAGGCAGCCAAATGATCAAAAACAGTTTACGGTCAAACCGACATTTCTCAAAAATCAACATCACAAAGAATAGGACTTAGGCATAGCAACACATGATAAAACGATATAACAATTAAGCACGATACTCCCTAAGCATGCTAGAACAGTTCAATAAGCTTAGCTAACCTAGTTCACATGAAATCAGTCGGCACGCAAATCGAGGCAAACTGAAAAGTCAACCAAAAGTCAACCCTGACGAAATTCAGCATCCAATATGTCAAAATATTTGCAATGAAAAGTTCTACAACTTACCTTGAAGCCATGGATGCTAAAAACGAACGGTTTGGGAGAAATCGGTGAAAAATGAAGATTTTTAGGGTTTGGGCGAACTAGAGCTGTAGAGCTCCGATTCAGTTGTTCTAAGGCTTGGATTGATCGGAAATGGGAGGGGAAGGGTGCGGCGGCGACGGTCGGCTTTGGTCGGCGGCGGTGAGATAAGGTGGCGACGGCGGGGTTGAGTGAAAACAGGGGAAGGCTTTTTTTTGGGTTAGTGTTTCGAAAATGAAGTGGGAGAGAGAAGGTTGAAATCGGATTTTAAAGTGAATAGTTGGTTGATTTTCAAAGAAAATTTCGGCGAAAATAAGTGCAAGTTTTCGCTGAAAATTTTAGTTAAAAAGGACTGCCGGTTTTCAAAAGAATTTTTCACCGAAAATATTAGTACTTTTTTGCCGAAAATGTGAAACAGGAACGTTTGGAAAACTCTGTGGGATTTCAAAGAGAATTTTCGCCAAAAATATGGGTTATTTTCGTCGAAAATATTGAACTCTACGATTGAAAATATTTTCGCAATCCCGGCAGACTTCAAAAAATCACAGTTAAATCCACAAAAATCGGAAAGACCTCAAACGACTTGAAACTGACACTATGACACACAGACTACACACGAAAAATATGAAATCAAACAAACTGACACTTTTGGCTCCCCGAACCGACTCTAAAATACTAAGGTTGACACAAATAAAAAACGGACTCCAGCCGTGGGTTGCCTCCCACGAAGCGCTCTTTTATTAACGTCCTTGAGCTGGACGATAACCTGGACGGTATTAGGAGACATCCCAACTCAGATTCTCCTTAATGCTAGCATCGGAGTTCATAAAGTAGAGCTTTGGGGCTTCTCCGGTGAGCATGAATTTCTTCCCGTTCGCGTGTAAAAGCTTTGTACGTCCTTCGGGAAGGCGGTCAGTAATCTTGAATGGTCCGAACAGTTCTGTCAAGGGGTCATCTTCCACAAGGAAGACAGTGGACGGAATGAGAACCATCGGCTTCTTCTTTTCTTTAACCTCCGGCTTGATATCACCAGGATCGGTGATCGTCAGTACTTCCTTAGGAGATGCTTTTGGCTTCTCCTTCCATACTTGTTCCAGCGCCGGTAGCTCGGAACGAATTGGTGGTGCAGCTGGCTCGGTAGACGGTGGCGGCACAACTGGTCTCCAGACCATATGAGTCTTCGTCTTCTTATTCTTTCCCCGAGGTCTGCTAGGTTTTGTGCTCGGTGGCTTAGAAGAGGCTTGCAGTTCTTTCTTCTTTGGCGGTTTTGGAGGGGCAGATTTCGGTTTCTGTGTGGTAATCTATCCAGCACCTGCAACAGCAATTGATCTAGGCACACTAGAAGAGACATCAGTAACAGAGTTGACCGGAGTCAACTCCACAGTTTCAACAGCGAAATAGTGAAATTCTTCATTCTTAGGATTATATTTCATTCCGTCTTTAAGGCGGAACGTGACAGTTTCTTGACCAACTCTCAAAGTTAAAGAACCATTTGGAACGTTAATTTGCATTCCAGTAGTAGCCATGAAAGGTCGTCCTATGAGAATGGTAGAATCATCCTTACTAGTGTCAATGATAACTAAGTCAGCTAAGAACGTGAAAGGACCGCATTTAGTAACAACGTCTTTAATTTCTCCCCTAGGAGTTTTAAGTGATCTATCAGCAAAGATAAGTTGCATACTAGGCGGTTCAAGTTCTCCTAGGTTTAATTTTTCATATAGACTCATAGGCATAACATTAACAGACGCGCCAAGATCAACCAAACAACGTTCTATCTCAACATCATTAATGACAAGAGGTAGAGTAAAAGAACCAAGGTCAGAACACTTAGCTGGATATGGAGAGGACGGTTTCTTGTTACGAGCATCAGGATATCCTTCTTTATTCCCCTTCATGCCAGTCTCGATCCTTGCATTTGGCAGCAATGCTCTTGGAAAAGGAGGCTTCACGACGTACGGTGCAAGAGGAGGATCTTCTTCCTTAGGCGCCGGTTGTAGTGCTTCCTTCTTCTCTGGAGATTCAGCGATCCTGCGTAAAATAGCACAAGCATCAGCAGATAAGCTTGGAAATTTCCTAATAGATACCATCTTGGCTTGCTCCTTTCTCGGATTTGGCTCTGTCTGGCTCGGAAGTTGGCCAAATGGTCGACCAGATGCTAGCATGCTCGAGATGTTGTTCACAGCTTGCTCAATTCTTTGACCGGCTGCTATCTGTTCCTGATTGAGAAGAGCTTGAGCTTTAAACTGACTGTCATGATCGTCGAGTCTGGTGATGATCTGACTAAGCTTCTTATCCAAGTCACTGACATTGTTCTCCTTCTGGTACTGCTGCCCTGGATAGGTGTTATTCAAGTATTGATTCTGGCGATTGCCAGGAGCAGTTCCATAGTTACCCGGATTGCGATGCGGCGGCTGGTAGACACCTGCCGGCGGATGGTTAAGCTTCTGATCCTGAGCTGGACCAGCCGAGTGGTTATTCTGGTTCTGGTTATGGTTGGCGCCAGTATTATAGGGAGGTCTGTCTTGATAGTTCCCTTGTTGCCGGAAGTTACGGTAGCCAGCATAACCATTCTGATTATTAACGAAGCCTTGTTGAACAAAATTTACCTCTTCTGCGGACCAGACTTCTGTCTTACCAAAATTCTGGCATCGGCCTCCGTTATGTGCGCAAGCTCCAAACCACTCGCAATCAGCAACATAGACAGAAGCTCCCGGTGGTTTGACTGTGTGGTAGACTTCTTCAAATGCTTCTCTACTTCTGCCTTGATAGCTGCTTCAAGATCGAGCTTGCTCCTTGACCCTTCAGATTGTCGTTCCCAGTTCCTTGACTTGGAAGCACAGTTTGCGAAGTGAAGAAGAGCAGCTTCAGGTTGAGCGTAGTGCAATCCCCTTCAGCTAGAGAATTGACCCACTTGGCAGATTCTTCTTGAAGACCTCGAGCAAAGATTTCAGCTAACTGCCTCTGCTCGAATCCATGATGAGGGCAGTTGTATAGAAGTTCTTGGAATCGATTCCAAGTATCATATAAGCTTTCCCCTTCTTTCTGGGAGAATCTGGCAATGCTGTCCTTGATGGCTGTTGTTCTGGCAGGAGGAAAGTATTCTTCAACGAAGTCCTGAGCCAGAGTATCCCAGTTAATGTAATATCCAGGTGGTTTGCCAGTAGGCCACCTCTTTGCAGCGCCTTTCAGAGAGAACGGGAAAGCTCTCAAGCAGAGAGTGTTCTTGTCGAGGTATCCGTTCTTGAAAGTGCTGCAGAGATCAAGGAAATCCGCAAGATGAGTGCACGGATTGTCTAGGGGCCTGCCTTCGAACTGTAGATCCCGAGAGATCATAGTCAAGAATGGAATCTTGATCTCATAGTCAGGATCTCCTTCAATGCGCGGTACGGCAATGGCAGATCGAACGGTAGTCGCGCTCGGCTTGTTGTAATCAGCTAGACTTTTCTGTGCAGGCGGCGGTGGTGGTGGATTTCCGCCTGGTGGTGGTGGTGGTGGTAGTTGATCAGTCATGATAGGAGATGGAGGAGGTGAAAGTGACTCGGTGTATGAAACGGATGTAGGTGACGGTAATGGTGAAGATGAGGGACTATCCTTCAGTTCCTCAATCTTAATCGGAGTGACGGGTGGAGGTGGATTGGTTCTGCCTCTCCTTGAAATCTATGATTGTCGAGGTGGAGCAGAACTGCTTGGTCTCTCTATACTCTTAGCCTTGTCGGTTTGAGAGCGATTCCAAGGGCGGCGATGCATACACCTGTAAACAACCTACAAATAACAAAAACAAACAAGAACCAGTGTAAAATCGAAGTGGGTGGAAAAATGAAAGATGGAAAGTAGAAGAATAAATTGCCAGTTCTTCTTTCAAGCAATCAAAAGAAGTCCCCGGCAACGGCGCCAATTTGATGAACCTGTCGTTGTGCTGGTTCAAACAAATTACATAACAAAGCTGGGGTAGATCGTATTCCACGGGTCTTCTATGATTGACTACTCAAATAAGCTAGCAAAATATTCGGGTTTAAGCACTTCGTGCGTGGTGTGAGTTCCACGACTTCTAATTCTAAGAAATGCAGAGAAATTAAAAATTGAAACTAAAAACAGATTGGAAATTGGTTGATTAAAACAGAGATGACAGACGAACTTAGACATTGAATCCCCCTTCGTTCACCAGAGCATTGGCAATCAACAGATCAGCGGATTTCGATTCTCATTCAATCAATTCTAAGACACCACCATAACTCCTTACCCTTAGGTCTAAGACCGGCGAACGTTCGCTCTATCCATTCTAGCTACCAAGATTAATTAGTCACCCGGGTACGGTCGCCTTTCGCAACGACTTAACTTAACTGGTGGAATTACTAACGATTTATGAGTTACTCTTGCAGTGGATTAACCCTAACCGTTACGAAAGGCACGCTCCAATATAAGGTTAATTGTTCAATTTGATGTTCTAAAGTAAGGCGAGCGTTCGCTTCTATCCTTAGCTTAACAAGAATCTAATCTAGGTGATCAATCCAAACAAGAAACATGAACAATGAAGAACAAATCAAACATGAAAGAGAAACTGATTGAACTTCGAATCTAATCACCGCCGATCCGTGACCGCTTTAAAGCCCTGGGTCACTTAGGGTTCATCTAGTCTAAGCTCTAAGAGTTTAGCTACGCATATTCATTACAAAAGAATCAAAGACAATGAAAGAGTTCATCATACAAAGGAAGAACAGAAAAGAATCTGAAAAACCTAATTAAGATGACTCCGGCAGAACTTCGATCTTCCGGTAGACTGCAATCCTAGCTCTGACTCCTCGAGATGGAAGGGATGGCGTCACGATCTCTTTCCGGCTCTTCGAACTCTAACTCTTCGCTCCAGAACTTGAGAGGATTCTCTAAATTCTGATGTATGATGTATTATGAGGTATATCCAGTATTGGGCCGCCGGTTAAGTATTTATACTTAACCCTAATTCAGCCGGATTTTAACTAATATTTTCGCCAAAAATATTGAGGAATTTTGCGAAAATTCCTTTGTAATGGATGGTCCGCCGGCTGATATCTCCTGTAAATTTCGTCCCATAGTTCTCGATCGAAAACTTCCTATTTTCGTCGAAAACTTCTGTTGATGAGCATCGCCGATTTGTGCTGATATTTTTGCCGAAAATACTGAAGGATTTTCGGCGAAAATTCCTTTGTAAATCGGGGTCAGGAATTGTTTTGACTTGATTGGCTCCTTGGATCGATTCCGGTGCAATTCCTCGAGGTTCCAACGCCTTAGACACGTCCTTGGCTACTTTATTTGACGGCAAAAACCTGTGCTAGCATAAAAACACTAGAAAACCATCGAATAGACCCGAAACGGGCCAAGGTAACACAAATGGCACGAGATAGGGCAATCGATTGAATATTCGCTATTCTACCCTAAAAACCATGTCTTAAACAAGGAAATGTCGCTTAAATGAGGCTGATAATCACGTCAGATCGAGTGTCATCAGTAAGCTGTGGACATACGGTGGGTGACGCCAAAGCGGTTGCACACCCATCGAAATGTCCATGGAAACGGGCACCCCTATCGCTTATGATAAAGCGTGGTGAACCAAAACGCGTGAAAAGACGGGTAAGGAAACGACCCACCACTCTTGAATCATTAGTGGGTAAAGCTTCAGCTTCAGCCCACTTAGAGACATAATCAACGGCTACAAGAATGTACTTGTTTCCGTTGGAGGGTGTGAACGGACCCATGAAATCAATTCCCCAAACATCAAAGATCTCAACAGTTAAAGAAACAATTTGGGGCATCTCGTTACGGTTAGAGATTTACCTGATCGCTGGCACGCATCACAACGACGAGCAAAGACGTCACAATCACTAAAGATTGAAGGCTAATAAAAACCTGTTTCGAGTACCTTTCTCGCAGTGCGGTTGCCTCCGAAGTGTCCGTCGAACTGTCCTTCATGGCATTTACGCATGATGTCAGCTGCTTCGATGTAAAAAACACATCTCTGGATCATCCCATCAATGTTGATGCGGTATAAGAAAGGCTCATCCCTGAAGTATGACTTTGCTTCTTTAAAGAGCTTCTTGCGTGCATTGAAATCCAGCTCAGGAGGTACAATGCCGTGAGATAGATAATTAGCCAGGGTTGCATACCATGGTTCTTCCGAGTCGCCGCATTACTCAGATCTTGAGCGTAAGGGATTCCCAGGGCTTGATAGCTATGCTGTTAACCTGTTCATACGTTTCAACACGCAACATCTCGTCAGGGAAAGAATCATTGATAGGAGTAGTAGATTTACCTGTTTGTGATTCCTCCAGTCGGGAAAGATGATCGCTGCTAAGTTCTCTGCTCCCTTCTTGTCTTTAATTTCTATGTCGAACTCTTGGAGGACAAGGATCCATCGGATGAGACGTGGCTTCGAGTCCTGCATGGCCAATAGATGCGCAGGGCAGCATGATCTGTGTAGACAATGGTATGTGAAAGAACTAAGTATTGTCTGAATTTATCAAAGGAGAAAACAATAGCTAGAAGCTCCTTCTCTGTAGTGGTGTAGTTCCTCTGAGCATCGTTGAGCGTCTTGCTAGCAAAGTAGATAGGATGAAATCTCTTCTCCTTTCTCTGACCAAGAACCGCGCCAACGGCGAAGTCTCTAGCATCGCACATAATCTCGAATGGAAGATTCCAATTTGGTGCTGTAAGGATAGGTGCGGTGGTGAGTTGAGTCTTCAAAGTTTCAAAGGCTTCAAGACAAGCTTTATCAAACACGAAAGGAACATCTTTCTCAAGAATCTTCGTCATTGGAAGAGTGATCTTGGAGAAATCTCTGATGAATCTTCGGTAGAACCCAACATGACCGAGGAAACTTCGAACTGTCTTAACTGAGGACGGTGGCGGCAAGCTAGCAATGGTTTCAAGCTTGGCATGATCGACTTCTATACCGGTCTTAGAGATCCTATGACCAAGAACAATGCCTTCGGTAACCATGAAGTGACATTTCTCCCAACTAAGAGCCAGGTTGGTCTCCTCACAATGAGCTAGCACCTTGTCCAGATTGGCCAGACACTTTGAAAATGAATCTACATAGACGGATAAGTCGTCCATGAATACCTCCACCACATTCTCTACCAGATCTCCAAATATAGCCAGCATGCATCTCTGAAAAGTGGCAGGAGCATTACATAAACCAAAAGGAATGCGATGATAAGCAAACGTACCAAACGGGCAGGTGAAGGTCGTCTTCTTTTGGTCATCAAGCTCGATAGGGATCTGGAAGTAACCGGACATCCCATCTAAGAAGCAATAGTAGTCATGACCAGCCAATCGTTCAAGCATCTGATCAATGAACGGCAGTGGAAAGTGATTGATGACACTCGAATTAACGTGATTATCAGCCTCATTTAAGCGACATTTCACTGCTTAAGATACGGTTTTAGGGTAGAATAGTGAATATTCACTCAATCGATCCATCTCATGCCTTTTGTGTTACCTTGGCCCATTTCGGGTCTATTTGATGGTTTTCTAGTATTTTCGTGTTAGCACAGGTGTTCGCCATAAATATGGTAGCCAAGGACGTGTCTAAGGCACTGGAACCCCGTCACACCTGATTCAACCAGAAAAGTCATTCAACTCAAAAGGAACTCCTGCTCCATTTACACACAGATTTCCGGCGAAAATGCCCTTAGGTTTTCGCCGAAAATGCAAGAAGAAATCCACTGTCCCGATCAAGAAGAAGTTTTCGGCGAAAACCTTGGGAGTTTTTGCCGAAAACCCTGCACCATTTAAGCCAGAAGAAACAGACAGATCAAGCCAACATTTGAGCAGATATTTTCACCAAAAATATCCTTGGATTTTCGGCAAAAATCCCAGTGAAAAAGTAGCAGTCGTCGGTTAGGTTTAAATACTAAATCAAGCGGCTAAATAATAGATATCAGAACTTACACACAAATTGAGAGGGGACGAAAAATATTCCAAGGCTGAGAGAGAGAGAATGAGTGGATAGAGTTCGAGGAGCCAGGAACGGATCGTGACGCCATCCATCCATCTCGGAGAGCCAGTGCTAGGAGTTGAAGATCCAGCAGATTGAAGCTGCAAGGAGTCGTCGAAATTAGGTTTTACAGTTCTTCTCTGTCTTCCCTACCTGAGATGTATTCTTTGTTTGTCTTCGATTCTTCTGTATTGAATATGAGTAGCTAAACTCGTATAGCTTAGATTAGATGAACCCTAAGTGACCTAGGGCTTTAAAGCGGTCACGGATCGGCGGTGATTAGATTTGAAATTCATTCAGTTTCTCCTTCATGTTTGATTTGTTCTTTGTTCTCTGTGTTTCTTGTCTGGTTTGGCCACCTAGATTAGATTCTTGTTAAGCTAAGGATAGAAGCGAACACTCGCCTTACTTTAGAACATCAAGTTGAACAATTAACCTTATAATTGGAGTGTGCCTTTCGTAGGAACTGATTAGGGTTAATCCACTGCAAGAATAACTCATAAATCATTAGAATTTGCACCAGTTGAGTTAAGTTGTTGCGAGAGGCGACCGTACCCGGGCGACTAATTAATCGTGGTAGCTAGATCGGATAGAGCGAACGTTCGCCAGTCTTAAACCTAAGGGTCAGGAGTTATGGTGGTGTCTGAGAACTGAATGAACTAGAATCGGAAACCGCTGCTCTGTTGATTGCCTATGCTCTGGTGATCTAAGGGGGATTCGAAATCTAAGCTTTTCTGTCTTAGTCAATCAATCAATCATTATTCGCTTTAACTTCATTTCAACCTGTCTTTGCATTTTAGTATAGAAGTCGTGGAACTCACACCATGCACTAAGTGTTTTAACCTTGAATTTAAATTGCCAATCTATTTGAGTAAGGAAGTAGAGAAGACCCATGGAATACGATCTACCCTAGCTTGTTAGCTTTGTTAGTTTATTTGATTGAGTCGTCAACGACTGGTTCATCAAATTGGCGCCGTTGCCGGGGACTCTTCTATTTCGTTGAAAGAAGAGTTGGCATTTTATTCTTCTACCTTTCCATATTTCATTTCCATCACACTTCGATTTTACACCGGTTGTGTTTGTTTTTGTCTCATGCAGATCATAGCAGGTACAGAAACGGATCACTTCCGTTCCATCTTCCTTTACCGCAATGACTGTTCTTAAGAGAGTTGCGGACTACAGTAAGCCACGTGCATCCAACTTTCGATCCCCCATCACCGTGCTTTCTAATGACGATGATCCTGATTATGAGATTAAGATTCCTCTCCTAGAACTAATCTCTAGGGAAATACAATTCGAAGGAAGGCCAGATGATAACCCCTGCACACATATAGATGACTTTCTGGCTGTCTGTGAAACCTTCAAGTCTGGGAACCTTAACAAGAACACTTTATGTCTCCAAGCTTTTCCGTTCTCTCTCAGAGGTGCAGCTAAGCAGTGGCTTGGAAGCAAACCACCAGGCCACTACACTAACTAGGAGACATTAGCTCAAGATTTTGTTGAAGAGTACTTCCCTCCAGCAAGGACAATTGCTTATAAAGACCGTATCTCCAGATTCACTCAGAGAGAAGATGCAAGCATGTACGACACTTGGAATGAATTCCAATCCCTTCTCTTCAACTGCCCTCATCATGGGTATAAAGAGAGGCAGCTGGCTGATGAGAACCGTCGTTGTGATGAGCTGGTTCTATCAAATAACTATCAAGCTCAAGAGCTAGGATAGATCGTATTCCACGGGCCTTCAATTGATTGGCTACTTCAGAACTAACAAATTACTCAAGGAAAACACGTTGTGCGTGGTGTGAGTTCCACGACTTCTAATTCTAAGGAATGCAGGAAAATTAAAACAAATTAAGCTAAAGCAGATTGAGAATTAGGGTTTGGAAACAAGAATGGCAGACGAACGTAGACTTTGAATCCCCCTTCGTTCCCCAGAGCATTGGCAATCAACAGATCAGCGGATTTTGATTCTTATTCAATCAATTACTAAAACACCACCATAACCCTTACCCTTAGGTTTAAGACCGGCGAACGTTCGCTCTATCCGTTCTAACTACCAAGATTAACTAGCCGCCCGCGTACGGTCGCCTCTCGCAACGACTTAGCTAACTGGCGTAATTACTAGTGATTAATGAGTTACTCTTGCAGTGGATTAACCCTAACCGGTTCCTACGAAAGGCACACTCCAATTATAAGGTTAATTGTTCAATTCGATGTTCTAAATTAAGGCGAGCGTTCGCTTCTATCCTTAGCTTAACAAGAATCTAATCTAGGTGATCAATCCAGACAAGAAACATGAACAATGAAGAACGAATCAAACATGAAAAAGAACTGATTGAATTTCGAATCTAATCACCGCCGATCCGTGACCGCTTTAAAGCCCTGGGTCACTTAGGGTTCATCTAGTCTAAGCTCTGACGAGTTTAGCTACTCATGATCATTACAAAAGAAACAAAGACAAAGAAAGAGTTCATCATTCAAAGGAAGAACAGAAAAGGATCTGAAAAACCTAATTCGGACGACTCTGACAGACTCCGATCTTCAGTAAGTTACACTCCTAGCTCCGGTTCTCCGAGATGGAAGGGATGGCGTCACGATCTCTATCCGGCTCTTCGAACTCCAACTCTTCGCTCCAGAACTTCAGAGAAATCTGATCTCGAAAAGTTGTGTTTTTCGAATTATGAATTGTATCCTCTATTGGCCGCCGGGTTAAGTATAAATACTTAACCCTAGTTGGGCCGGGCTGGATGGTATTTTCGCCGAAACCATAGGGGTAGTTTCGGTGAAAACTCTTGTGTGAATGGACGTCCGCCGACTGATCCTTCTGTTCATCCTTTTCGGTCCGAAAACTCAAAGTTTTCGGCGAAAGCTTTCTTCACTTGACATCAGCCGGTTTGCACTAATGTTTTCGCCGAAAACATATACTTAGTTTCGGCGAAATCTCCTTTGTCTTGGCACCAGTCTGAATGCACTAATATTTTCGCCGAAATCCATAGGACATTTTTGGCGAAAATGTCTTTGTAATCAGGCAGGATTTTGGTTGGACTTTGATTGGTTCCTTTGATCGATTCCGGTTCAGTTCCTCGATGTTCCTATGCCTTAGACACGTCCATGGCTACTTTATTTGACGGCAAAAACCTGTGCTTACGCAAAAACACTAGAAAACCATCAAATAGACCCGAAAAGGGCCAAGGTAACACAAATGGCATGAGATAGGGCAATTGATTGAATATTCGTCATTCTACCCTAAAAACCATGTCTTAAGCAAAGAAATGTCGCTTAAATGAGGCTGATAATCACGTCAAATCGAGTGTCATCACTGGCTGAATTCTTTGCTCATGGTATGCGCGAGGAATCTTTAAATTGGGTCAACTCCTTAGCAGGCGGAGACTGCACCGCCCTTACTCCTCAAGATGCTCTTCTGCATTTCGCTAGCTGTGCTTCAAAATCTAGAAACTGGGAGAGGCAAAGAGAAGGAACCAACTGTCAGAGTCAGATGAGTGTTGCAGAGCATATCAAAGCGGAGGTTCAGAAACATCTACAAGCAGTTGGTATTCCTCTCGATCCCCCGTCAGCTACCATCTTTTCGGCTGACTGTGGATGGTGTGGATCCTGTGCTCATAACGGTGGAAGCTGCCTGAACTTCGGTAAAACAGAAGTCTGGTCTGCAGAAGAGGTAAACTTCGTTGATCAAGGCTTCGCCAACAATCAGAAAGGCTACGCTGGTTACAGAAACTACGTGCCACGGAACCAGAGCAACCAGTTAGTAGATCCTTATCAGAGACTGGTGATCCGCCCGATCGTTGTTCGGGGTTCAACCAAATAAAAACTACTAATGCTAAAAAGCGTATAGCAGATCGTATTCCGAGGGCTTTCTATGATTGGTTACTTCAGAACTGGCAAAATACTCAAAGGTAAACACGTTGTGCGTGGTGTGAGTTCCACGACTCCTACTTCTAAGGAATGCAGAAAAAGTAAAAAAGATTAAACTAAAGCAGATTGAGAATTAGGGTTTGAAAACAAGGATGATAGACGAACTTAGACTTTGAATCCCCCTTCTTTCCCCAGAGCATTGGCAATCAACAGATCAGCGGATTTCGATTCTCATTCAATCAATTACTAAGACACCACCATAACTCCTTACCCTTAGGTTTAAGACCGGCGAACGTTCGCTCTATCCGTTCTAACTACCAAGATTAACTAGCCGCCCGGGTACGGTCGCCTCTCGCAACGACTTAGCTAACTGGCGTAATTACTAGTGATTAATGAGTTACTCTTGCAGTGGAATTAACCCTAACCGGTTCCTACGAAAGGCACACTCCAATTATAAGGTTAATTGTTCAATTCGATGTTCTAAAGTAAGGCGAGCGTTCGCTTCTATCCTTAGCTTAACAAGAATCTAATCTAGGTGATCAATCCAGACAAGAAACATGAACAATGAAGAACGAATCAAACATGAAAAAGAACTGATTGAATTTCAAATCTAATCACCGCCGATCCGTGACCGCTTTAAAGCCCTAGGTCACTTAGGGTTCATCTAGTCTAAGCTCTGACGAGTTTAGCTACTCATGATCATTACAAAAGAAACAAAGACAAAGAAAGAGTTCATCATTCAAAGGAAGAACAGAAAAGGATCTGAAAAACCTAATTCGGACGACTCTGACAGACTCCGATCTTCAGTAAGTTACACTCCTAGCTCCGGTTCTCCGAGATGGAAGGGATGGCGTCACGATCTCTATCCGGCTCTTCGAACTCCAACTCTTCGCTCCAGAACTTCAGAGAAATCTGATCTCGAAAAGTTGTGTTTTTCGAATTATAAATTGTATCCTCTATTGGCCGCCGGGTTAAGTATAAATACTTAACCCTAGTTGGGCCGGGCTGAGATGGTATTTTCGCCGAAACCATAGGGGTAGTTTCGCGAAAACTCTTGTGTGAATGGACGTCCCCGACTGATCCTTCTGTTCATCTTTTCGGTCCGAAAACTCAAAGTTTTCGGCGAAAGCTTTCTTCACTTGACATCAGCCGGTTTGCACTAATGTTTTCGCCGAAAACATATACTTAGTTTCGGCGAAATCTCCTTTGTCTTGGCACCAGTCTGAATGCACTAATATTTCGCCAAAATCCATAGGACATTTTCGGCGAAAATGTCTTTGTAATCGGCAGGATTTTGGTTGGACTTTGATTGGTTCCTTTGATCGATTCCGGTTCAGTTCCTCGATGTTCCTATGCCTTAGACACGTCCATGGCTACTTTATTTGACGGCAAAAACCTGTGCTTACGCAAAAACACTAGAAAACCATCAAATAGACCCGAAAAGGGCCAAGGTAACACAAATGGCATGAGATAGGGCAATTGATTGAATATTCGTCATTCTACCCTAAAAACCATGTCTTAAGCAAAGAAATGTCGCTTAAATGAGGCTGATAATCACATCAAATCGAGTGTCATCACTGGCTGAATTCTTTGCTCGTGGTATGCGCGAGGAATCTTTAAATTGGGTCAACTCCTTAGCAGGCGGAGACTGCACCGCCCTTACTCCTCAAGATGCTCTTCTGCATTTCGCTAGCTGTGCTTCAAAATCTAGAAACTGGGAGAGGCAAAGAGAAGGAACCAACTGTCAGAGTCAGATGAGTGTTGCAGAGCATATCAAAGCGGAGGTTCAGAAACATCTACAAGCAGTTGGTATTCCTCTCGATCCCCCGTCAGCTACCATCTTTTCGGCTGACTGTGGATGGTGTGGATCCTGTGCTCATAACGGTGGAAGCTGCCTGAACTTCTGGTAAAACAGAAGTCTGGTCTGCAGAAGAGGTAAACTTGTTGATCAAGGCTTCGCCAACAATCAGAAAGGCTACGCTGGTTACAGAAACTACGTGCCACGGAACCAGAGCAACCAGTTAGTAGATCCTTATCAGAGACTGGTGATCCGCCCGGTCGTTGTTCGGGGTTCAACCAAATAAAAACTACTAATGCTAAAAAGCGTATAGCAGATCGTATTCCGAGGGCTTTCTATGATTGGTTACTTCAGAACTAGCAAAATACTCAAAGGTAAACACGTTGTGCGTGGTGTGAGTTCCACGACTCCTACTTCTAAGGAATGCAGAAAAAGTAAAAAAGATTAAACTAAAGCAGATTGAGAATTAGGGTTTGAAAATAAGGATGATAGACGAACTTAGACTTTGAATCCCCTTCGTTCCCCAGAGCATTGGCAATCAACAGATCAGGGATTTCGATTCTCATTCAATCAATTACTAAGACACCACCATAACTCCTTACCCTTAGGTTTAAGACCGGCGAACGTTGGCTCTATCCGTTCTAACTACCAAGATTAACTAGCCGCCCGGGTACGGTGCCTCTCGCAACGACTTAATAATTGGTCAATTACTAGTGATTAATGAGTTACTCTTGCAGTGAATTAACCCTAACCGGTTCTACGAAAGGCACACTCCAATTATAAGGTTAATTGTTCAATTCGATGTTCTAAAGTAAGGCGAGCGTTCGCTTCTATCCTTAGCTTAACAAGAATCTAATCTAGGTGATCAATCCAGACAAGAAACATGAACAATGAAGAACGAATCAAACATGAAAAAGAACTGATTGAATTTCAAATCTAATCACCGCCGATCCGTGACCGCTTTAAAGCCCTGGGTCACTTAGGGTTCATCTAGTCTAAGCTCTGACGAGTTTAGCTACTCATGATCATTACAAAAGAAACAAAGACAAAGAAAGAGTTCATCATTCAAAGGAAGAACAGAAAAGGATCTGAAAAACCTAATTGGACGACTCTGACAGACTCCGATCTTCAGTAAGTTACACTCCTAGCTCCGGTTCTCCGAGATGGAAGGGATGGCGTCACGATCTCTATCCGCTCTTCGAACTCCAACTCTTCGCTCCAGAACTTCAGAGAAATCTGATCTCGAAAAGTTGTGTTTTTCGAATTATAAATGTATCCTCTATTGGCCGCCGGGTTAAGTATAAATACTTAACCCTAGTTGGGCCGGGCTGAGATGGTATTTTCGCCGAAACCATAGGGGTAGTTTCGGCGAAAACTCTTGTGTTGAATGGACGTCCGCCGACTGATCCTTCTGTTCATCTTTTCGGTCCGAAAACTCAAAGTTTTCGGCGAAAGCTTTCTTCACTTGACATCAGCCGGTTTGCACTAATGTTTTCGCCGAAAACATATACTTAGTTTCGGCGAAATCTCCTTTGTCTTGGCACCAGTCTGAATGCACTAATATTTTCGCCGAAATCCATAGGACATTTTCGGCGAAAATGTCTTTGTAATCGGGCAGGATTTTGGTTGGACTTTGATTGGTTCCTTTGATCGATTCCGGTTCAGTTCCTCGATGTTCCTATGCCTTAGACACGTCCATGGCTACTTTATTTGACGGCAAAAACCTGTGCTTACGCAAAAACACTAGAAAACCATCAAATAGACCCGAAAAGGGCCAAGGTAACACAAATGGCATGAGATAGGGCAATTGATTGAATATTCGTCATTCTACCCTAAAAACCATGTCTTAAGCAAAGAAATGTCGCTTAAATGAGGCTGATAATCACGTCAAATCGAGTGTCATCACTGGCTGAATTCTTTGCTCGTGGTATGCGCGAGGAATCTTTAAATTGGGTCAACTCCTTAGCAGGCGGAGACTGCACCGCCCTTACTCCTCAAGATGCTCTTCTGCATTTCGCTAGCTGTGCTTCAAAATCTAGAAACTGGGAGAGGCAAAGAGAAGGAACCAACAGTCAGAGTCAGATGAGTGTTGCAGAGCATATCAAAGCGGAGGTTCAGAAACATCTACAAGCAGTTGGTATTCCTCTCGATCCCCCGTCAGCTACCATCTTTTCGGCTGACTGTGGATGGTGTGGATCCTGTGCTCATAACGGTGGAAGCTCCTGAACTTCGGTAAAACAGAAGTCTGGTCTGCAGAAGAGGTAAACTTGTTGATCAAGGCTTCGCCAACAATCAGAAAGGCTACGCTGGTTACAGAAACTACGTGCCACGGAACCAGAGCAACCAGTTAGTAGATCCTTATCAGAGACTGGTGATCCGCCCGGTCGTTGTTCGGGGTTCAACCAAATAAAAACTACTAATGCTAAAAAGCGTATAGCAGATCGTATTCCGAGGGCTTTCTATGATTGGTTACTTCAGAACTAGCAAAATACTCAAAGGTAAACACGTTGTGCGTGGTGTGAGTTCCACGACTCCCACTTCTAAGGAATGCAGAAAAAGTAAAAAAGATTAAACTAAAGCAGATTGAGAATTAGGGTTTGAAAACAAGGATGATAGACGAACTTAGACTTTGAATCCCCCTTCGTTCCCAGAGCATTGGCAATCAACAGATCAGTGGATTTCGATTCTCATTCAATCAATTACTAAGACACCACCATAACTCCTTACCCTTAGGTTTAAGACCGGCGAACGTTCGCTCTATCCGTTCTAACTACCAAGATTAACTAGCCGCCCGGGTACGGTCGCCTCTCGCAACGACTTAATTAATTGGTGCAATTACTAGTGATTAATGAGTTACTCTTGCAGTGAATTAACCCTAACCGGTTCCTACTGAAAGGCACACTCCAATTATAAGGTTAATTGTTCAATTCGATGTTCTAAAGTAAGGCGAGCGTTCGCTTCTATCCTTAGCTTAACAAGAATCTAATCTAGGTGATCATCCAGACAAGAAACATGAACAATGAAGAACGAATCAAACATGAAAAAGAACTGATTGAATTTCGAATCTAATCACCGCCGATCCGTGACCGCTTTAAAGCCCTGGGTCACTTAGGGTTCATCTAGTCTAAGCTCTAAAGGGTTTAGCTACTCATGATATTACAAAAGAAACAAAGACAAGGGAAGAGTTCATCATTCAGAGGAAGAACAGAAAAGAATCTGAAAAACCTAATTTAGACGACTCTGGCAGACTTCGATCTTCAGTAAGTTACACTCCTAGCTCCGTTCTCCGAGATGGAAGGGATGGCGTCACGATCTCTATCCGGCTCTTCGAACTCCAACTCTTCGCTCCAGAACTTCAGAGAAATCTATCTCGAAAACTTGGTTTTTTGAATTATGAATTGTATCCTCTATTGGCCGCCGGGTTAAGTATAAATACTTAACCCTAGTTGGGCCGGGCTGAGATGGTATTTTCGCCGAAACCATAGGGGTAGTTTCGGCGAAAACTCTTGTGTGAATGGACGTCCGCCGACTGATCCTTCTGTTCATCCTTTTCGGTCCGAAAACTCAAAGTTTTCGCGAAAGCTTTCTTCACTTGACATCAGCCGGTTTGCACTAATGTTTTCGCCGAAAACATATACTTAGTTTCGGCGAAATCTCCTTTGTCTTGGCACCAGTCTGAATGCACTAATATTTTCGCCGAAATCCATAGGACATTTTCGGCGAAAATGTCTTTGTAATCGGGCAGGATTTTGGTTGGACTTTGATTGGTTCCTTTGATCGATTCCGGTTCAGTTCCTCGATGTTCCTATGCCTTAGACACGTCCATGGCTACTTTATTTGACGGCAAAAACCTGTGCTTACGCAAAAACACTAGAAAACCATCAAATAGACCCGAAAAGGGCCAAGGTAACACAAATGGCATGAGATAGGGCAATTGATTGAATATTCGTCATTCTACCCTAAAAACCATGTCTTAAGCAAAGAAATGTCGCTTAAATGAGGCTGATAATCACGTCAAATCGAGTGTCATCACTGGCTGAATTCTTTGCTCGTGGTATGCGCGAGGAATCTTTAAATTGGGTCAACTCCTTAGCAGGCGGAGACTGCACCGCCCTTACTCCTCAAGATGCTCTTCTGCATTTCGCTAGCTGTGCTTCAAAATCTAGAAACTGGGAGAGGCAAAGAGAAGGAACCAACAGTCAGAGTCAGATGAGTGTTGCAGAGCATATCAAAGCGGAGGTTCAGAAACATCTACAAGCAGTTGGTATTCCTCTCGATCCCCCGTCAGCTACCATCTTTTCGGCTGACTGTGGATGGTGTGGACCCTGTGCTCATAACGGTGGAAGCTGCCTGAACTTCGGTAAAACAGAAGTCTGGTCTGCAGAAGAGGTAAACTTCGTTGATCAAGGCTTCGCCAACAATCAGAAAGGCTACGCTGGTTACAGAAACTACGTGCCACGGAACCAGAGCAACCATTAGTAGATCCTTATCAGAGATTGGTGATCCGCCCGGTCGTTGTTCGGGTTCAACCAAATAAAAACTACTAATGCTAAAAAGCGTATAGCAGATCGTATTCCGAGGGCTTCTATGATTGGTTACTTCAGAACTAGCAAAATACTCAAAGGTAAACACGTTGTGCGTGGTGTGAGTTCCACGACTCCTACTTCTAAGGAATGCAGAAAAAGTAAAAAAGATTAAACTAAAGCAGATTGAGAATTAGGGTTTGAAAACAAGGATGATAGACGAACTTAGACTTTGAATCCCCCTTCGTTCCCCAGAGCATTGGCAATCAACAGATCAGCGGATTTCGATTCTCATTCAATCAATTACTAAGACACCACCATAACCCTTACCCTTAGGTTTAAGACCGCGAACGTTCGCTCTATCCGTTCTAACTACCAAGATTAACTAGCCGCCCGGGTACGGTCGCCTCTCGCAACGACTTAATTAATTGTGCAATTACTAGTGATTAATGAGTTACTCTTGCAGTGAATTAACCCTAACCGGTTCCTACGAAAGGCACACTCCAATTATAAGGTTAATTGTTCAATTCGATGTTCTAAAGTAAGGCGAGCGTTCGCTTCTATCTTTAGCTTAACAAGAATCTAATCTAGGTGATCAATCCAGACAAGAAACATGAACAATGAAGAACGAATCAAACATGAAAAAGAACTGATTGAATTTCAAATCTAATCACCGCCGATCCGTGACCGCTTTAAAGCCCTGGGTCACTTAGGGTTCATCTAGTCTAAGCTCTACAGTTTAGCTACTCATGATCATTACAAAAGAAACAAAGACAAAGAAAGAGTTCATCATTCAAAGGAAGAACAGAAAAGGATCTGAAAAACCTAATTCGGACGACTCTGACAGACTTCCGATCTTCAGTAAGTTACACTCCTAGCTCCGGTTCTCCGAGATGGAAGGGATGGCGTCACGATCTCTATCCGGCTCTTCGAACTCCAACTCTTCGCTCCAGAACTTCAGAGAAATCTGATCTCGAAAATTGTGTTTTTCGAATTATGAATTGTATCCTCTATTGGCCGCCGGGTTAAGTATAAATACTTAACCCTAGTTGGGCCGGGCTGAGATGGTATTTTCGCCGAAACCATAGGGGTAGTTTCGGCGAAAACTCTTGTGTGAATGGACGTCCGCCGACTGATCCTTCTGTTCATCCTTTTCGGTCCGAAAACTCAAAGTTTTCGGCGAAAGCTTTCTTCACTTGACATCAGCCGGTTTGCACTAAGTTTTCGCCGAAAACATATACTTAGTTTCGGCGAAATCTCCTTTGTCTTGGCACCAGTCTGAATGCACTAATATTTTTCGCCGAAATCCATAGGACATTTTCGGCGAAAATGTCTTTGTAATCGGGCAGGATTTTGGTTGGACTTTGATTGGTTCCTTTGATCGATTCCGGTTCAGTTCCTCGATGTTCCTATGCCTTAGACACGTCCATGGCTACTTTATTTGACGGCAAAAACCTGTGCTTACGCAAAAACACTAGAAAACCATCAAATAGACCCGAAAAGGGCCAAGGTAACACAAATGGCATGAGATAGGGCAATGATTGAATATTCGTCATTCTACCCTAAAAACCATGTCTTAAGCAAAGAAATGTCGCTTAAATGAGGCTGATAATCACGTCAAATCGAGTGTCATCACTGGCTGAATTCTTTGCTCGTGGTATGCGCGAGGAATCTTTAAATTGGGTCAACTCCTTAGCAGGCGGAGACTGCACCGCCCTTACTCCTCAAGATGCTCTTCTGCATTTCGCTAGCTGTGCTTCAAAATCTAGAAACTGGGAGAGGCAAAGAGAAGGAACCAACAGTCAGAGTCAGATGAGTGTTGCAGAGCATATCAAAGCGGAGGTTCAGAAACATCTACAAGCAGTTGGTATTCCTCTCGATCCCCCGTCAGCTACCATCTTTTCGGCTGACTGTGGATGGTGTGGATCCTGTGCTCATAACGGTGGAAGCTGCCTGAACTTCGGTAAAACAGAAGTCTGGTCTGCAGAAGAGGTAAACTTGTTGATCAAGCTTCGCCAACAATCAGAAAGGCTACGCTGGTTACAGAAACTACGTGCCACGGAACCAGAGCAACCATTTAGTAGATCCTTATCAGAGATTGGTGATCCGCCCGGTCGTTGTTCGGGGTTCAACCAAATAAAAACTACTAATGCTAAAAAGCGTATAGCAGATCGTATTCCGAGGGCTTTCTATGATTGGTTACTTCAGAACTAGCAAAATACTCAAAGGTAAACACGTTGTGCGTGGTGTGAGTTCCACGACTCCTACTTCTAAGGAATGCAGAAAAAGTAAAAAAGATTAAACTAAAGCAGATTGAGAATTAGGGTTTGAAAACAAGGATGATAGACGAACTTAGACTTTGAATCCCCCTTCGTTCCCTAGAGCATTGGCAATCAACAGATCAGCGGATTTCGATTCTCATTCAATCAATTACTAAGACACCACCATAACTCCTTACCCTTAGGTTTAAGACCGGCGAACGTTCGCTCTATCCGTTCTAACTACCAAGATTAACTAGCCGCCCGGGTACGGTCGCCTCTCGCAACGACTTAATTAATTGGTGCAATTACTAGTGATTAATGAGTTACTCTTGCAGTGAATTAACCCTAACCGGTTCCTACTGAAAGGCACACTCCAATTATAAGGTTAATTGTTCAATTCGATGTTCTAAAGTAAGGCGAGCGTTCGCTTCTATCCTTAGCTTAACAAGAATCTAATCTAGGTGATCAGTCCAGACAAAAACATGAACAATGAAGAACGAATCAAACATGAAAAAGAACTGATTGAATTTCGAATCTAATCACCGCCGATCCGTGACCGCTTTAAAGCCCTGGGTCACTTAGGGTTCATCTAGTCTAAGCTCTAAAGGGTTTAGCTACTCATGATTATTACAAAAGAAACAAAGACAAGGGAAGAGTTCATCATTCAGAGGAAGAACAGAAAAGAATCTGAAAAACCTAATTTAGACGACTCTGGCAGACTTCGATCTTCGGTAAGTTACACTCCTAGCTCCGGTTCTCCGAGATGGAAGGGATGGCGTCACGATCTCTATCCGGCTTTTCGAACTCCAGCTCTTCGCTCCAGAACTTCAAAGAATTCTGATTCGAAAAGCTGTGTGTTTTTAAATTATGATTGTCCTCCTTTCTCTCTCGGCCCGCCGGTTAAGTATTTATACTTAACCCTAACTGATCCAGATTAGTGTATTATTTTCGCCGAAAATTCCTTAAGAATTTCGGCGAAAAATTCCTTTGTGTTCGGGGGTGCTTTCTCTGCCTTGTATTTTCGATCCGAAGAGTACAATGTTTTCGCGAAGATGTCCTTTGACTCGGCATCAGCTGGTTTGCACTATTATTTTCGCCGAAGACATAAGTTCATTTTCGCCGAAGATGCAAGTGTGAATGGGCAGATTTTCGGTTTGACTTGATCGGCTCCTTGGATCGATTCCGGTTTGATTCCTCGAGGTTCCAACGCCTTAGACACGTCCATGGCTACTCTATTTGACGGCAAAAACCGTGCTAACATAAAAACACTAGAAAACCATCAAATAGACCCGAAACGGGCCAAGTAACACAAATAGCACGAGATAGGGCAATCGATTGAATATTCGTTATTCTACCCTAAAAACCATGTCTTAAGCAAAGAAATGTCGCTTAAATGAGGCTGATAATACGTCAAATCGAGTGTCATCAAATACCCCACACTTAAGCTTTTGCTTGATCCTCAAGCAAACTGAATAGAAATGCTCATGTTCATAAATGATAAGATCGATTAAATTGGAGCTCAATCAAACACAATGAATTATTAGACAGATCGATCCTAGAACAAGAAACCTAACATGCATACAGATCAGCCAAACTACCTGGTCTCACTAATAAACTGCACACGACAAGTAATTAGCAACCAATTATGCACGAATTTGACCTGACCGACCAGACTCCTCACACAGGATGTATATAGTACAATGGGAACTCTCACTCTCTGTGTTTAGGGACGTGTTCTGCTCTCGATCATTTTCTGTTACCAGAATTCTGTCATAGGTTTGCATTTCGACCACATCTCCACCACTGTGACAACACGAGTATCTAGTCAAGAAGGACTTCCCTGCTAGGACTGTAATGAAATCTACACTACTCGGGTTTATAATGAGATGGATGATGGGGATGAATGATGATGGCTTTGTGCGGTGTAGCTTTCGACTAACTTCCCTCGAATCTAATCTATAGTTTCCTACCGTCTAACCAAACACGGGTGGAATGATGAACGCTCGTCCTATGATACCCTCAAGCAACCTAGCACTTATTCCTTTTTTACACGATTTTTTTTCTTTTTTTTTTCTTTTCAACTTTTCTTTTGACTTCGTTCTTCCATTTGTAGGGAGAAGAACGTTTTATTGAACTACACTTTGAACTTTTTCTTATTTTCTTTTCTTAATCATTTTCTTTTTTCGAAATTTTTTTCTCTTTTCTTTCTTTACTTTTTTTTTCTTTTGTGCCGATTTTCTTTTAGTTGCTAGAGGGGTTTACACGTCTGGACATATTAGCTAAGACCACCTGTTTAATGGCTATAGGCAGGTTACCACAAACCGACTTCCGGTAGGTCAATCTAGAACTACAACCACAGGGGATCAACGGGAATGAAAGAAATGGGAAATGGCTGTAATGTATTATCGAACCGAAAGAACAGGCCAAGCTCAAGGGTCTAAACCTAGTGGATTTATCGTTTGGTAGGCTATCTGGCTTAGTAGCTGAATCTAGGTGCCCCTATCCTTCTAGAACTCGTGTCATCGTGTGGTCTCGAGTAGGTCTCATGCAAATTCTAACTCATTCAAGTAAACAGAAAACCATCAGAAAGAATTAAAATTGCAAGTTACGTGCATGGATCAAAAGCTCACAGTTGGTTTGCTAGTCGGATTCGGTCATTTTCATGCAATCAAGGCTACAAACTACAAGTGTGATTTTTAAAATTCTGTTCTGACCAGGCAATTTAGCATCAAAGCATACAAGTTGGTTTCTCAGTTCTAGGTTAAGCAGTCTAAGCATCATTATGAAAGTTTGAACAACAACTTAACATCAAAAATCAAGAACTGAGCCATTCTAATGCTAGAGAGACTGGAATGGAATCACGAGGCACACATAAAACACAATCAAGGGCAATCAAGTTCATGCAAAGTTCTCTAGCATCCTACCCCACACTTAAATCGGACTGTATCCTCACAGGACTAACTCTAGAGTTCAGAGTGGAATGTAAGAACCTGGATGAGGACGGTTGATTTCAGAGGGTAAGCACGGATCCTGAGAGCGGAGGGAAGTGTAACAGAACCTGTAAGCAGTGGGAGTCTACACGATTGCCTACAAACAAAAACAAATAAAACATAAAAAGGAAACGGGACAAGTGTCCGGGATCCAACAGAAAAAAGTTGGATAGGAATCCGAAAAGAATAAATAAAAAGAAGACACCAGAAAAGGAATACAACCCGATCACTGCTGGTCGGTGAGCCGGGAGGTGGAAAGTGGAGAAAATTCACCGAGCTGGCGTTGCCACGCCATCTGTGCCTCATATCGCCGGTCGGCGCGGGCATATGTTGCTGCATAATAGTCCATCGCGCCTTTGAGTGGCGTTGTCGGTGATGCGCCACTCCTACAGTCGCTCGTATAACTCTCCAACATCCGCGGGTGGTGGTGCGGCTGTTGAGTATGCGCCGATATGGCTCAGGGATGTGCGGCGGCGATGGTGGATGTACCCTGCCTGATGGTGTGGCGAGGGTATATAATCATGAAACTCAGGCGGCGGCTGCGGCGGCTGCTCCTCAGCATCATCTTCTTCCTCTGACTCGACCACAGGCTGGAGTGGAGGATCAGCTGCTACATGGGACTGAGGTCGAGTTCTAAGTCGTACTCAACCGCCAAGTCTCCTCAACGGTCCGAACTGGATGTCGTGGAATGTGCGGGCCATACTCATGGCTGATGCCGAAGGAGATGATGAGCTGTCCTATGAAGTTGCCTCCCAAGAGTTTGCGGGTGGTTCTTCCTCTTGGTCTTCTGGGGAAGATGCGAGCCAGTACCCAACCGGGGTGGAGAGGGTAGCTCTCTCGGATGGCCCGGAGAAGCATGAGCTCCTCCTTGAGGATATGGTGGCGATCCTTATCTGGAACATATAAAAGCGACCTCCGCCAAACCATATGAATAAATTTATAGAGCGGGTGAGAGAGAGACTTAACTGAGTTGTTCGTCCCGAGGCGATCGCCAGGCACGCCTGTCATGTGGCTCCAGAGCGCGTTGTACTCCTCGTCGTCATCATCGTCGCCCCAACCTAGGTGATGATCATGATAATGCTCATAGGGATGCCGAGATGAGCGGCAAACTCATCGTAGGTGAGCTGCCTGTACACCCCACCAAGATAGAAGGTGATCACCTTCTGGCGCTGCTTCCTCTTGTGCTCATCCAGATCAAAGGTTGCCCAGAACTCCTGGAGGGCAATGTCTGGGAACTCGGCGGCGATGGTGGTCAGCTCGAGGAGACCAGCCAGTGCTAAGGCGTCATGCACGTTCCGTGGTAGTCCTCATCATGATCGTGCAGGGATTCCATGGAGGAGAGGGCGCACGTCAGCTCCCCAAACGTGCTGAATCTTCTGGAAGCACTCAAGATAGAAATCGGTAGACGGGCGATGGTGGGATGATATCCAGCATGGCGGGGTAGAGCAGGTGGTGGACCCAGAACAGCTAGTGTGACGGGAGCGGCAGCTCCTGAGCTCGAGGAGCCATCAAGTCGCACCTTAGTCCTGTGCTCATAAGTGGTGTTCCTAGAACCAGAATGAAACCAGATTAGTCAACCAAAACCCTACCCCACACTTAGTAGAAAAAACTCGATTTCACAAAGAAATGAGGGAAACTAAGTGGGGTAAGCAAAGCGGATTAACCGGTAATCATAGACAGTAAAATACATACTTAGGAACAGCCAGAGTCGGATAAGCACGATCAGAGTTCAAAAAGTCAAACCGACAGTTTGGAAGTCAACATTTAAGCATATCGAGCCCTAATCATGGCAAGACTATCATAACTTGGAGAATGACGGTAAAATATGATCTCATATGGCAAGCACGAAAATATGTACGAGAATGAACACATCAGACACCAAATGATCACAGCAATTCAAAGTCAAACCGACATTTCTCACAAAAGTCAACATAACAAGGAAGTAATCGTATGCTTAGCAACACATGACCAAATGATATGGAAATTAAGCACGGAACTCCCTAAACATGCTAGAACAGTTCTATAAGTTCAGTTAATCCTAGTTCACACGAAACAGTCAGCACGCAAAACGAGGCAAACCAAAAGTCAACCGAAAGTCAACCCTGACGAAATTCAGCAATCTACATGTCAAAAGATTCGTATCGAAAAGTTATACAACTTACCTTGAAGTAATGATTGCTAAAAATGAACGAGTTGAGAGGAATCGGTGAAAAACTTGAAAAACTGGGGTTTCGGAGAACTGGAGCTGCAAAGCTCCGATTCGGCTGTTCTAGGGCTCGTTGGGATCGGAAAAGGGAAGAGAAGGGAGCGGCGCGGTCGCGATGGCGGCGGCAGTGGTTACGGCGGCGACGGCGAGTTTAAGAGAAGTGGTGGTCGGCGGCGATTTGAAGAAAACAAAAAAGGGGGGTTTCGGGTGCTATGGTTCGAAAATAAATGAAGGAGAGAGAGGAACGAAAACCGGATTTTAAAGGAATAGTTGGGTGATTTTCAAAATTATTTTCGGCGAAAATAAAAGGGTGTTTTCGCCGAAAATTCCAGTTAAAATGGACTGCCGGATTCTCAATGTGGTTTCGCCGAAACAAGAACATGGTTTCGCCGAAAATATCAGTTAAAATGGTTTCGCCGAAAACAAAAATTTTTTGAACCGAAAACAATGAACAGGAAGAACGGGTTCGAAATTCAAAAATCAGTTTCGCCGAAAACAGGGGTGGTTTCGCCGAAAATTTTGAACTGTTCGGGTTTTAAATATTTTCGCAAATTCGGCCAACTTCAGAAAATCACAGTTAAATCCACAAAAATCGGAACGACCTCAATCAACTTGCAACTGACTCTATGACATGAAGACTCTACACGAAAAATAATAAATCAAACAAACTGACATTTTTGCTCTCCCGAACCGACTCTAAAATACCAAGTTCAACAAGAATTAAAACAGACTCCAGCCGTGGGTTGCCTCCCACGAAGCGCTCTTTTATTAACGTCCTTGAGCTGGACGATACCTGGACGATATTAGGAGACATCCCAACTCAGATTCTCCTTCACGCTCGCGTCGGAGTTCATGAAGTATAGCTTCGGGACTTCTCCGGTAAGCGTGAATCTCTTCCCGTTTGCATGTAAGAGCTTTGTACGTCCATCGGGAAGATGATCGACGAACGCGAACGGTCCGAACAGTTCTCTGGAGAGATCATCCTTCTTGAGTGTGACGATGGAAGGAATGAGGACTGTCGGCTTCTTCTTTTCTTTAATCTTCGGCTTGTTATCACCAGGATCGGTGATCGTTAGTACTTCCTTAGGAGATGCTTTCGGCTTCTCCCTCCATACTTGTTCCGGCGCGGTTTCTCGGAACGAAAATGGTGGTGCAGTTGGCTCGATGGAAGACGGTGGAATTTTTGGTCTCCAGACCATTTGGGTCTTCGTCTTCTTGTTCTTTCCTCGAGGTCTGCTCGGTGGTTTAGAAGAGGCTTGCAGTTCCTTCTTCTTCTTCTTAAGCGGCTTCTGAACCGAAATTTCTGGCTTCTTCGTAATGACCTGTTTAATATCTGCAGCAACAGCTGATCTAGAGACACTGGGAGAAGCATTAGTAACGGAGTTGACCGGAGTCAACCCCACCGTTTCAACAGCTAGGCAGTGAGATTCTTCATTCCTAGAGTCATATTTCATGCCGTCTTTAAGACGGAACGTTTTCGTTTCTTTACCGACTCTTAAAGTTAAAGAACCATTTGGAACATTAATATTCATTCCAGTAGTAGCCATGAAAGGTCGACCTATGAGAATGGTAGCATCATCTGTACTAGTATCCATAATCACATAATCAGCTAATGAACGTGAACGGACCACATTTAGTGACAACGTCTTTAATCTCTCCCTTAGGGGTTTTAAGCGATCTATCAGCAAAGACGAGTTGCATACTGGGCGGTTCAAGTTCTCCTAGGTTTAACTTTTCATATAGACTCACAGGCATAACATTAACAGATGCTCCTAGATCAACTAAGCATCGTTCAAACTCAACATCATTAATAACCAACGGCAAAGTAAAAGAACCGGGATCAGATAACTTAGCTGGATATGGACAAACAGGTTTCTTAGCACGAATGTCAGGATATCCTTCCTTGTTCCCCTTCATGCCAGTCTCGATCCTTGCTTTGGCAGCAATGCTCTAGGAAAAGGAGGCTTTACGATGTATGGTGCAAGAGGAAGATCCTCCTTAGGCGCCGGTTTCTGTTCCTCTTCTTCCTCTTCTTCCGGAGTTTCAGCGATCCTGCGTAAAACAGAATAAGCATCAGCAATTAAGTTCGGGAGTTTTCGTGCAGTTACCATTTTAGCCTGTTCTTTTCTCAGGTTTGGCTCTGTCTGGCTTGGAAGCTGGCCAAATGGTCGACCAGATGCTAGCATGCTCGAGATGTTGTTCACGACTTGCTCAATTCTTTGTCCAGATGCTATCTGTTCTTGATTGAGAAGAGCTTGAGCCTTGAACTGACTGTCATGATCATCGAGTCTTGTGATGATCTGGCTGAGCTTCTTATCCAGGTCACTGACATTATTATCTCTTTGATGTGCTGACCTGGATAGTATTGTTAAGATATTGATTCTGGCGATTGCCAGGAGCAGTTCCATAATTACCCGGATTGCGATGCGGCGGCTGGTACACACCTGCCGGTGGATGGTTAGGCTTCTGATCCTGAGCTGGACCAGCCGGGTGGTTATTCTGGTTCTGGTTATGATTGGCGCCAGCATTGTAGGGGGTCTGTCTTGATAGTTCCCTTGCTGTCTGAAGTTACGATAACCAGCATAACCATTCTGATTATTGACGAAGCCTTGTTGTATGAAATTTACCTCTTCGGCAGACCAGACTTCTGCCTTACCAAAATTCTGACAACGGCCTCCATTATGTGCACAAGCTCCACACCACTCGCAATCAGCAACATAGACAGAAGCTGCTGGCGGCTTGATCGGTGTGGTAGACTTCTTCAAATGCTTCTCTACCTCTGCTTTGATAGTAGCTTCGAGATCTAGCTTGCTCCTTGATCCTTCAGATTGTCGCTCCCAGTTCCTTGACTTGGAGGCACAGTTTGCGAAGTGAAGAAGAGCAGCTTCAGGAGTGAGTGTAGTGCAATCCCCTTCAGCCAGAGAATTGACCCACTTGGTAGATTCTTCTCGAAGTCCACGAGAGAAGATTTCAGCTAACTGCCTCTGCTCGAATCCATGATGAGGGCAGGTGTAAAGAAGTTCTTGGAATTGATTCCAAGTATCATACAAGCTTTCTCCTTCTTTCTGGGAGAATCTGGCGATGCTGTCCTTGATGGCGGTTGTTCTGGCCGGAGGGAAGTATTCTTCAACAAAGTCCTGAGCCAGAGTATCCCAGTTAGTGTAATAGCCAGGTGGTTTGCCAGTAAGCCACCTCTTAGCAGCGCCTTTTAGAGAGAAGGAAAAGCTCTCAGACAAAGGGTGTTTTTGTCGAGGTTTCCGCTCTTAAAAGTACTGCAGAGATCAAGGAAGTCTGCAAGATGAGTGCACGGGTTGTCTAGGGGTCTGCCTTCAAACTGTAAATCCCTAGAGATCATTGTCAAGAATGGGATCTTGATCTCATAGTCAGGATCTCCTTCAATGCGCGGAACGGCAATGGCAGATCGAATGCTAGTCGCGCTCGCTTGTTATAGTCTGCTAGACTCTTCTGGCAGGTGGTGGTGCGCGGTTGATCGCCATTTGGTGGTAATCTATCGCCTATGGTAGGAGATGGCGGTGGTGAAAGTGATGTGGTGTATGAAGCCGATGAAGAGTGCGGTGAAGACGTAGATGAGGAACTCTCCTTCGGTTCCTCGATCTTGATTGGAGTGATGAATGGATTGGATCTGCCTTCCTTCAGAATCTGTGATCGTAGAGGTGTAGCAGAACTGCCTGGATTCCCTGCAATCTTAGCCTGTTCGGTTTGAGAGCGAGTCCAAGGACGGTGAGGCATACACCTGTAACCTACAGATAACAAAGACAAACAAAACCAGTGTAAAATCGAAGTGGGTGGAAAAATGAAAGATGGAAGGTAGAAGAATAAATTGCCAGTTCCTCTTTCGAACAATCGAAAGAAGTCCCCAGCAACGGCGCCAATTTGGTGATCCGCCCGGTCGTTGTTCGGGGTTCAACCAAATAAAAACTACTAATGCTAAAAAGCGTATAGCAGATCGTATTACGAGGGCTTTCTATGATTGGTTACTTCAGAACTAGCAAAATACTCAAAGGTAAACACGTTGTGCGTGGTGTGAGTTCCACGACTTCTACTTCTAAGGAATGCAGAAAAAGTAAAAAAGATTAAACTAAAGCAGATTGAGAATTAGGGTTTGAAAACAAGGATGACAGACGAACTTAGACTTTGAATCCCCCTTCGTTCCCCAGAGCATTGGCAATCAATAGATCAGCGGATTTCGATTCTCATTCAATCAATTACTAAGACACCACCATAACTCCTTACCCTTAGGTTTAAGACCAGCGAACGTTCGCTCTATCCGTTCTAACTACCAAGATTAACTAGCAGCCCGGGTACGGTCGCCTCTCGCAATGACTTAATTAATTGGTGCAATTACTAGTGATTAATGAGTTACTCTTGCAGTGAAGTAACCCTAATCGATTCCTACGAAAGGCACACTCCAATTATAAGGTTAATTGTTCAATTCGACGTTCTAAAGTAAGGCGAGCGTTCGCTTCTATCCTTAGCTTAACAAGAATCTAATCTAGGTGATCAGTCCAGACAAGAAACATGAACAATGAAGAACGAATCAAACATGAAAAAGAACTGATTGAATTTCGAATCTAATCACCGCCGATCCGTGACCGCTTTAAAGCCCTGGGTCACTTAGGGTTCATCTAGTCTAAGCTCTAAAGGGTTTAGCTACTCATGATTATTACAAAAGAAACAAAGACAAGGGAAGAGTTCATCATTTAGAGGAAGAACAGAAAAGAATCTGAAAAACCTAATTTAGACGACTCTGGCAGACTTCGATCTTCGGTAAGTTACACTCCTAGCTCTGGTTGTCCGAGATGGAAGGATGGCGTCACGATCTCTATCCGGCTCTTCGAACTCCAGCTCTTCGCTCCAGAACTTCAGAGAATTCTGATTCAAAAGCTGTGTGTTTTTAAATTATGATTGTCCTCCTTTCTCTCTCGGCCGCCGGGTTAAGTATTTATACTTAACCCTAACTGATCCGGATTAGTGTATTATTTTCGTCAAAAATTCCTTAAGAATTTCGGTGAAAATTCCTTTATGTTCGGGGGTGCTTTCTCTGCCTTGTATTTTCGGTCCGAAGAGTACAATGTTTTCGCCGAAGATGTCCTTTGACTCGGCATCAGCTGGTTTGCACTATTATTTTCGCCGAAGACATAAGTTCATTTTCGCCGAAGATGCAAGTGTGAATGGGCAGATTTTCGGTTTGACTTGATCGGCTCCTTGGATCGATTCCGGTTTGATTCCTCGAGGTTCCAACACCTTAGACACGTCCATGGCTACTCTATTTGACGGCAAAAACCTGTGCTAACATAAAAACACTAGAAAACCATCAAATAGACCCGAAACGGGCCAAGGTAACACAAATGGCACGAGATAGGGCAATCGATTGAATATTCGTTATTCTACCCTAAAAACCATGTCTTAAGCAAAGAAATGTCGCTTAAATGAGGCTGATAATCACGTCAAATCGAGTGTCATTAGAGACTCCGGATTCATTAGAGGACAACACCAGTTTCAAGCAAAGCCGTACTACAATAGAGACATAGACTATGAGAAGAAGTTCGATCAGATTATGAGCAGACTTGACGACCACGACATTCAATTAAAAGCTCAAGCTGCACTCAATCAAGGACAGAGAGCTCAAAGCCAAAGAATAGAAGATGCAATAAGCAATATGACTAAACTCTTTACTAGCAATCCTCTCCTTAATCCATCAGCATTTCAAGCAGACTCCGGTGCAAAGAGCGAACACGCTTAAGCTATTACCACCAGGAGCGGCAAGCAAACAACTGACCCAAAGGCTCCGGAACCTGACGTGATACCAGATACCAATGCCGCCATGGATATGCTAGAAATTGAAGATATCACAAAAGGAAGAAGAAGCATCTGCTCCTCCTCCTCCTCCCAGGACAGCTCCTGAGCCTGTCTTGGCGCCATATGTACCTCGGATCCCTTTCCCAAAGGCTGCAATGAGCAAGGCTAAGGATCATGACACTCAATATAAGAAGTGGTACAATGTTCTTAAGACTGCAGAGATCAAGATACCAGTGACAGAAGCTGTAGAGATTATACCACCACTTGGGAAGTTCTTTAAAGACCTAGTGAAGAAAGTGAAGAACGGAGAGGTGTACTCTGTCACGCTTACTAATGAATGCACTTCTATTCTCGGTGCGCCATCTCCCATACGACAGCCGCCACCACCCCCAGCTAAGTGTTCTGATCCCGGTCCTTTTACATTACCGTGCATTATTAATGGCATTAAAATTGATCGCAGTCTGGCTGATTCTGGTGCTTCTATTAATGTTATGCCTATTTATCTATATGAGAAGCTGAATCTAGGACAGTTAAAACCGATTACTCTGCATCTAGTGTTAGCCGATAGGTCTGTTAAACTACCTAGGGAATAATAGAAGATGTAGCTGTCTGCTGTGGTCCATTTACTATAATTGCAGATTTTGTTGTTCTAGATACTCGCGAGTCAGACGGAACACTTATCCTAGGTCGACCTTTCTTAGCAACTGCTAGTGCAAATATTAACTGCAAACAAGGCCTGTTAATTTTGAGGGTAGGACAAGAGAGTGTTGCATTCCGCATTAAAGATAGCATGAGATACTCTGTTGCTCAAGACGATAACTGTTATATTGTTGATCCCCTAGAGTTGGCCTCGGCCAACTTCGTTACTAATGCCTTATCTAGTGATCCGCTAGAGTTGTGTTTGATTTCAGGGATTGACAATGCGTTAGAAGATCCAGAGCAGCGCCTATGGCAAGCTGAGTTAGACGAGCAGAAGGCGACATTCACACCCATCACTGCGCCTGCACACATCGAGCCAGCATCGAGTCAGATTATACCTCATACGAGAATCCGCCAGAACTTACTTTGAAGGAGCTGCCTGATCACCTAGAATACGCATTTCTGGGGAAGGACTGCCAGTTACCATTCATCATCAATTCGAATCTATCTCCCAAGCAAAAGAGCAACTAATTAGGCTACTCAAGAAGCATGTCAGAGCTATTGCCTGGCAGTTAGCAGACATCAGAGGCATCTCTGAAACCTTCTGCAAACATCGGATAGTCGTTGATGAAGAATTCAAACCAGTCAGACAACCACAACACCGACTTAACCCTCTGATGCAGGAAGTTGTAAAGAAGGAAGTACTCAAGCTTCTAGATACCGGTATCATCTATCCAATTGCCGATAGTCCTTGGGTCAGTCCGACTCAAGTTGTCCCGAAGAAAGGCGGAATCACCGTCATCCCTAACCCAAAGGGTGAGCTCATCCGACTCGCACGGTTATCGGATGGAGAGTCTGTATCAATTATCAACGACTCAATGATGCCACCAAGAAGGATCATTTTCCACCAAGAAGGATCATTTTCGCACGGTTACCGGATGGAGAGTCTGTATCGATTATCGGCCATGCTGGATTCTACCGAAGATTCATCAGAGACTTCTCCAAGATCACTCTTCCAATGACGAAGCTTCTTGAGAAAGATGTTCCTTTCGTTTTTATAAAGCCTGTCTTGAAGCAATTGAGACTTTGAAGACTCAACTCACCACCGCACCGATCCTTACAGCACCAGATTGGAATCTTCCATTCGAGATTATGTGCGATGCTAGTGACTTCGCCGTTGGCGCGGTTCTTGGTCAGAGAAAGGAGAAGAGATTTCATCCTATCTACTTTGCTAGCAAGACACTCAATGATGCTCAGAGAAACTACACTACTACGGTGAAAGAGCTTCTGGCCACCGTTTTCTCCTTTGACAAGTTCAGACAGTACCTGGTTCTTTCACATACCATTGTCTACACATATCATGCTGCCCTGCGCCATCTATTAGCCAAGCAGGACTCAAAGCCACGTCTCATCCGATGGATCCTTCTCCTCCAAGAGTTTGACATAGAAATTAAAGACAAGAAAGGAGCAGAGAACTTAGCGGCAGATCATTTTTCCCGACTGGAGGAATCACAAACAGGTAAGTCTACTACCCCTATCAATGATTATTTCCCTGACGAGCTGTTGCGTGTTGAAACGTATGAACAGGTTTACAGCATAGCTATCGAGCCCTGGGCAATCCCTCACGCTCAAGATCTGAGTAATGCAGCTGACTCGGAAGAACCATGGTATGCAACCCTGGCTAATTACCTCTCTCACGGCATTGTACCTCCTGAGCTAGATTTCAATGCACGCAAGAAGCTCTTTAAAGAAGCCAAGTCATACTTCTGGGATGAGACCTTCTTATACCGCATCAGTATTGACGGGATGATCCGGAGATGTGTCTCTTACATCGAAGCAGCTGATATCATGCGTAAATGCCATGAAGGACAGTTCGAAGGACACTTCGGAGGCAACCGCACTGCGAGAAAGGTACTCGAAACAGGTTTTTATTGGCCTTCAATCTTTAGTGATTGTGATCTTTTTGCTCGACGTTGTGATGCGTGCCAGCGATCAGGTAACATCTCTAACCATAATGAGATGCCCCAAATTGTTTCTTTAACTGTTGAAATCTTTGATGTTTGGGGAATTGATTTTATGGGTCCGTTCACACCCTCCAACGGAAACAAGTACATTCTTGTAGCCGTTGATTATGTTTCTAAGTGGGCTGAAGCTGAAGCTCTACCCACTAATGATTCAAGAGTGGTGGTCGGTTCCTTACCCGTCTTTTCACGCGTTTTGGTTCACTGCGCTTCATCATAAGCGATAGGGGTACCCACTTCCATGGACAATTCGACCAGGTGTGCAAACGCTTTGGCGTCACCCACCGTATGTCCACAGCTTATCATCCTCAAGCGAATGGTCAAGCGGAAGTGACGAACCGTGAGCTCAAGCGAATTCTTGATAGGACAGTTGGCCGGTCCTGCAAGGACTGGTCATCTAAGCTCAATGATGCCTTATGGGCTTATCGAACTGCCTATAAGACTCCCATTGGTACCTCACCGTATCAGCTGGTCTATGGCAAGGCATGTCATTTGCCAGTTGAGCTTGAACACAAGGCATTCTGGGCTAATAAAGAGTTAAACATGAGCTATGCAGTAGAGCCACGACCAGATCGCTGAGCTTGAGGAGCACCGTCTCCACGCATATGAGAGCACAAAGTTATACAAAGAGCGAACGAAGAGAATTCATGACTCTCACTTAAAGACGATCAAACAGTTCTACCCCGGAGATGAAGTCCTCTTATATAACTCTCGATTGAAGCTCTTCCCGGGTAAACTGAAGTCTTGTTGGTCCGGCCCTTATACCGTGGTGCGGCAGGCATCTTTAGGCAGTGTCCTAATCAAATTGCATGATCAGAAACTGTTTATGGTCACCGGGCATAGGCTTAAGAAGTATCTGCAAGGACTAGCTGTCTCTTCCATCGACGTGCACTACTTTGCTTTGGAATCATGACACGAATCCAGGTATCGTCTGGCTCACGGACGTTAAACAAGAGCGCTTCGTGGGAGGCAACCCACGGCTGGAGTTAGTTGTTTTCGTTTCGAGTCGTTTTGTTTTAAAACCCCTGTTGTAAATTCAAAAAAAAAAACTGCCGACCATTTCCAAGTAAATTTTCGGCGAAAATTCACCCATATTTTCGCCAAAAATTCCTGTTTAAAACCGACCTATTTCTTTTGTTTCTCACCACCGACACTTCTCGCCAAAAATTCTCACACTTTTCGCCGAAATGGTTTTTGATTTTCACTAGCATTTTCGCCGAAAATCTACCCTTATTTTTGCCGAATAATGTGTTTTCTGCCAACTATTTAAGCCGGTTTCAACCTCATGTTTTTCGCAAAAAACCTTTTTCCCCCATCCGAAAACAATTGAAGCCGAGCCCTCTCTCTTTTCGCCGATCGCCCGCGCCCGCCGCCTCCTTGTCCTCCGCCGCCGCCGCCCCCCTCCTTGTTCGCTTTGCCAGTTTTAGAACCCTAGAATCGGAGCTCCACAGCTCCGGTTCCTCCCGAACACGTTTTCAACTCTTTTCGTCGATTTCTCGGATTTCCAATCATTTTCTTGAGTCATGTCTTCACGGTTAGTTGTTCAGCCCTTGATTGTGCATCTTTTGGCTTTTTTGACTTTCGGTTTTTGGCACATTTGACTTTGGTTGACTTTTTGGTTCTTCCTCGATTTTCATGATTGCTATTTCGGTGTCGTTTGGCTAAACTTTGGCATTACCATTTGATCTATTTTGCCTCGTGAATTGTTGTCTATGCGATCATGCTAATGGATTCCTTCATGCTCTGTGCTTATCGGTCCGAGTTATTCCTCATGCTTGATTGATTGAATGTCGTTTTCCTCTCTACGTGCTGGTCGTGCTTTTGCTGCTATGTTTTGTTCGGTGGTCTCTCGGTTAATTTGCTTACCCCACTTGTCAACTTAAGTGTGGGGTAGGGTTCTTGTCATCTGATGCTGGTCTTTCCTGAGTTGTGTTTTACAGGGCTCCCAAACGTTTTAAGACCACCCGTGCGGATAGAGCACAACAATCCTCGGCTCGACAGAACCGGGCTCCATCCTCTCGCCCACCCGCACCGGCTGCACAGACATCGACGGCTGTGGCCATCATCCCCGAGGATACACCGACCCCTGTGACTCCTATCTCCTCTGTTCCTGCACCCGCTACTGGGGCACTACATCCTTTCATCTCAGCCCTTGAGCCGCACCAGCTAGAGGTCTTTGAGAAGATCAAGGACATTCCTCCGGCTAAGGTGGCAGTTCTCTCTTTAGACAGTCTCAAGGACCACAACCGGCTTGGCACTCCACCATCGACACCGCTCTTCACAAGGTTGGGTTGCGTGTTCTGACCGCTCATGGTTCCCCCTACCCGCTTGTCACCCTTTAAGAGTTCTGGAGTTCATTCCGACGCCTCACTCCGAAGCCCATACGTGATCAGAAATTCTATCATTTCGCCTCGGTGGTGTTCTCCATGAGAAGTCCATCCACGAGTTCGGCCTCCTGCTGGATCCGCACGTCAACATCCCTACAACATCCGCTGGCTTCAAGGACACATACTCCATCACAAGTGCTCCTTACCCAGAAGTATGGAAGTGGGCAGCTGGACTATCCGAGATCGAGCCTATCGTCAACCCCACGGTAGGTGATATTTTTCACCATATTCTTAAGTTCTTACATTATGTTTGGGTGCAGTCTTTGTGTTATTGCAGCAAGACGGGCCGTCACCATATTTCTCTGGAAGAGCTAGTGTTATTCCGTGCTTTAGAAGAGGATGCGAACTTCCATCCCGGATGGTGGCTTGCACGATTCTTTCACAAGCGCACGACCACCAAGAAACTTCCTTCTGAGCTTCCGGGCGGACCTTTCATCTCAATTCTGATCGACAATCTCCAGCTCGGTGACAAGTGGGGCCCGACATTCCTCGTGTCCCGCTTGAGCGTATAGGTGTCGAACTCGCCATAGCACGGGGCATCGACCTTTCATTGGATTTTGAGAATTGCAAAGCGCTCCCTCACCGCGTCCCACAGCCAGTTGAACGGCCGCCGTCGCGAGTGCTAATCACTGCTGAGATGAATGAGAGGCTGGCGCGTATTGAGAAGTGGCAGCTAGACTACTCGGCTGGTTCGCTTCAATGGCAGAAGGACCGAGTAGCACATGAGGAGACCCAGAACGAGCGATGGACCATTCTTCAGCAGTTCATGGCCGACCAGTCAGCCAGACACAAGGGAGGCTCGCATGGCGACAGCAGATGGAGCAGCGGTTTGCCATTTCCTCCATCCCAACCCCACCACCACCCCCACCCTCGGAACAGTGATCAGGTTGTTTCTATCCTTTCCGTTTCTTTTCTTTCTTCTTTTCGGATCTTGATCCATTTTTATTATGTGTGGATCCGGGGCACTTGTCTTGGTATCCTTTTGATCTTTTGTTGTTTGTGTTTTGTAGGTTCTTGAGTAGTTACTCCGCTCCGCTCTGTCCCCTCCGCGTTCGTCCACTACACCGCCCTTCACCCTCCAGGTTCTTCGTATCTCTCTACTTTAGTTTGGTCCTGTGAGGACACAGAACAGTCTAAGTGTGGGGTAGGATGTTAGACAACCATGCATGATCTTGATTGCCTATATCTAAAGTAACCTGCCTGAAGCCATTAAAACAGGTGGTCTTAGCTGTTATGTCCAGACGTGTAAACCCCTCTAGCAACTAAAAGAAAGAATCGGCACAAAAGAAGAAAAAGAGAAGTAAATTTCGAAAAGAAAATGACTGAAAAGAAAGAAGAAAAAAAATCAGAAAAGCCAAAAAGGTTTCAAGCTTTAAGTTCAATAAACGTTCTTCTCTCTACTTATGGAAGAACGAAGTCAAAAGAAAAGTCAGAAAAATAATGTGTTGAAAGAAAATAAGTGCTAGGTTGCTTGAGGGTATCATAGGACGAGCGTTCACTATTCCACCCGTGTCTAGTTAGATGGTAGGAAGCCACAGATTAGATTCGAGGGAAGTTAGTTGACAGTTACACCGCACCAGAGCCATCATCATACTTTCCCATCATCCATCTCATCATAAACCCTTGTAGTGTAGAATTCGTTACAGTCCTAGCAAGGAAGTCCTTCTTGACTGGTTACTCGTGTCGTCACAGTGGTGGAGATGTGGTCGAAATGCAAACTTATGACAGAATTCAGTAGCAGAAAATGATTGAGAGCTTAAACACGTCCTTAAACACAGAGAGTGAGAGTTCCCATTGTTATATATTTTCCCTGTGTTAGGAGTCTGGTCGGTCAGGTCAAATTCGTGCATGATTGGTTACGATTACTTGTCGTGTGTAGTTTATTAGTGAGACCAGGTTGTTTGGTTGATCTGTATGCATGTTAGGATTCTTGTTCTACGATCTATTGATCTAATAATTCATTGTGTTTGATTGAGCTCCAATTTAATCGATCATATCATTTGTGAATATGAGCGTTTCTATTCAGTTTGCTTGAGGACAAGCAAAAGCTTAAGTGTGGGTATTTTGATGACACTCGAATTAACGTGATTATCGGCCTCATTTAAGCGACATTTCACTGCTTAAGACACGGTTTTAGGGTAGAATAGTGAATATTCACTCAATCGATCCATCTCATGCCTTTTGTGTTACCTTGGCCCATTTCGGGTCTATTTGATGGTTTTCTAGTATTTTCGTGTTAGCACAGGTGTTCGCCATCAAATACGGTAGCCAAGGACGTGTCTAAGGCACTGGAACCCCGAGGAATCACACCCGATTCAACCAGAAAAGTCATTCAACTCAAAAGGAACTCCTGCTCCATTTACACACAGATTTTCGGCGAAAATGCCCTTAGGTTTTCGCCAAAAATGTAAGAAGAAATCCACTGTCCCGATCAAGAAGAAGTTTTTGGCGAAAACCTTGGGAGTTTTCACAGAGAACCCTGCGCCATTTAAGCCAGAAGAAACAGACGGATCAAGCTAATATTTGAGCAGATATTTTCACCAAAAATATCATTGGATTTTCGGCGAAAATCCCAGTGAAAAAGTAGCAGTCGCCGGTTAGGTTTAAATATTGAATCAAGCGGCTAAATAATAGATATCAGAACTTACACACAAAATTGAGAGGGGACAAAAAATATTCCAAGGCTGAGAGAGAGAGAGAACGAGTGGATAGAGTTCGAGGAGCCAGGAACGGATCGTGACGCCATCCATCCATCTCGGAGAGCCAGTGCTAGGAGTTGAAGATCCAACAGATTGGAGCTGCAAGGAGTCGTCGAAATTAGGTTTTACAGTTCTTCTCTGTCTTCCCTACCTGAGATGTATTCTTTGTTTGTCTTCGATTCTTCTGTATTGAATATGAGTAGCTAAATTCGTATAGCTTAGATTAGATGAACCCTAAGTGACCCAGGGCTTTAAAGCGGTCACGGATCGGCGGTGATTAGATTCGAAATTCAATTAGTTTTTTTTTCATGTTTGATTTGTTCTTTGTTCTCTGTGTTTCTTGTCTGGTTTGGCCACCTAGATTAGATTTTTGTTAAGCTAAGGATAGAAGCGAACGCTCGCCTTACTTTAGAACATCAAGTTGAACAATTAACCTTATAATTGGAGTGTGCCTTTCGTAGGAACTGATTAGGGTTAATCCACTGCAAGAGTAACTCATAAATCGTTAGAATTTGCACCAGTTGAGTTAAGTCGTTGCGAGAGGCGACCGTACCCGGGCGACTAATTAATCGTGGTAGCTAGATCGGATAGAGCGAACGTTCGCCAGTCTTAAACCTAAGGTTCAGGAGTTATGGTGGTGTCTGAGAACTGAATGAACTAGAATCGGAAACCGCTGATCTGTTGATTGCCTATGCTATGGTGATCTAAGGGGGATTCGAAATCTAAGCTTGTCTGTCTTCTGTCTTAGTCAATCAATCAATCGTTATTCGCTTTAACTTCATTTCAACCTGTCTTTGCATTTTAGTATAGAAGTCGTGGAACTCACACCACGCACTAAGTGTTTTAACCTTGAATTTAAATTGCCAATCTATTTGAGTAAGGAAGTAGAGGAGACCCATGGAATACGATCTACCCTAGCTTGTTAGCTTTGTTAGTTTATTCGATTGAGTCGTCAACGACCGGTTCATCAGTGATCCTTCTTGGTGGCATCATTTAGTCGTCGATAATCGATGCAGACTCTCCAACCGGTAACCGTGCGAGTCGGGATGAGCTCACCCTTTGGATTAGGGATGACGGTGATTCCTCCTTTCTTCGGAACGACTTGAGTCGGACTGACCCAAGGACTGTCGGCAATAGGATAGATGATACCGGCGTCCAAAAGCTTAAGGACTTCTTTCTTTACAACTTCGTGCATCAGAGGGTTAAGTCGGCGTTGCGGTTGTCTGACTGGTTTGAATTCTTCATCAACGACTATCCGATGTTTGCAGAAGGTTTCAGAGATGCCTCTGATGTCGGCCAACTGCCAGGCAATAGCTCGAACATGCTTCTTGAGTAGCCCGATTAGTTGCTCTTTCTGCTCGGGAGATAGGTTCGAATTAATGATGACAGGCAGCTGGCATTCCTTTCCCAGGAATGCATACTCTAGATGGTCAGGGAGCTCCTTCAAGTCGAGTTCCGGCGGATTCTCATATGAAGTAGTGATCATGAATGGGTGTGAATGTCGCCTTCTGCTCGTCTAACTCATCCTGCCATAGGCGCTGCTCTGGTTCTTCTAGTGCACTGTCAATTCCTAAAATCAAACACAACTCTAGTGGATCACTAGATAAGGCATTAGTAACGAAGTTGGCCGAGGCCAACTCTAGGGGATCAACAGTATAACATTTATCATCTTGAGCAACAGAATCTCTCATGCTATCTTTAATGCGAAATACAACACTCTCTTGTCCTACACTTAGAGTTAACAGGCCTTGTTTGCAGTTAATATTTGCGCCAGCAGTAGTTAAGAAAGGTCGACCTAGGATAAGTGTTTCGTCTAACTCACGGGTATCTAGAACAACAAAATCTGCAATTATAGTAAATGGACCACAACAAACAGATACATCTTCTATTATGCCCCTAGGTAGTTTGACAGACCTATCGGCTAACACGAGATGCAAAGTGATCAGTTTTAACTGCCCTAGGTTTAGCTTTTCATACAGATAAACAGGCATAACATTAATAGACGCACCAGAATAAGCCAGACTACGATCAATTTTAATACCATTGATGATGCACGGTAATGTAAAAGGATCGGGATCAGAACACTTAGCTGGAGGTGGTGGCGGCTGTCTTATGGGAGATGGCGCACCGAAGAGAGACGCGCATTTATTAGTGAGCGTGACAGAGTACGCCTCTCCGTTCTTCACTTTCATCACGAGATCCTTAAAGAACTTCCCAAGTCGTGGTATGATCTCCACACTTCAGTTACTGGTATTTTGATCTCTGCAGTCTTAAGAACATTGTACCACCTCTTGTACTGAGTATCGTGATCCTTAGCCTTGCTCATTGCAGCTTTTGTGAAGGGGATCCGAGGTATGTATGGCGCCAAGACGGGCTCAGGAGCTGTCTTGGGAGGAGAAGGGGGAGGAGCAGATGCTTCTTCCTCCTCTTCAGTTATATCTTCAATTTCTGGCATATCCATGGCAGCATTGGTATCGGGTATCATGTCAAGTTCTGAAGTCTTTGGATCAGTTGTTTGCTTGCCGCTCCTGGTGGTAATAGCTTGAGCGTGCTCGCTCTTTGCACCGGAGTCTGCTTGAAATGCTGCTGGATTGAGGAGAGGATTGTTAGTAAAAAGTCTTGTCATATTGCTTATAGCATCCTCTATCCTCTGGCTCTGAGCTCTCTGTCCTTGATTCAGTGCGGCTTGAGCTTTTAATTGAATGTCGTGGTCGTCGAGTCTGCTCATGATCTGATCGAACTTCTTCTCGTAATCTATGTCTTTATGGTAGTACGGCTTTGCTTGGAACTGTTGCTGTCCTCCAATGAATCCCGGAGGTCTTTGATACGGATCTGCAAACCGTTTGTACTGGTTCTGCGGTACGAGGTTCCTGAAACCGGTGTAGCCTTTTTGATTGTTGGCGAAGCCTTGATCAATGAAGTTTACCTCTTCTGCAGACCAGACTTCTGTTTTACCGAAGTTGAGGCAGCTTCCACCGTTATGAGCGCAGGATCCACACCATCCACAGTCAGCCGAAAAGATGGTAGCTGGCGGGGGATCGAGGGGGATACCAGCTGCGTGTAGATGTTTCTGAACTTCTGACTTTGATCTACTCTGCGACGCTCAACTGACCCTTGGTTCCTTCTCTTTGCCTCTCCCAATTTCTGGATTTCAAAGCACAGCTAGCAAAATGCAGAAGAGCATCCTGAGGAGTGAGGGCGGTGCAGTCTCCGCCTACTAAGGAATTGACCCACTTCGCAGATTCTTCGCACATACCTGGAGCAAAGAATTCAGCCAGCTGCCTCTGTTCATACCCATGATGAGGGCAGTTGAAGAGAAGGGATTGGAATTCATTCCAAGTGTCGTACAGGCTTGCATCTTCTCTCTGAGTGAATCTGGAGATGCGGTCTTTATAGCAATTGTCTTTGCTGGAGGGAAGTATTCCTCAACAAAATCTTGAGCTAATGTCTCCCAGTTAGTGTAGTGGCCTGGTGGTTTGCTTCTAAGCCACTGCTTAGCTGCACCTCTGAGAGAGAACGGAAAAGCTCGGAGACATAAAGCGTTCTTGTTGAGGTTCCCAGACTTGAAAGTTTCACAGACAGCCAGGAAGTCAGCTATATGTGTACAGGGATTATCATCTGGCTTCCCTTCGAATTGTACGTCCCTAGAGATCAGTTCTAGGAGAGTAATCTTAATCTCATAGTCAGGATCGTTGTCATTGGAAAGCACGGTAATGGGGGATCGAAAGTTGGATGCACGCGGCTTACTGTAGTCCGCAACACTCTTAGGAGCAGCCATTGCGGAAGGGGAAGATGGAACGGAAGTGATACGATTCTGTACCTGCTATGATCTGCAAGAGACAAAAACAAACACAACCGGTGTAAAATCGAAGTGTGATGGGAAATGAAAGATGGAAAGGTAGAAGAATAAAAATGCCAACTCTTCTTTAAACGAAAAAGAAAGTCCCCGGCAACGGCACCAATTTGATGAGCTGCAGATAGCGGTCAATCAAATAACTACAAAGCTGTGAAGCTAGGGTAGATCGTATTCCATGGGTCTCCTCTACTTCTTTACTCAAATGTGTTGGTAATTAAATTCGAGGTTAAACACTTAGTGCGTGGTGTGAGTTCCACGACTTCTATACTAAAAATGCAAAGATTAATTGAAATGAAATTAAGGCAAAGAAATGTTGATTGATAGACTAAGACAGATGACAGACAAGCTTAGATTTCGAATCCCCCTTAGATCACCAGAGCAACAGCAATCAACAGATCAGCGATTTCCGATTCTAGTTCATTCAGTTCTCAGACACCACCGTAACTCCTGACCCTTAGGTGTAAGACTGGCGAACGTTCGGTCTATCCGATCTTGCTACCACGATTAATTAGCCGCCTGGGTACGGTCGCCTCTCGCAATGACTTAACTAACTGGTGCAAATTTAACGATTTATGAGTTACTCTTGCAGTGGATTAACCCTAATCGGTTCCTACGAAAGGCACACTCCAATTATGAGGTTAATTGTTCAACTTGATGTTCTAAAGTAAGGCGAGCGTTCGCTTCTATCCTTAGCTTAACAAGAATCTAATCTAGGTGGCCAAACCAGACAAGAAACGCAAAGAACAAAGAACAAATCAAACATGAAGAAGAAACTGAATGAATTTCGAATCTAATCACCGCCGATCCGTGACCACTTTAAAGCCCTGGGTCACATAGGGTTCATCTAATCTAAGCTCTACGAATTTAGCTACTCATATTCAATACAGAAGAATCGGAGAGAGACAAAGAATACATCTCAGGTAGGCAAACAGAGAAGAACTGCAAAACCTAATTTCGACGACTCCTTGCAGCTTCAACTCCTAGCACCGGCTCTCCGAGATGGATGGATGGCGTCACGATCCGTTTCTGGCTCCTCAAACTCTATCCACTCGTTCTCTCTATTTCTTAGTCTTTGGATTTTTCGTCCCGTGTAAATAGTGTAAAAATTGTGTGTTTTAATTTTTGGCCGCTGCTTTTGTATTTAAACCTAACCGAGCGACTGCTGATTTTTGCTTGGATTTTCGCCGAAAAACAAGGGAGTTTTTTGGTGAAAATATCTGTTGAAAAGTGGGCTTGATCCGTCTGTTTCTTTCGGCTGAAATGGCTTAGAGTTTTCGGTGAAAACTCCCAAGATTTTCGCCGAAAACTTCTTCTTGATCAGGACAGTGGATTCCTTCTTGCATTTTCGGCGAAAACTCAAGGGTATTTTCGCCGAAAATCTATGTGTAAAATGGAGCAGGAATTCTTTTTAGTCGAATGACTTTAATGGTTGATTCAGGTGTGATTCCTCGGGGTTCCAGTGCCTTAGACACGTCCTTGGCTACCGTATTTGATGGTGAACACCTTGCTAACACGAAAATACTAGAAAACCATCAAATAGACCCGAACTGGGCCAAGGTAACATAAAAGGCATGAGATGGATCGGTTGAGTGAATATTCACTATTCTACCCTAAAAACCGTGTCTTAAGCAATGAATTGTCGCTTAAATGAGGCTGATAATCACGTCAATTTGAGTGTCATCAATATTCCTTCATGAACTTCAGCCATGGCTTGTAGAACCTCCTTGCCTCCCAAGCACTTTAGTAGTAAACCATCTGCCCTTCTCTTAAATAGGGTTTCATCTATCACTACATAATTTCTTGCTTTGAATTTGGTAGTATGGTCGGTTTCACCATTTGTGTTCTTTAGATATGTTAGCAGTGGGACTCCCAATCATTAGTATCCTCCTCAATCATGTATACTTCTGCTACTTATTCTAAACGATCTCGTAATGGAAGGAGGGATTTCACAAAGATTTGTCCTCCTCCCTCATGCGAAAACTCTCTAAAACCAGAAGCCAATTGTGCCAAGTAGTTAGCTTTTCCATTGTCTTGGCAAGGAATGAACTTAATTGACACGCTATTAAAGTGGGAGATTAGATCTTGGACATGGTTGAGGTATGTCTCTAACACATAGTTGACACATCGGAAGTCACCAAGTACTTGGTGGACTACTAATTGTGAATCTCCTTTGATATCTACGTTCTTTGCCTTTAATTCAACAAGGATCTCCATGCCAACCACCAAAGCCTCATATTCAGCTTGGTTGTTGGTACAAGGGAAGTCAAGGGTGAAGGCAAAGTGCATGGAGTGACCCATTGGCGAAGTTAGTACCACTCTAGCTCCTGCCCCAGAACGTGTCTTTGAACCAACAAAGACCAAGGAACCTCTCCTATCATCCCAATCTCTACTGCTTCACCTGGCACGTCCACACATGGGTGGTCTGCCAAGAAGTCAGCGAGAGCTTGCCCTTTAACGGCTTTATCTGGAACATATTGTAAATTAAATTTAGATAGGGCAAGGGTCCACTTGCCAATCCTCCCATGGATGATTGGTCGTGATAACATATATTTGATAAGGTCAGTCTTACAAATGAGTTGTACTTGAACAGGCATCAAGTAATACCTTAGCTTCATATAAGCAAAAAACAAAGCTAGACATAACCTTTCTATGGGAGAGTACTTCCTCTCCGCTTCATTTAAAAGCCTACTTAAATAATACACGGCTTGTTCATTTCTCAAGTCATTATCCTGGGCTAACAAACATGCTACTGACGTGTTAGTGACTGAGACATACAACTTCAGAGGTTGATGTGGGATGGGTGAGTTGAGTATTGGCGGGTTCGCCAAATACCTCTTGATGTCATCAAAATATTGTTTGTGCTCTTCGCGCCATGCAAACTCTTCTTCCTTCCTCAACTTCAACAAAGATGAGAACACTTGGGTTTGGCCAGCATAGTTTGAGATGAAGCGCCGAATATAGTTGACTTGGCCAAGGAACCTCTGCAATTCTTTCTTATCATGGGGTGGCATGGCCTTGGTCTTGTTTTTGTCGACCTCAATGCCACATTGGTTTACAAGGAAACCAAGGAAGTTGCCTTTGACTTGACGACAATGTCGTCTACGTATACCTCCACAAATTCACCAATCAAGTCATGAAAGATGGTGTTCATAGCTCGTTGATAAGTCGCCCAGCATTCTTCAAACCAAAGGGCATGACCACCCATTCATAGCATCCAATGGCACCTGGACAACGGAAAGCTGTCTTGTGGATATCCTCATCGGCTATGTAAATCTGGTTATAGCCCGAATAGCAATCCATGAAAGAGAAGACTTCATGCCTAGTAACTGTCAGCCTTAGGCATGGTGGCACTGATGAAGGTAGGACGTTGATCGTCCTCATCGCCAAGGTTGATCTCCTCTAGAGCATCACATTCGGCAATGTGTTTGCCGTCCTCTTCATTAAATCCTATCTCTTCGCCTTGTCCATTCATTGGTGGTTTCCCCCCTGGTGGTGGCATGAATCCTATTGGATCCATTCCATGTCGATTGACTTGGGGTGGTATTGGTGGTGGTGGATATGCACGTGGGGGTACCTCCACATTAGGAAGTGGTGGTACTTGATCCATATTGAATGGACGGTCAAGGGCCACATATGGCCTAGCCTCTGGAATATGTTATCGAGCAAAACCTATGGTAGGCATTGCTCAACATGGGTGTTGGATGTGGTGGCAAGATTTTCGCCATTCTCATGTTGATGGGAAGGTGGTTGACTTGCCACTGGAGGTGAGAGGTTGTCCTGCCATGGTTGGCCATTCCGACCACTAGCAGGATGAGGGCTTACATTCCCAACGCCATTGTTCATCGATCCTAGACCATCTGGTGGTAAGGCTCTAGACTGAACTAAAGGCGTCGTCAAAATTTTTCTAAACTCCTGAAAAATCAGTTTCATTTTTGTTAACCACATCAAATACTTCACTTAAACGTCTTTCAACATGAGAACTTAAAGACTCAATTTGAGAGTTCACCTGACGGGCATTCCCTGCCATTGAAGCCTCCATGAGTTGGCGGTGCTCCACCATTGTCTGGCGGAGTGACATGATTGCCTCGCCTAGATCAGCACTTAGCGCCACAAGATGTGGCCTAGCCTCCTTGTCGCTGCCATGAATCCCTGACAACATCTTCAACTGTCTAGCCATGTTCAATGTTGGCCACTTGCTCCTCCACAAATTCGGATGGAAGGTCACCCTATGGGTTCTTTCGCCTTGGAGCCATGATGATATGAACCAGCCCAGCTGCCCCAGCACACGCCGGTACACCTACACCCCACCGGGGTCACCCGTAGGAGGCCGCACCCTAGGACCATACAAAAAGCGCCTAGAACTAAGGGCTGGCCACCTACAAGCCCTCAAGCCTAGGTATGAGATGAAGTATAGACTGAGGCCCCCTCAAGCAAGAAGGAAGACCCCACGAGATGGAAGGATATTCCAGGGCATGCTGCTGGCCAAGGACACAAGCCCTAGCACTAGGGTAGGAGCTCAACCTACCCCTAGCCTCACCTCCAGAAGCCCGCAAGACAAGCACGCTCCAGAGGACATCTGGAGGCAATTCTGGAGCACGGAGAACAAGAGGATTCAAGAATACATGGCCCAGATGGAAGGGCCGCCCAACACTACCCCGGCCCCGGCGGATGCGGAAAACCAGCCCATGTATCGGACAACCTTGCTCAACACTCAGAATTTGGCGGACAAGTTGATGCCAGAAGATTCAGGAGGCCAAAATACTTGGGGAGAACCTCGCTTGACCGAGCAAATGCCAGCCAAAAGGCCGGAACACCCCGGCATCACTAAAACCCTAGCACCGGGTCCGGAGCGAATGATGCCGAGCCGGTCACCACAGCCGAAGGATGCCACCCGACCGTCCGGTCACCCGGAGCCCTCGGTATTTACGTAAATGCCACCGCGCGCGTTCCAGGCACTTTTCCTAGCAGCGGAAGGATTCTTGCCCGCGCCGAATTGCCTGCCGACGCGCCCGGAGCCCTTTCCTAGTCCCACCCGGACAAGGAAAGCCAGTTTGCCCTAATCCGCCCGGATTAGGGTTTTGCTGAATTTTAGCCAGTTTAGGAGTTTATTATTCGGACAACTTAGTTTATTTTAATAGTTTCTTCAGCCTATCTTTTAGGATTATTTTAATTTTTCCTTTTTAGAGTTGGAACCGGCCTTGGCCACCTTTGAGCTATAAATAGAGGCCTCGGCCATCATTGTAAGACACGTTGAATGATTAATGAAAATTTCAGAACTTTGTTCTTTTTCCTTCAAGTCTTTGCTCGTTGTTGCTTAGCTTAAGGTTTTGGTTTATCATCAAAGGCTATCATCCTTTGTTTGTGGCACCAACTCGACCGAACACTTGGGGTTCCTAAGTCATTACTTAGTGGATTTGAAGGTTCTCCGCCGGTATCATTAGTTAGGTTCTCGTGGGGCTGATAATATAGTTTTGGGTGTTGAGTCGATCCCTTCCTAGAGGAGGCAGTTCGCATCAGCTGGTATCAGAGCACGATTCAACTCTTGGACCACATCTATCCAGTTTTCAGGTTCTTTGCTTGAATTCATATCTTTAAGTTTTCGTTGCTTTCAATATCAGAAAAACCCTAAAAATAGCTTCATTGTGTTTGTTCTAATCTTCTACCTTTCTTTAGTTTTGTTGTGAGAAAAAGCTGTGGCCGTTCAAAAGAAAAAAAACACAAAAAGAGTCTAAGAAAAAGAAAAGAAAAGAATCAAGCTCTTCAAAATAGAAAATTTGACCTACCCAAAAAGCAAGGCCACGTTCACAATCAAGGTAGTAGATTAAGTTCAAGAAGAGGGTTTTTCATAAGTTTAGCTAGTAGCTTTCTTAGTAGAACACCCAAATTTGTTGTCTTGTCGTCCCACGACCTAGCATCAAGATTCTGGCCTTAGAAATCCGAAACCCTAGGTATAAGGTCTTGTTTTGTGTCATTGGTAGACTTAGACTTATAGCTTCGAAGAAACTTGCAACTACTTGAATTGAAATTGCCTTTGTTTTGGAATTTTCAAAGAAAACCCTAATTTTGAGTGATTTGAAAATTTTATACACGAGTGGTTAGAAAAAGATGTGAGAGGTTTCTTTAGAGTGATTTTGTGAGGTCCTTTGTTCGTATACTAATCATGGAGATGAGAGGCTTACTGCCGTGGATGCACAACTGGCTACCGTAACTCAGACCCTCACCCGAATCGCCGAGCAGATGGGAGCCCCGAATGGAGATGGCCCCCGACGGCCAAGGAGGAATGAACAGGAGATAGATGATGATGTGAGCAGTCTGAAGCTCAATGTACCCAAATTTGCTGGCAAAGCAAACCCCGACGAGTACATTGATTGGGAGAGGAGTATGGAAGATTTCTTTGAGTGCCATAACTATTCCGAAAGGAAAAAGGTAACCCTAGCCACACTCGAGTTTACTGACTTTGCTGCTTTATGGTGGGCTCAGCTCAGAAATCAGATCAGGAGAGAAGAAGAGGACCCCATCCCTAGTTGGAGGAGTCTTAAGAGAAAGATGAGAAGAAAATTTGTACCAAACAGCTACAATAGAGACTTGCACGCCAAGCTTCAACTTTTGAAGCAAGGAAACATGTCAGTTGAAGAGTACAATCAGGAGATGGAGATCCTGGTCACGAGACTTGACCTAAGTGAAGATGTAGATGCCAAAATAGCAAGGTTCACTGGAGGATTACGAAGAGAAATCCTACACCAAGTCAACATCCTAAACTTTGTTGATTATGATGACTTGGTAACCATGACTATTAGGGTTGAGAAGGAATTAAAGAATGGACTTGGAAGAAGGGCTACTACCCCGCCACCAATCAGTGCCCCTGTGAGAGGAGACAGGAGTGCAGGAAACACCCCTTGGAGGACAAACCCTAGCAGGAATTTTGGCTCGAAGCCAAACCCTAACCAAGGATCGGCATCACGGGTAACACCTAGTCTTGGCTCAAAAATTCCTACTACTAATGCTCGGCCTAGTGCCATTGTGTGTTTCAAGTGTCAAGGTAGGGGTCACATGGCAAGGGACTGCCCTAAACCCGAACCATGGTACTTAGAGAAGGAGAGGTTGTCACGGACGATGAAGAGGAGCCAATCATTGAAGAAATAGAGGAGGAGTCCAGTGAAGGAGAAGAAGTCAACGTGGAAGGCCTGGAAAAATTTTCAGCCTTTAACAGCCAAGTGATCACCCTGATCACGCCGACTGATGCCGAGCAGGTCTGCCCCGGACCAGCATCAGTTCTGCCCCGTCCCAACATCAAGCCTGCCCCGGACATCCTGTCCGAGCCGGATTATGTCAATCGACCTACCCCGGGCCTTTTGAATAATCCCTCGGCCAATTTTGGCTCGAAAAGAGAAGAAGGTCTCATCAACAATCTGGAGCAAAGCGCCGGCCCCGGCGGCCATCTAGCTACCCTGACGCCCAGTTCCGGCGCCATCAGGCCTTGCCTGTCCAACCCTAGCGGTCACAGTGCTACCCCACCAGGCCCCGGAGTCCCAATACTCGGTCCCAGCCTCTGTGCACCCAAGATCCAATGGGAGATCATCTTTCGACGGATTTTAAAGGCCGCCCCGAGCGAAGAAGATCCGGAGACTGACCCGGATGTGGAGATGAGTGAGGAACCCTCACCATACACCTCTCCGAGCCTTAACATTGTTGTTGACAGTATTTCAGGAGAGGGAAGGAAAAGACACTGAAGAATCCGAGCCTTGGTCTGTTACCGACTCCAATGACACTCCTAGGTCCATGGATGATGCTGAGTCTTCCCCGACTGTAGCCCACAAAATTGTTGAAGTTTGGAAAAGAGTGATGGGTTCTAGAAAGGACCACGAGATGGATTTGGGGACAAATCCAATACAAGAAGAGGGGGATGATATGAACCAGCCCAGCTGCCCCAGCACACGCCGGTACACCTACACCCCACCGGGGTCACCCGTAGGAGGCCGCACCCTAGGACCATACAAAAAGCGCCTAGAACTAAGAGCTGGCCACCTACAAGCCCTCAAGCCTAGGTATGAGATGAAGTATAGACTGAGGCCACCTCAAGTAAGAAGGAAGACCCCACGAGATGGAAGGATATTCCAGGGCATGCTGCTGGCCAAGGACACAAGCCCTAGCACTAGGGTAGGAGCTCAACCTACCCCTAGCCTCACCTCTAGAAGCCCGCAAGACAAGCACGCTCCAGAGGACATCTGGAGGCAATTCTGGAGCACGGAGAACAAGAGGATTCAAGAATACATGGCCCAGATGGAAGGGCCGCCCAACACTACCCCGACCCCGGCGGATGCAGACAACCAGCCCCTGTATCGGACAACCTTGCTCAACACTCAAAATCTGGCGGACAAGTTGATGCCAGAAGATTCAGGAGGCCAAAATACTTGGGGAGAACCTCGCTTGACCGAGGAAATGCCAGCCAGAAGGCCGGAACACCCCGGCATCACTAAAACCCTAGCACCGGGTCCGAAGCGAATGATGTCGAGCCGGTCACCACAGCCGAAGGATGCCACCCGACCGCCCGGTCACCCGGAGCTCGCGGTATTTATGGAAATGCCACCCGCGCGTTCCAGGCACTTTTCCTAGCCGCGAAAGGATTCCTGCCCGCGCCCAAATTGCCCGCCGACGCGCTCGGAGCCCTTTCCTAGTCCCACCCGGACAAGGAAAGCCGGTTTGCCCTAATCCGCCTGGATTAGGGTTTTTCTGAATTTTAGCTAGTTGATGACACTCGTTTCGACGTGATTATCAGCCTCATTTAAGCGACATTTCCTTGCTTAAGACATGATTTTTAGGGTAGAATAGCGAATATTCAATCGATTGCCCTATCTCGTGCCATTTGTGTTACCTTGGCCCGTTTCGGGTCTATTTGATGGTTTTCTAGTGTTTTTGCATTAGCACAGGTTTTTGCCATCGAATAAGTAGCCAAGGACGTGTCTTAGACGTTGGAACACCGAAGAATCACACATAAATCAACCGGAGAGATCACTCAAGTCAAAGAAACTCCTGCTCCATTTACACATATATTTTCGGCGAAAATACCCTTGGATTTTCACCGAAAACGAAAGAAGGAATCCACTGTCCCGATTAAAAAGAAATTTTCGCCGAAATTACTCTATTATTTTCGGCGAAAAATATCAGGGGAAATCAGAAAATCTCGGGTAGGTTTAAATATAGAAATCGGCGGCTAAATGGGGGACGGACAATTTCACAACACACAAACCCACAGCTAGATAGAGGGGAGAGAGAAAAACGAGTAGGGAGGGTTCGAGGAGCCAGGAACGGATCGTGATGCCATCCATCCATCTCGGAGAGCCAGTGCTAGGAGTTGAAAATCCAGCAGATTGGAGCTGCCAGGAAACATCAAAATTAGGTTTTACAGTTCTTCTCTGTCTTCCTACCTGAGATGTATTCTTTGTCTGTCTTCGATTCTTCTGTATTGAATATGAGTAGCTAAACTCGTGTAGCTTAGATTAGATGAACCCTAAGTGACCCAGGGCGTAAAGCGGTCACGGATCGACGGTGATTAGATTCGAAGTTCATTCAGTTTCATCTTTCATGTTTGATTTGTTCTTCTTCTCTGTGTTTCTTGTCTGGTTTGGCCACCTAGATTAGATTCTTGTTAAGCTAAGGATAGAAGTGAACGCTCGCCTTACTTTAAAACACCAAATCGAACAATCAACCTTATAATTGGAGCGTGCCTTTCGTAGGAACCGATTAGGGTTGATCCATTGCTAGAGTAACTCATTAATCATTAGAATTTGCACCAGTTAAGTTAAGTCGTTGCGAGAGGCGACCGTACCCGGGCGGCTAATTAATCTTGGTAGCTAGATCGGATAGAGCGAATGTTCGCCAGTCTTAAACCTAAGGGTCAGGAGTTATGATGGTGTCTATGAACTGAATGAACTAGAATCGAGAATCGCTGGTCTGTTGACTGCTGCTGCTCTGGTAATCTAAGGGGGATTCGAAGTCTAAGCTTGTCTGTCATCTTTCTAGTCAATCAATCAATCTTCAATCTTTCTTCGCTTTAATTCTCATTTCAACCTATCTTTGCTTTTTAGTATAGAAGACGTGGAACTCACACCACGCACAACTTGTGTTTAAACTTGAATTAAATTGCCACATCTTTGAGTAAGGAAGTAGAGGAAACCCCTGGAATACGATCTACCCTAGCTTTTGTTAGCTTTGTTAGTTATTTGTTTGAACGCATCACAATGACACATTCATCAAATTGGCGCCGTTGCTGGGGACATCTCTTCTATTTCGTTGAAAGAGGAGTTGGCATTTTTATTCTTCTACCTTTCCATCTTTCATTTTCCATCACACTTCGATTTTACACCGGTTGTTTTTGTTTTTGTCTCTTGCAGATCAGAGCAGGTACAGAAACGGATAACTTCCGTTCCATCCTCCTTTACCGCAATGGCTACTCTTAAAAGTGTTGCAGACTACAGTAAGCCGCGTGCATCCAACTTTCGATCCCCCATCACTGTGCTTTCTAATGACGATGATCCTGACTATGAGATTAAGATTCCTTTCCTAGAACTGATCTCTAAGGACGTGCAATTCGAAGGGAGGCCAGATGATAACCCCTGCACCCATCTAGATGACTTTTTGGCTGTCTGCAACACCTTCAAGTCTGGGAACCTCAACAAGAACGCTTTATATCTCTGAGTCTTTCCTTTCTCTCTCAGAGGTGCAGCTAAGCAGTGGCTTGGAAGCAAGCCGCCGGGTCATTACACTAACTGGGAGGCATTAGCTCAAGATTTTGTTGAGGAATACTTTCCTCCCGCGAGGACGACTGCTTATAAAGACCGCATCTCCAGATTCACTCAGAGAGAGGATGCAAGCCTATATGACAATTGGAATGAACTCCAGTCTCTTCTCTTCGACTGCCCTCACCATGGGTATGAACAAAGACAGCTGGCTGAATTCTTTACTCGTGGTATGCGCAAAGAATCTGCAAACTGGGTCAACTCTCTAGCTGGCGGAGATTGTACCGCCCTTACTCCTCAGGATGCTCTTCTGCATTTTGCTAACTGTGCTTCAAAGTCTAGAAACTGGGAGAGGCAAATAGAAGGAAACAAGAGTCAGAGTCAGATGAGTGTTGCAGAGCAGATCAAGGCAGAGGTTCAAAAACATCTACAAGCAGCTGGTATTCCCCTCGATCCCCCGTCAGCCACCATCTCTTCAGTTGACTGTGGATGGTGTGGGTCCTGTGCTCATAACGGTGGGAGCTGCCTCAACTTCGGCACAACAGAAGTCTGGTCTACAGAGGAGATAAACTTCATCGATCAGGGTTTCGCTAACAATCAGAAAGGCTATGCCGGTTACAGAAACTACGTACCACGAAACCAGAGCAACCGGTTAGTAGATCCTTATTATAGACCTCCGGGATTCATTGGAGGACAACACCGGTCTCAAGCAAAGCCGTACTACAATAGAGACATGGATTATGAGAAGAAGTTCGATCAGATTATGAGCAGACTTGACGACCACGACATTCAACTAAAAGCTCAAGCCGCACTTAATCAAGGACAGAGAGCTCAGAGCCAGAGGATAGAGGATGCTATAAGTAATATGACTAAACTCTTTACTAGCAATCCTCTCCTTAATCCAGAAGCATTTCAAGCAGACTTCGGTACAAAGAGCGAACACGCTCAAGCCATTACCACCAGGAGCGGCAAGCAAACAACTGATCCCAAGGCTCCAGAACCTGAAGAAATACCAGATACCAGTGCCGCCATGGATATGCCAGAAATTGAGGATATCACAGAAGAAGAAGAAGAAGCATCTGCTCTCCTCCTCCTCCACCCAGGACAGCTCCTGAGCCTGTTTTGGCACCATATGTTCCTCGGATTCCCTTCCCAAAAGCTGCAAGGAGCAAGGCTAAGGATCACGACACTCAGTACAAGAAGTGGTACAATGTTCTTAAGACTGCAGAGATCAAGATACCAGTGACTGAAGCTGTGGAAATCATACCACCACTTGGAAAGTTCTTTAAGGATCTCGTAAAGAAAGTGAAGAACGGGGAGGCGTACTCTATCACGCTTACTAATGAATGCGCGTCTATTCTCGGTGCGCCATCTCCCATTCGACAGCCGCCACCACCCCCAGCTAAGTGTCCTGATCCCGGTTCTTTTACATTACCGTGCATTATCAATGGCATTAAAATTGATCGCAGTCTGGTTGATTCTGGTGCTTCTATTAATGTTATGCATGTTTATTTATATGAAAAGCTGAATTTAGGGCAATTAAAACCGATTACTCTGCATCTCGTTTTAGCCGATAGGTCTGTCAAACTACCTAGAGGTATAATAGAAGATGTAACTGTTTGCTGTGGTCCGTTTACTATAATGGCAGATTTTGTTGTTTTAGATACTCGTGAGTTAGACGGAACGCTTATCCTAGGTCGACCTTTCTTAGCAACTGCTGGTGTGAATATAAACTGCAAACAAGGCCTGTTAACTCTAAGCATAGGTCAAGAGAGTGCTGCATTCTGCATTAAAGATAGCATGAGATATTCTGTTGCTCAAGATGATAAATGTTATGTTGTTGATCCCCTAGAGTTGGCCTCGGCCAACTCCTTTACTAATGCTTTATCTAGTGATCCGCTAGAGTTGTGTTTGATTTCAGGGATTGATAATGCGTTAGACGATCTAGAGCAGTGCTTATGGCAAGATGAGTTAGACGAACAGAAGGCAATATTCACACCCATCACTGCGCCTACACATATTGAGCCAGCATCGAGTCGGATTACTACCTCATACGAGAATCCGCCAGAACTCACTTTGAAGAAGCTACCTGACCACCTAGAATATGCATTTCTGGGGAAGGACTGTTAGTTACCAGTCATCATCAGTTCGAATCTATCTCCCGAGCAGAAAGAGCAATTGATTAGGCTACTCAAGAAGCATGTCCGAGCTATTGCCTGGCAGTTAGCAGACATCAGAGGCATCTCTGAAACCTTCTGCAAACATCAGATAGTTGTTGATGATGAATTCAAACCAGTTAGACAACCCCAACGCCGACTTAACCCTCTGATGCAGGAAGTTGTAAAGAAAGAAGTACTCAAGCTTCTAGATGTCGGTATCATCTATCCTATTGCCGACAGTCCTTGGGTCAGCCCGACTCAAGTCGTTCTGAAGAAAGGAGGAATCACTGTCATCCCTAATCCAAAGGGTGAACTCATTCCTACCCAAACAGTTACCGGATGGAGAGTCTGCATCGATTATCGACGACTCAATGATGCCACCAAGAAAGATCACTTCGCACTGCCGTTCATTGATCAGATGCTTGAATGATTAGCTGGTCATGAATACTACTGCTTCTTAGACGGGATGTCCGGCTACTTCCACATCCCCATTGAGCTTGATGATCAGGAGAAGATGACCTTCACATGCCCGTTTGGTACGTTTGCTTATCGTCGTATTCCTTTTGGTTTATGTAATGCTCCCGCTACCTTTCAGAGATGCATGCTTGCTATATTCGGAGATCTGGTAGAGAATGTGGTAGAGGTGTTCATGGATGACTTCTCCGTCTATGGAGATTCATTTTCAAAGTGTCTGGCTAATTTGGATAAGGTGCTAGCCCGTTGTGAGGAGACCAACCTAGCTCTTAGTTGGGAGAAATGTCACTTCATGGTTACAGAAGGTATTGTTCTTGGCCATAGAATATCTAAGACAGGTATAGAAGTCGATCGTGCCAAGCTTGAGACCATTGCCAGCTTACCCCCGCCGACCTCAGTTAAGACGGTTTGAAGTTTCCTAGGTCATGCTGGATTTTACCAAAGATTCATCAGAGATTTCTCCAAGATCACTCTACCAATGACGAAGCTTCTTGAGAAAGATGTTCCTTTCGTCTTTGATAAAGCCTGTTTTGAAGCTTTTGAGACCTTGAAAACTCAACTGACCATCGCACCGATTCTTACAGCACCAGATTGGAATCTTCCATTCGAGAATATGTGGGATGCTAGCGACTTCGCCGTTGGCGCGGTTCTTGGTCAAAGGATGGAGAAGAGATTTCATCCTATCTACTTTGCGAGCAAGACACTCAATGATGCTCAGAGAAACTAAACTACTACGGAGAAAGAGCTCCTGGTTATCGTTTTCTCCTTTGATAAGTTTAGACAGTATATGGTTCTTTCACATACCATCGTCTCTACACAGATCATGCTGCCCTGCGCCACTTATTAGCCAAGCAGGACTCAAAGCCACGTCTCATCCGATGGATCCTTCTCCTCCAAGAGTTCGACATTGAAATTAAAGATAAAAAGGGAGCAGAAAATCTAGCAGCGGATCATCTTTCCTGTTTGGAGGAATCACAAACAGGTAAGTCTACTACCCCTATCAATGATTCTTTCCCTGATGAGCTATTGCGTGTTGAAACATATGAACAGGTTAACAGCATAGCTATAGAGCCCTGGGCAATTCCTCACGCTCAAGATCTGAGTAATGCTGCCGATTCAGAGGAGCCTTGGTATGCTACTCTGGCTAACTATCTCTCGCATGGCATTGTACCTCCTGAACTGGATTTCAATGCACGCAAAAAGCTCTTTAAAGAAGCCAAGTCATACTTCTGGAATGAGCCTTTCTTATAACGCATCAGTCTTGACGGGATGATCCGGAGATGTGTCTCTTACACTGAAGCAGCTGACATCATGCGTAAGTGCCATGAAGGACAGTTCGGAGGACACTTTGGAGGAAACCACACGGCAAGAAAGGTACTCGAAACAGGTTTTTATTGGCCTTCAATCTTTAGTGACAACGACGTTTTTGCTCGACGTTGTGATGCATGCCAGCGATCAGGTAACATCTCTAACCGTAATAAGATGCCCCAAATTGTTTCTTTAATTGTTGAAATTTTTGATGTTTGGGGAATCGATTTTATGGGTCCGTTCACACCCTCCAACGGAAACAAGTACATTCTTGTAGCCGTTGATTACGTTTCTAAGTGGGCTGAGGCTGAAGCTTTACCCACTAATGCTTCTAGAGTGGTGGGACGTTTCCTTACCCGTCTTTTCACGCGTTTCGGTTCACCGCGCTTCATCATAAGCGATAGGGGTACCCATTTCCATGGACAATTCGACCGGGTGTGCAAACGCTTTGGCGTCAACCACCGAATGTCCACGGCTTACCACCCTTAAGCGAATGGTCAGGCGGAAGTGACGAACCGTGAGCTCAAGCGTATTCTTAATAGGACAGTTGGCCGGTCTCGCAAGGACTGGTCATCTAAGCTCAATGATGCCTTATGGGCATATCGAACTGCCTACAAGACTCCCATCGGTACCTCACCGTATCAGCTGGTCTATGGCAAGGCATGTCATTTACCAGTTGAGCTTGAGCACAAGGCATTCTGGGCTAACAAAGAGTTGAACATGAGCTATGCAGTAGCAGGTAATAACCGCCACAACCAGATCACGGAACTTGAGGAACACCGACTCCACGCATATGAGAGCACGAAGTTATACAAAGAACTCACCAAGAAAATTCATGACTCTCAATTGAAGACGATCAAGCAGTTCTATCCCGGAGAAGAAGTATTCTTATATAACTCTCGATTGAAGCTCTTTCCGGGTTAGTTGAAATCCCGATGGTCTGGCCCTTATATCGTGGTCAGACAGACACCCTTAGGCAGCGTCTACATTAAATTGCACGATCAAGAGCCTTTGTGGTCAACGGGCATAGGCTTAAGAAGTGCCTGCAAGGGTTAGCTGTCTCTTCCATCGACGTGCAATACTTCACGATGGAACCGTGACTTGAATCCAGGTATCGTCTGGCTCACGGACGTTAAACAAGAGCGCTTCGTGGGAGGCAACCCACGGCTGGAGTCAGTTATTTTTCGTTCTGAGTCGTTTTTGTTTTAAACCCATGTTTAAAAAAAATCGTGTAAAGAAAAATAATAAGTGCTAGGTTGCTTGAGGGTATCATAGGACGAGCGTTCATTATTCCACCCGTGTTTGGTTAGACGGTAGGAAGCCATAGATTAGATTCGAGGGAAGTTAGTCGAAAGCTACACCGCACAAAGCCATCATCATACATTCCCATCATCCATCTCATTATAAACCCGAGTAGTATAGATCTCATTACGGTCCTAGCAGGGAAGTCCTTCTTGACTAGATACTCGTGTTGTCACAGTGGTGGAGATGTGGTCGAAATGCAAACCTATGACAGAATTCGATAACAGAAAATGATCAAGAGCAGAAACACGTCCTTAAACACAGAGAGTGAGAGTTCCCATTGTACTATATATATCCTGTGTGAGGAGTCTGGTCGATCAGGTCAAATTCGTGCACAATTGGTTGCTAATTACTTTTCGTGTGCAGTTTATTAGTGAGACCAGGTAGTTTGGCTGATTTGTATGCATGTTAGGTTTCTTGTTCTATGATCGAGCTGTCTAATAATTCATTGTGTTTGATTGAGCTCCAAATTTAACCGATCTTATCATTTGTGAACATGAGCGTCTCTATTCAGTTTGCTTGAGGACAAGCAAAAGCTTAAGTGTGGGGTATTTGATGACACTCGTTTCGACATGATTATCAGCCTCATTTAAGCGACATTTCCTTGCTTAAGACATGATTTTTAGGGTAGAATAGCGAATATTCAATCGATTGCCCTATCTCGTGCCATTTGTGTTACCTTGGCCCGTTTCGGGTCTATTTGATGGTTTTCTAGTGTTTTTTGCGTTAGCACAGGTTTTTGCCATCGAATAAGTAGCCAAGGACGTGTCTTAGACGTTGGAACACCGAAGAATCACACATAAATCAACCGGATAGATCACTCAAGTCAAAGAAACTCCTGCTCCATTTACACATATATTTTCGGCGAAAATACCCTTGGATTTTGCCAAAAACGAAAGAAGGAATCCACTGTCCTGATTAAGAAGAAATTTTCGCCGAAATTACTCTATTATTTTCGGCGAAAATATTAGGGGAAATCAGAAAATCTCGGGAAGGTTTAAATACAGAAATCGGCGGATAAATGGGGGGACGGACAATTTCACAACACACAACCACAGCTAGACAGAGGGGAGAGAGAAAAACAAGTAGGGAGGGTTCGAGGAGCCAGGAACGGATCGTGACGCCATCCATCCATCTCGGAGAGCCAGTGCTAGGAGTTGAAAATCCAGCAGATTGGAGCTGCCAGGAAACATCGAAATTAGGTTTTACAGTTCTTCTCTGTCTTCCTACCTGAGATGTATTCTTTGTCTGTCTTCGATTCTTCTGTATTGAATATGAGTAGCTAAACTCGTGTAGCTTAGATTAGATGAACCCTAAGTGACCCAGGGCGTAAAGCGGTCACGGATCGGCGGTGATTAGATTCGAAGTTCATTCAGTTTCATCTTTCATGTTTGATTTGTTCTTCGTTATCTGTGTTTCTTGTCTGGTTTGGCCACCTAGATTAGATTCTTGTTAAGCTAAGGATAGAAGCGAACGCTCGCCTTACTTTAAAACACCAAATCGAACAATCAACCTTATAATTGGAGCGTGCCTTTCGTAGGAACCGATTAGGATTGATCCATTGCTAGAGTAACTCATTAATCATTAGAATTTGCACTAGTTAAGTTAAGTCGTTGCGAGAGGCGACCGTACCCGGGCGGCTAATTAACCTTGGTAGCTAGATTTGGATAGAGCGAACGTTCGCCAGTCTTAAACCTAAGGGTCAGGAGTTATGATGGTGTCTATGAACTGAATGAACTAGAATCAAGAATCGTTGGTCTGTTGACTGCTGCTGCTCTGGTAATCTAAGGGGGATTCGAAGTCTGAGCTTGTCTGTCATCTTTCTAGTCAATCAATCAATCTTCAATCTTTCTTCGCTTTAATTCTCATTTCAACCTATCTTTGCTTTTTAGTATAGAAGACGTGGAACTCACACCACGCACAACTTGTGTTTATACTTGAATTAAATTGCCAACATCTTTGAGTAAGGAAGTAGAGGAAACCCCTGGAATACGATCTACCCTAGCTTTTGTTAGCTTTGTTAGTTATTTGTTTGAACGCATCACAACGACACGTTCATCACCAGTTTAGGAGTTTATTATTCGGACAACTTAGTTTATTTTAATAGTTTCTTTGGCCTATCTTTTAGGAATATTTTAACTTTTCCTTTTTAGAGTTGGAACCGGCTTTGGCCACTTTTGAGCTATAAATAGAGGCCTCGACATTGTAAGACACGTTGAATGATTAATGAAAATTTCAGAACTTGTTCTTTTTCCTTCAAGTCTTTGCTCGTTGTTGCTTAGCTTAAGGTTTTGGTTTATCATCAAAGGCTATCATCCTTTGTTTGTGGCACCAACTCGACCAAACACTTGGGGTTCCTAAGTCGTTACTTAGTGGATTTCAAGGTTCTCTGCCGGTATCATTAGTTAGGTTCTTGTGGGGCTGATAATATAGTTTTGGGTGTTGAGTCGATCCCTTCCTAGAGGAGGCGGTTCGCATCACATGATATCAAACACAATGTCCCACCGAGCGTGCCAATTTGTTTCTGGTGGTAGAAAGTCTTGTGTTTGAACACAATAAATGCACTCTTGACTTCTTAAAACAAGGATTAATTACACGATTCACACCTCTCTAAACAAAGTTCGAACAAGGGTGTTTGATGTTTTTTGGCTATGTCTACTGCTACTGCTACTCCTATGGAGGTTCTGAGAGAGCTCCAAAAACAAAGATAACTATGGCTACGGAAACTGAAGTTGCAGAGAAAAGTAGAAATTTGGGCAGCGTGTCTGCTTGTGTGATTGTGCCTTTGTCTCTGTCGAATGACTCTCATATTTATAGAAAAATATGAGTGGTAACTGCAAGTGGAGGAAGTAACTGCCACGGAGGTTACTTCCTATCTCTTGAACGTGGCTATCATCGTGGTGGTGGCGGTTTTTTTCTTCAACGGCCTTGGAGGAGTAGTGACGTTGGTGGAAGAAGCTTATATTCTTGAGATAGGGTTTGATATGATCACGTCATCCCTTAGGGTTTCATCATAATGAGGAGATGACACCGTCCCTTGAAGTTGGCCTTAGGGTTTCCCTCTTGATGAGGAGGCTTTCCTCCTTCTCTCTTGACGAGGAGGTCATCATGATGACATCATCATCACGAGTCAACCTTAGGTTTCCATCTTGATGAGATGGCTTCCCTCCTTTCCTCTTGACGAGGAGGTCGACATGATGATGGCTTCCCTTCGATGGATCGACATGAGATCCTTACTTCGATGGATCGACATGAAGTCTTCACTTCGATGGATCACATGAGATCCTGACTTCGATGGATCGACATGAAGTCTTCACTTCTATGGAGTCGACCTTAGGGTTTCCATCTTGATGAGATGGCTTCCCTCCTTCCCTCTTGAAGAGGAGGTTGACATGATGACATCATCATCATGGAGTCGGCCTTAGGGTTTCCATCTTGATGAGATGGCTTCCCTCCTTCCCTATTCGATGGGATGCTCTCCTCCTTGATGGGGAGGCTCTGTGAGGATAAAATAGTAAATCCATGGCCCCACTTAATTAATTTAACTTAGTAGAATGATTAAAGCTTAATAAAGCCATTCAAACTTCCACAAACAAGCAATGTGGTATTTTTGGTCGTCATCTTGCAGAGGCCATATTTCACTGGTCCGGTGGAACTGGGTCGTCATCTACATATGGATGGAAATATAACAAAATTATCTTTCCATCGCCACCAACTTTGCATCAATCGGAGTTCGTATGAAGGAATTATGGCCAAAATACTACCCTGGACAGAATTATCACGAAAAATAGGCCAAAAGATGACGTCATGGCCCAATTTATGTTATTTAATTACTAAGGCAATTAATGGCCTAATAAATCCATTTAATTCCTTATTTTCTTCAATGTGGTACTGGATCAAAATAATTTAAGGTGTAAATAGTAATGACAGTTATTTCTTACGTAAAATGACCTGCTGAACCTACTATAACAGGTTAATAATTACAAGTTATCATAACTTGAAGAGTGGTAGGAGATGCCATTATTTAGCTGAGATTATATGAAAACTTGCAAGAGAATAAGTGATATGGGATAAATTTTCTAGTGTATGTTTCCTTTTGTAGCTCAACATTATTCATTCCTTTTGCTCTTTAAACAACGTATTTTCAGTTCTAAATATGCAGTCTATATTCAATTATTGTATTAGTTACTAGTATTGTTTCGGCCCGTTGGCCGATATGTTATATTTTTTAGTATAATTAGTAAAAAATATTATTTACAATGATAGATTTAATATTATTTTTAATAAATTGTAAATTAACAAAAATTTGAATTGAATAATTAAAATTAAAAGAACACTCATTGGGTCAAATTACTTAACATATTACATAGTGAGAAATTAAACAGTTTAAAGTAGAAAATATAGAAATAAACTAAAATTAAAAAGTGAGCCACACATTGTTTTTTCAAATATAATTTAATAATTCAATTAAACTAATTTAAATGAATAATTTTTCTTTTTCAGTTTTTTCATAAACTTTATTATGTTTAAAAACTATTTCGAATTTTATTTATTAAGTATTTAATTTATTGAATGATTTAAAATCAGAAGAAACAAAATAATATGATAGGTTAATATCCTATTATTAAAGAGAGAGTTTTAAATTATATCTCTCTAATTTTAAATGCTCATATAATAGCTATATAACTCTTTATACAATACCCAAAAAAATATAATATTTAATTTGAATATTGTGATTAATCATAGGATATTTTGGAAAGTAATTAATTTTAATTACATACTAAAATAAAATAGGTCCATTTATGATCATTTAAAAGGAGAAAATACATTAAAATTTTAATTTTTATTCAAACAAAATTTTCAGATTAGCGAAGTCCTCTAAACCAAATGTTAATTCAAATGCTCTCCCAAAAAAATATATTTAAGACAAATGGAAAAATTTGCAAATAAATAGTCGAGGCTAAAGAAATCATCACTATAATTTTTTTTGAGGAATAGTTAAAAACATAAACAAAATTGAAACCTCAATTGGCGTGTTAAGAGTTAAAATAATTTGGAAATAAGGATCATGTTATATGAATATATTTAGGTTTAATGAGTATGTCTAATTCAAACTAATCAACTCGATCAATACTTTAAATTTGTTAATAACTAATGACATGCAACCCATTTTACTTACGATCCTATGACTCATACTCTTTATCATGATCTCACTCACAATTGATCTTACTAAGATACAACCTTATTTCTTCAGTTTTCTCTAGATCAATAAATATATTAATTGAAAAAAATTCTCTTACATGTTCATGATTTTTTATGTTTTATGCAGCTTGATCCCTGATCAAATTAATTAACGACTTACCAAATTTTGAGTACTTCAAATAATTTACCAACAAAGTTTAATTCAAGAAAAATGAAAAATGAAATTGCAACTCTTGCAAAACAGTTGCAAACAAATAAAGTCGAGACTAAAGAATCAATCATCGTAAAAAAATTATTTTGTGGAATAGTTGAACATAATGAAAAATGAAACATCAACTGACCAGCCAGATATTAAAAGAATTTGAAGATATGAATAATGTTATATGAATGTATTTAGGTTTAATGAATATGCCCAATTTAAACTGACTCAACTCGATCAATTCTCTCAATTTTTAATAATTAATGTCATGTAACTCATTTTACTTACGATCCCATGACTCATACTCTTATACACTCATGACCGCACTCACCATTGATCTTACTAAGGTAGAATATTATTTCCTTAGTTTTCTCTATATTATAAATATATTAATTGAAAAATAATTCTCTTAAATATCCATAATTTTTTTTATAATTTATGCAAACTTAATTAAATTAATTAATGACTTACAAACCTTGGAGTCCTTTCAAATAATTTACCAGCAAAAGTCATTTCAAGACAAATGAAAAATAAAACTATAACTTTCTCGAAGCATTTCAAACAAATAAAGTCGAGATTAAAGAAACCATCACTGTTAAAAAATTATTTTGAGGAATAGTTAAACATAATGAAAAATCAAAACCTCAATTATATTGGCCCGTTAAAACTTCAAAAAAAAATTGGAAATAAATATCATGTTATATGAATGTATTTAGGTTTAATGAATATGCCAATTCAAACTAACTCAACTCGATCAATACTCTTCATTTGTTAACAGTTAATGATAATTTTACTTACGGTACACATGAACTCAGCACGATTGATCTTACTAACGTACAACTTTATTTGTAAAATATTGCCTAGCCTAATAAATATATTAATTAAAAATAATTCTCTTTAATATTCATAAATTTTTAAGATTTATGCAGCTTGATCCTTGATCAAATTAATTAATGACTTACCAAACTTGGAATTCTTCAAATAATTTATCAACAAAATTTAGTTCAAGACAAATGGAAAAAAAATTGCAACTTTCTCGATGCATTCAAACAAATAAATTCGAGACTAAAGAACTGTTAAAAAAAATATTTTAAGGAATAGTTAAATGTAATAAAAATGAAACATCAATTTGCCTGTTATAACTTCAAATAATTTGAAAATAATGATAATATTATATGAATGTATTTAAGTTTAATGAATATGCCTAATTCAAACTAAGTCAACTCAATCAATAATCTGAATTTGTTAATAGTTGATGACATGTAACCCGCTTTACTTACGATCTCATGACTCATACTCTTATACACTTATGGCCTCACTCACCATTGATCTTACTAAGGTATGACCTTATTTCTTTAGTTTTCTCTTGATCAATAAATATTTTAAATCACAAATAATTCTCTTAAATATTCATAAATTTTAAAATTTTAGTAGTTCGATCCTTGATTAAATGAAATTATGACTTACCAAACTTGGAGTCCAGCTGATTAATGATCTAGATTTTGTAGAATACAAAACTATTCTGAGGACTCAAAATACTTTTGCACACAATCTGGTCAAAGAGGCATTGGTTTTTCTCCCGATCTCGCTTTACCTAATTAATTTAAGACCATTCTGTCGATAATGAAATTGGTGGATAAATCTCCACCCCCCCTCCCCCGACCCCTTCCCCCCTTTCCTTTCATTTTCTATTTTCATTTTCCTTTTTAGCTTCTATGATGGTTCACGGTCTACGATATCTCTTTTGGAGATATCCCGGAAAAAAAAAAACTTGGAGTCCTTCAAATAATTTACCAACAAAATTCAGTTCAATACAAATGGAAGACAAAATTACAATTTTCTCAAAGCATATGCAAATAAATAAAGTGAAGACTAAAGAAACTATCACTATAAAAAACTGAGGAATAGTTAAACATAATGAAAAATGAAAGTTCAATTGACCCTTTAAAACTTAAAACAATTTGAAAATAAGGATCATATTATATGAATGCATTTATGTTTAATGAATACGCTCAATTTAAACTGAACACAACTCAATCGATACTCTGAATTTGTTAATACTTAATGGCATGTAACCCATTTCACTTACGATCTCATAACTCATACTCATATACACTCATGACTGCACTCACCATTGATGTTACTGAGGTACAACTTTATTTGTTCAGTTTTTTGTAGCTCAATAGATATATTAATTAAAAAATACTTCTCTTAAATATTCATAAATTTTTAAGCTTTATGCAAATCGATCATTGACCATTAATCAATGACTTTTTTAAAGGGAATTAATCAATGATTTAGTTATCTTGAATGTCTATTAAAAATTCATGTGAGCAAATACATTATCCAATATAATGATTTGATTATTCTACACAGAGCGTCGAGCCCGATTATTAAAAAACACAGAGCCCACTAAAAAAAGTATCATCATCTTAGAATAAACTATATGAATAAATTATTATCATAATTTCATTCACTCTACTATCTATTCAACTTGTTAGTGTATTTCTACAATAAACTATTGGTTATCATAAATTTAATGAATGTGTTACCCATTAAGGGTGAAATGAGCTTCAATTTGTGCAGTAAAATACATAGGAGCAATGTGCTTTAATGTTTTAATGTAATTACAAATTAATTTGTCTAGCTTAGTTGGTAAAACACATACTTTTATCTTTGAGGTTGTGGATTCGAGTCTTGTAGTTACTGAAAAATTATCACCTTTATAAAAAAAAATACTTTTAATAAATTTAATTCATATAAAATTCATTGATTGGCAATAGGAAAAAAGCTAAAATGCTTATATAGATTTGTAGATATCACATTTCACAATGAAATTGTATTTATTAAAAAACGGTAAGCACCATCTAAACAGAATTAACTTAATGTTAATTTTGGAGCTTCCAACCACTACTATACTAGTACCCTTTAAAACTCAATACATAACTGTATTCTTCCACCAAAACAATCCATTATCGACATATTTTTAATAGAAATGGAAATCATTATAGTTCTCTCGACAAAATTTAAATGGATTGATCAAAATTAAAACCAAATTCAATTGAATGAAATGAAATGAACAAATTAATATTCAACCTAATACAATTCAACGACAATCTATCCAAAGTAATATAATTCATATACCATTTGCCCCGTATTTAACCTCTATTCAATGAGTTTTGTCTCATCCCCGTTCTTTTAATGGTGAATTATCGTGTTTTGACAACTTGGCTATTTGCAGGAACAAGGAACCTTTATGATCCATTTTTACCTATTTCCAAGTATGTATGCTCTTATTTCAGGTTTCACCATTGAATATTGCCACACCAGGATTCTAATGGTCCAAACGTGCCCCAGTTAAAGGCCTGAGGCTCCCAAAATGTTCGTTCAAAGTTGGGGATCAGAAGTAGTTTTCAGAGGGCGCTAGCTTAGTTGGCCGCACCCTACCCACGGTGACCATGATTTTGGGTTGATTCCCGTGTTCTTCGCCAAACACTTTGGTGAAAAATTTTGAGTTGGAGAAGGGCTTGCCCGCGCCGGCTCAAGAACCGATCCACGACCGTGTTCCCCCACGGTGCCCGGCCCCACCTTGGCCACCGTGGCAGCGATCTTCTGGGCAGCAATATAAACAACACAAGTTTGGGCATTTTCAGGGAGCTCGACTTTGGAGGGTGTCATAGGTGATTTTGACGAAGGGGTCTTCTCTCCACCTCTTTTTTCTGCCATTCCCAAGGGCTCCATCATCAAATTGAACAATTCGAAGTCCGTCCATGAGTTAAGGATGCCTCTTTTCTTTACTTTCTTGGTAGGATTGGTATGTTTCCTTCTCTTTCCATGGCACACTAAATCTTAGGGTGTGGGTTAGGGGGGAAACCTTTGGGTTTTGTGTATTCCTATGGATTCATGGGTGTAGTTGATTGTGTGGATGCAAGTTTTGTGACTGTCTTTCAATATTCATGTATTCTTACCCAAAATTGACAATGATATGGGTAAATGGTGTTGAAGGTGACAATAAACACAATGTTTGCTCATGTTTGTTGGTGGATTTGGTCCTTAATCGCATAAATGTTTGCTAGGACCTAGTTTGAGTGTATGATTGCCTAATTACATGTGACGCTTGAAACTCTTATTATTCGATCACTTTGCTGATTTTTTTATTTTCAACCCCACTTGACAAAATTTCTTGCTCCGACACTACCATATAACCCATGATCACAACCCTAGCCTAGCTAGGTTTATCTTTGAGAGGCACCTTCGAGGGCCGGTTATTAGGATATGAATAAAAAATACTCATTCATTGATAATTTTCACCCTTACTCACGAGTACACAACCAAAAATAAAGTTAGCCACATTTCATCCTAAATAAGATAGAGCTTGTGATGCACTTTCTTAATCCTATAAATAGTACCCTAGAATTCATTAAGACAAAATTCACATATCTAAGATTCATACTTAAAATTCTAACCCTTATGGCTTATATTATCGTCCTTTAACATTCCATGAAAGAGAGCCACCCTTCATATTTTTAGCTTGATTGGCCATAATGATTTTCCCTTTTATCTTCTCATTTAGCCGAGTTTATCTACATCTCTCAATAAATATAGTAACGTAAATCTTTCCCCTAAAAGAAAACGAAAACAAAGGGAAAGAACTAACAATATAGGAAATGGGGTCAGAGACATTCATTGAGGTTATATTAGCTGTTCTCTTGCCGCCGGTAGGAGTCTTCCTCCGATATGGTTGTGGGGTAGGAAACATATTGAACATTTCTCTTTTGTTTCTTTAGCTTTGCATCTTCGTAAATGATTAGTAAATTTCTTATTATGGGCAGGTGGAATTTTGGATAGACGTGTTGCTAACAATGTTTGGGTACATTCCTGGTATAGTATACGCCATTTATGTCCTTGTGATGAGATAGTCAGAAGACGACCATCAAAGAGATTCGATCAACGTCATTCTTCCTTGTACATATATACGTCTTTTACTTTAGGACGTTGTATCATGAGGATTTTTGCTTTACGATTTCCCATTTGCTAATTAGCTAGGATTAATTGCAATGGCATTACCTTTTCTTTTTCTGTTTGATGTTTTCATTTGTTTAACATCTTCATTTTTTCCATCATTGTTTTATACCATATAGGGTTATCATATATGTTTAGAATTTTTGAATGGCACATAAGCTTTCTAAAAGGAAACATATATGAGCGAGTGGATCAAAAAATGAGAATGATAACAACATTTGTGAAGAAAAATTTTGTATACAAACTCCCTTATCCTTTACGAAGGAAAGTAGCGGGGAAGAGTCTCATTCATATCTTTCTTTCAGCCCACCAATCTTCACCAAGGGTCCTTTCAACGATAACTGTGGCAATTATACCTACCAATAAGGTGCCATATTCAATGGCATACTTTTAATATTGAATACTTTAATATAACATTTAATTAGTATGAATTTTTGCGTACAATTTATAATTAACCACAACACGATTTTATATTGTCAGAAATTCCTACAAAAAAAATATTGTACGAAACAATTTATGCTTCATTTGTTACCCATATCTCTATCCATGTATACAAATATTAATGAGTCATTTAACCATTGATCACCCATGCGGGGTTCGAAGCTTACTCTTGATGTAGCTCATAGTAAAAAATCTCTCTCAACATTTATCGTTACACCATGCAATATATGTGTCATAATTATTCATTTATCATCAAAATTCCTAGCTTGAAAGTCTAAGGTCAAGGGCGATCACCACACTAAAATTGCTACCAAGCTACCTCCATAGATCGAGCGATCACTGCTACATCTAGGGACTAAGTCGGGCTCTATTAACTGCTCTTAACAATGGGCTAATCCTTTCGACCCTTGAGCAAGTGAAACTAGTCAAACAAGCTATAGATTCTGAGTTTATGAGACTAGGCATTATGGTGAAACTTAGCTATATCGTAACCGAATCCTAGTCGAGCTGAATAAGTAAGAACATGACTAACAACGAAAATGAAATCAACAAAAACTACCTAACCTCTGGATAAATATAACTTCTCGTCAATTTAGTAAAGAAAACCATCCTGGATCACCTAGAGCTCATCTAATCAAAGAACAAGAATTTTAGCTACTCTTATCTCGATCACAAATTACAAAAATATGGAAGAAGACAAGGAATTAGGAGAAGAAACCTGAAAAAAAACTAATCTCGCCAGAAATCTTATAGCGTTAACTCTTAAATCGATGATCCTAAGTCCTTCGAGAAGTTCCTTGAAGTTTCATCCACTTGGTTTGCTTCGAAAGTGATCCAAAATCCTTCATGAAGTGCTCTCCATTGTCATTGGTTGCCAAAAAGTGATATCCCATAAGTTAGGCTGACTAGACATTAAATAGGTCCAAGATTTTTTGCAGATCGGGTTGGAGTGTGTATAGACGAATCTTCATTATAACGAAGCATTCCCGGTTGTCTTTGCTTGAGTAATTTGAACTGAAATGAGAATAACTGAGTTAAGAAACGTTTTGTAATTCTAGCAGAAATGTTATGTAGCTACAGGTGACAACGGGTGGGTGTTTCCTAGGGCAACGATCGTTGGGACCATGGATGATATCAGATGTTATCTAGACAATGACTGTTGTTATACTTAAGGAAAATGATTGTTGCTCAAAAAACGTTCATTCCTCCTTTAAGTTACAACGTCCATGCAACGACCATTGTGCTCAGTCGAATAAAAACCTAACAGTCGGCATAATTCATGTTTACGACTTCTAATCCATTTCTTTTGACCAAATAGCGGCTGAGGCGATTGCAGAAGAGGAGTGACGAAACCCTTTATGATAGTATACACATCCAACCTTGTGCCCACCTTGACTTAGACTCATTGTCATTCATAGACTATATAAAATTTATTAACAACTAGAAAAAAGGAAAAAAAAATAATATATGAATTCTAACTTCCTATCATATCATATTTATATTTTTAATAATAAATTTAGAGAAAACAATGATAATAATAATAGAAAGATCACTTCAAAAAGACAGACAATATTGAATAGAATTAAAAACTTAGTTTGGTTTTGTCAAAGATGAGGATTGAACCATGACCAACTAGAATAAAACAAATGGTTAAGTCGCTAGACAATATCCACATTTATGTTTGCTTTTTAGAAAGTTTATTTATAATATATATTTTAGGTGTTTCTACTTAACCCGAAAATTTTGAGGCCCCCGATATTTTGAGGCCCTGTGCCGAAGTGTATACCGTGATTCTTTTGTCTATCAATAACTGCATGCATTGCGCGATGGATGTGAAGAAGTAAACCATTATCTCGGCAATAATCAGCCAAGCTAGTATTCGCGGTGAATTCCCCTGTTAAGTAGTCGTGCATTACAATAGGAACTCCTAATTCTATAGCAAATACAACTCTTTTGATCATTTCTTCGCATGTACCCGCGGTAGCATTCAAATAATGTCCTTTGATTTCCCCCGTTTCGGCCTGTGATTTATAAATTGCTTCGGCACAAAATAAGAAACGGTCTCTCCAACGCATAAATGGTTGGGAGTTCACGTTTTCATCATCAGCCGGACTATTGATAGAAATTAATCGCTTTTTCCGGGATGCGCTAACATTTTTTTAATTTTAAGTATGCATAGATAGGGTGAAGAAGATTAGCGATACAATTAAATATATACCACTCCCCATCCTTCTCATTTTTTTTTAGAAAACGTTATAAAAGAAAAAGTGGAAAGGTTGATTCAATCTCAATGAAACTCGGAAGTCGGGTCCAGTCTTTTCTGCTATGAAAAAGGGTTGTGATAGGAAACGTTCAATTTTTCATGCTCTTGCTACCATTAAACGATCCTCTTCGGATAATTCATCCAACCCCAGAATGGCTATAATGTCCTGAAGCAATGGCGGTACCAGGGAGGAGCTGGGGGGAGCCACGCCCCCCCCCCTCCCCCGGTATCGAGTCTAATATTACATGTATTTTTTGGTATTTTCGGAATTTGGCGCCGGGGTATTTGAAGTTCGGCTCCCCCACTACGTTGTTTCGGTGAAATGTTGTCTTAAATTTTACATAATAGTTACTCATAATTCACTTATAGTGTGTAATAATTAAATATTTGATCATAAATTATCCAAATTTGAAAAAAAAATTGTCGGTGGCACATATAATTATTTTTTACTAATTAAGCAACTTATACCAAAACATTTATTGTGTATTTTTACTTAGTATTAGATGAATGAAAAATTTATACTATTATTCAAATTTGAAGAATTTTTTTTGCCGGTGGCACCAATTTTTAATGTACAATTCGGCTCCCCCGTATACCAATACTGGTTACGCAATTGTCCTGAAGTTCTTTGTAACGTTGCAAAGTTTGTTTAACTCTTTGTGCAGTTTCATAATGTTCCTCACTGACAATCTCTGGTTGGAGCGCATTAGGGTAATACATATAAATAATAGGGAAAACGAAATAATAAAGAATGGTCTTTTAAACCCGCTTCAAAGTAGGTTGACTAATCAACCAATCGTGGGGCAACCGGCCTCGTCTTTTTATGTTTATTTCCGCTTTATTCTTGTACATAGGAAATGAGTCTCAAGTTTTTTACTACAAATTTCAAAGCAGTTTTCTTTCACTCATATAACTATTCCATTTTATTCCCAAATGATGAATATAAAAAGGGCAAACTTCCAATTTCTTTCTATTCTATCTAGAATGCCATTTTTTTCCTTGGGGTTTTTTACTGATTGCGGGGTCGGGCGAATGACGGGAATTGAACCCGCGCATGGTGGATTCACAACTTTTCTTATTCTTACAAGGAGGTCGGCCCTGGGAATCACGTAGAAGGTTGGCGAAGAGATTATAGTGTCTTTAGACCACTACAACAGAACTTGTGTTTTGGAGGGGTTTAAAAGTCCGTTTAACAGGGGTTTAAACCCCTGTTAAACCCTTTACCAGCGGTTTGGAAACCGCTGTTATACTAATCGTTGCTAAACGGAACCGCTGGTAAAGTTACAGTTTAACAGGGGTTTAAAACCCCTGTTAAATTGTCCGTTTAACAGGGGTTCGTAACCCCTCCTAAACGGCAGCCGTTTAACAGAGGTTTAAAACCCCTACTAAATGGCCCGTTTAACAGGGGTTTTAAACCCCTGTTAAACATAAGCAATTTAACAAAAAAAAACATCTATTAACCAAGAACAACAAGAACTTAAAGAGTAAAAAAACACATGTACTGGATGGTTCTTCACATTAAATTTATAAACATAATAATCTAAATCCTTACAACAGTGATTTATATGGCTAAACACTTGAGGGTACACACAAGAACTTAAGAGTCAAGATGCATAAATATAGACAACAGTAGTCTTCATACTGCTACTTCTATGCCTGCTTAATAGTTGTTGTTGATCTTGCTTTCAGGTTCAGAAAAATTGCCTAGCTTATCCTACTTTTCCTGAAATTGTTGAAGACAATCCTTAGAGCATCATATTCTACATTCTTCAAGATGTCATCTGCTATCACAACAACCTGAGGAGAAACTTCATTCGAGTTAGTGAACAGCAGGAGCATTTTCAACAAGAAGAGATGCATTACTATAACAAGTAGTTCAGCTTAATGAGGATTCTGCACATGTACTCAAACCAAAGCAGCAAACATCTACTCAATGATGTTCAAGTTGTAACTAAAATTGCAGTATAGGAAGATCATAGTCAAGTTTGGACCAAATCCCACGATTCTGATCATAGTGTCAAAACTGGACAAACGGTAAGCGTGTACAATGATGTAGTTTGTTGTTAATCCCATCCCCGTTATTAGTGTTGCAGTGTGTGAAGACAAACTCAGAACTCGCTCTTTCGGTGGCAACAATTGGGATGAGTATCGTCAGGAGAAGAACACCTAAATAACTCTGTAAGCATCAATCTAAAGTTTGAAAATAACCAAACTAAGAGCAACCCAGTGATGAAAATTTCTCATACCTAACAGATTCTAAGATGCAGCCAGCTGCCCAAAAAGTCCGTGTTTAGGAGAATGATCACTTGAATCATTTATGCTAGAGAAAGATTGACACTCATCGTGACAGCCCACTGCAAAAAACAACAATCCAAATGTTATAAGCTAATACCAGAACATTCCCACATGAGTCCAAATTAACTCTGTGGCTTTCCTGACACCAAGAAAACTATGATATACTTCTTCCCAATGTACTATGAGAGCTTAACCTGCAAATCAAGAGTTCAAATATACAAGTTCAATCAATGATCAGCCCACTCAATGCCAAATCCAACATTGTGAATAATCAGCCGATGATCAATATGTTCATCACTGCCAGCTAAGTAAATGGATTCACATTGTATTAAGTAATGAAGCTGGATTTACATAGCAATAGACGATTTCAAAGCTTTTCTGGGAACACAGTACCTTGATGAATTCCTTGTCGAAAACAGCTTCAGTTTCACAATCAGGAGCCTTGCTAGAAAGTAGAGTGTCTTGTGTCATCAGTTCAGAAAGCACCATTTCAGTCCTAAACCATTTCTTGAGCTTAACATGTGTGACTTGATTAACTTCCATGTAATAAACCAGACCATAGAGAAATCACCATTTCAGTCCTAAAACAATAATATGAAAGATGACAGAATCTGACTGGCTCAAAATTGCAGTCCTAAGTCGTATAATTGCAATTGGCAGCAAGGACTCTTACTGAGTATTCCAATATGGTTATCCTTCTTGCTATGCTTAACTGTTCAAAATTTAGCTACCTTTGCTGCGAAGAATTGAAAATTGCCAGCAAGAAGACTTACTGAAATTTTATCTTTTCAGTGTCTTAAGTAAACCTAAAATTGAGTAGGCAGAGGAAAAAATAATAGAACTGTACTTGTGGTTTTGGACGAAGGTGGAGGAAGCGGTGTGAGGATTCGACGGTGAATAGACGACGTAGATGCCAATCGAACGCCGAAGACCTGGGCATTTTCCGGTAAAGAGAGTCAAGACGAGAAAATTCGATTTAGGTTTAAAATTGATTAAAGAAGCGAGGAAAGAACAAAAAAGAGGAAGAAGATGATACCTGGATCTCCGAAGCAGCGTCGCCGAGAGCAAAGAATCGGGACTGGGAGTTAGAGGAAGAAAGCTAAGTTCAGCGTTTCTAGGAGTCAGAAGAAAACCATTGAGGGAAGAATGGCGAAGAGGGAGGTTATGGGGTGTTCTAAACCGAGGTTAGGGGTGATGGACTGAATTAAGGAAAATAAACAATACGAATCATTTAGTTTTTCGTTAGCAGCGATTCCAAACCGCTGTAAACAGCAGTAAAATTAACATGGGTTTTCAAACCCCTGTTAAGCTGTACATATTTAAGAGGGGTTTCTAAATCGCTGTTAAATGACGATCATTAACACGTTTAAACCCCTCTTAAATATGTACAGTTTAACAGGGGTTCGATAAACCCCTGTTAATTTTCTGCTGTTAAACCTACAATTTGTTGTAGTGGACCTCCAATTCAAGTTAATGGAATTCTCAATTAATGATTCCCTTTTCTCAATTAAGTTTTAGATCTAGGGCTCTGATCACTTTTGTGAGTTTTGGTTTAGGGGTTTCTGCAGTGGTTCATTGTGGTTTTAAAGAGTAGGAAGTGGTTCCAGTCTTTGGGAAAGAAAGCACGGTTTATTTTTTTTTTAAGCTATCTAAATTAAGTAATTTGACAAAAATCATTCATCCAAAAAAATTTTTTTTGACAAAAATCAAATTTAAATAACACAATTTAAAAAGTTTATCCCTATAATTAAAACATTCGGTCTAGTCTACTTTTCACACAAGATCGTTATGGTAAAAGTGGTAATAATCAAACGTACATCATTGTGCACAAAACTTTTAATTTCGAAAGTTTGAAAAAGGTTAATAGACGGTAATGCGCCAGCAATTGCAGCGACGCGTCAAATGCCTCTTTATATAATATATACCTTATATCCACCTTATAAAAGGCTAATAGACGTTAATACGTCAAATGCCTCTTTATATGCACCCTGCAAAAGGTTAATAGATGTTAATACGCCAGCAATTGCAGCGACGCGTCAAATGCCTCTTTATATAGTATATACTCCATATCCACCTTATAAAAGGTTAATAGACGTTAATACGCCAGCAATTGCAGCGACGCGTCAAATGCCTCTTTATGTAGTATATACACTTCATATCCACCTTATAAAAGGTTAATAGACGTTAATACGCCAGCAATTGCAGTGACGCGTCGAATGACTCTTTACACAATATGTCCCTCATACCCACTCTCATACTCACTTTAAAGATTAATTGACGTTAGTGCGCCGACAATTGTGGCAATGCGTTGTATATCTCCTTCTCTAAACCAAATTTCTTCAACCCGAGCACCACGGTATAAATGGATTGCAAACCAACCCAAATCAAACTACGTGGACTTTGATCCCTAATTCTGGGTACGTAGGCGGTTAGGTATTGACTCGAGTCCAATCTTCCACTAAACATTTATCCATCCCAAAATAATCACTTTATCCTTTGACACACACCCACAAATGAAAGAAAACTTATAGTAGTTTATCAGTACCGACTTTGAGTCGGGCGGAACGGGGGTGCTAACCTTCCCCGTACGTAACCGACCCCCGATCCTAGGATTTCAGTTTCGCAGACCTCTTTGATATCCAGATCGAACCACAGCGATTTGAACCGAATCCTCTAGGTGTTCGATCCACCCCAAAATAGATCGATGGCGACTCCAAGAAATCATTTTCTCAACCATAACTCTCCTTTGCACCTTCCGCGCGAGCCGACCCGACGTCCCGTGGCCAATGCTAAGCGATTGCCACGTGCACCACAGAAAGGGGCGAGGAAGGAGTGCGTTCCCGGACAGAAACCTCCGCAACAACTATCAACTAAAAATCTTGTTAACTAGTTATCTTAATCGTGATGTTAACTAGTTAAATAAGTAAGAACAACACAACTATTTAGATAACCCTTGATAACTAGTTAACTCGATTGGATAACTAGTTCACTCGATAAGTTATCTAGTTAACTCGACTAGTTAACTAGTTGTCCAAATAAACTTGTTAACTAGTTATCTAAATCATGATGTTTACTAGTTAATTAGTTAAAACAACAAAATTAGTTAGATAATTTATTAACAAAAAAATCTAGGTAACTAATTTGTCAACTAGTTAACTCCATAAGTTGGAGTTAACTAGTTAAGAACAACATACTAGTTAGATAACCTACCAACTAAAAATCTTGTTAAAAATTGATCATGAAAATTCATTGATTTGTTATAAGTGAATAACTTGTGAACTAGTGCAAATAACTAGTTATCAGCTAACAAATATGTTAACTAGTTAACAATAAGAACAAGTGTTAAACATTTGAAAAAAAAAATAAGTGTTAACTAGTAACATGTACTTCGCCGGAAAAGTCACCGGAGTCTCGTCGAAAATGTCGTAGGAGACCGGCGGCCGGTCGCCTGAGATTTGCGCCAGTCACCGGAGAGAAAATTGAGTTTAAAAAAAAAAATATGTGTGAAATGTCCTAAATAACCCATAGCAATATAGATCATTGGATTGGATGAAAAGGTGGTCACAGGATGATCTCGTGGTGAGAAAATGGTTGGACCAAAATCCAACCCTTGAAAAGGGCTTGGATGCTGATCAGCTGCCCTTCTATCCACAAAATCTTATAACACCATAATAATTAGGGGTGGGAAGCCCGACCCGTTTGACCAGGCTTTGACCGAACCGGCCGATCAAACCAAACTCCGGGCAGCCCGAATACCCGGTCAAAAGTCAACCAGGCCGAGCCGGGTTCAATAATTCAAGAGTTTCGGGCTTCGGGTTAACCTGGAAAAGCCCGGCCCGATCATAAACAAACCCATAAAAATTAGAACTAGTTAGATATTACCTAAGGGCCTAAGCCTAGTTCAAATAATAATTAAATTTACAACTCAGGCCCAATTCCCTAACTCTAATGATTGCTTGGAAAACCTCATTCCTCCTCCTAACAAGAGGAGCCGCCGCCCACTCAACTTTACATTCCTCCCCAACTTCGATGTCCGATCCTCTTGTAGATTCCAGACCAGCTGGATCTCCCAGAGGTTTATGAACATCACCTCTAGGCACTCAAGCAGCCATTCAAAAGTTACGAATTCATCTCTATCTGACGTCGTATTGAGTTGCCACCAGTATTTGGAGAACAACCCCCTACACCGCTTATCCATGATCCAGGCTTTGCACTTGAAGGGAACCTCCGTCAAGAAAGTTTCTGATTGCCCCGTCGATCTAAGCTGAAAGAGGTCTAAGATGAGGAGGAGGAGAAGAGGAAGAAAGAGAAGAAGAAAGTAAAAGAAGACGATGTAGAAGAAGAAAGAAGAACATGTAGAAGGAGGTTTCCAATGAAATTTTCAATCTATTTTTTTAAGTCGTGAGCGGGTAGTCAATCGGGTAGCCCGGGCCAGACCCTGACCCTCGTTGACCAGGCTCTGGGCTATCCGGTCACTACTCTCGGGCCGGGCCCGGGTAGATGAATCAGTGGAGTGATCCTGGCCACCCGACCCAACCCGACTGATGCCGACCCGGCCCCAACACTAATAACGGGCCAAAACTACACCAGGCCTAGCCTACACCAGAACCACCTCTGGAGCCTTGGAGAGCCAAAGCCCCAAGTCCCGAACCCGAGCCCTGAGCCGAGGGCCTCCACTAGGCCCTGACCTGATTGCCACATGCCCTGGAGGTAAAGAGGAGCATGGGGAGTCTCTAGGAGCATTCTTAGAGCATTGGTGGATGAAGAGAGGAAAGGGCCCGGCTGGAACCCACTGGAGCACGAAGACAGGCCCCGAGCCGACCGAGAACTAGGCCTAATACCTAAACTAGGCCCCATGACCAGTGCCACGAGCCTCGGACCATAACCAGCCATTAAAGACCCCTTGAGAGCATCCCTGAAGACCTGGATGGAGAAGAAATCAGAAGGCTTGGCTAGAATCGACAAAGGCCTAGCACTGAGCCAGCCCCGTGCGCTGGAACAAGCGCCGGGCGCCACAGAAGCGTGCTTTTGGCCCAACCAACAATTGTCTAGTGCCTTTTGGGAAATTCCAGAAGCCTTGGATAGCTTGAAGTCTCAGGAGCACCCTCCAACAAACGGAGCTGAATTTGGAGGAGTATTGAGGGAGATAGGGCTAAATCAAGCCCTAGTGATGCTTGGCCTAAGCATCAAGGAGTGGAGCTCGGATGCTGATCCGAGGGAGCCAATACTAGGAGCTAGGAACAGGCCACCTCCTGAGCCTGATCCAATGAAGGATGCTTGACCAACAAGGATACGGGAAATGAAGAGAAGAAGCCAAATACTTCCAAACAAGAAATCCTAATCAAGCTAGGATTTCCCGGTTTTGGACAGATTTCTAGTCTGACGAAGATTGACGAATATGAGCTACCTGGAGACAGAATTAGGACTGATGCCCAACACGAAAGTTGTAGCCCATAGATTCTTCTATAAGTCTGCCAAATGGCTTAATTTTCTGAATTAATTTAATATTTATTTGGCTGATTCTTACTGAACCCGTTTAGCTGTTTTTTAGGAATTTCTAGTTTTTCCTTTTTAGTGTTAGTGTTTAGGAAGGAGTCTTTTCCTTGGGGAACAAGGCTCGAATTTCAGTCCCTTTTTAGGAATCTTTTTGTATTTCTTTATTTATTTATTAGTTAGTTTCGTAGGAGAAAAAGGAGAGCCTGTTCTCCCTTCCTCACCTATAAATAAGAGGCTTCAGACTCATTGTAAACTCGAACCCCTTTGAATCAAATTAATACAAATTAGAACTTTTGTTCTCAATTCTTTAGTTTTATGCTGCGTGCATAGCTTAGAATAGGTGTTATCAACAGAAGCATCCATCTTCTGTCGTGGAGCCATTCCTGGACACTTAGGGTTCTCGGTTAATCGCGACCGACGGGTCCAAGTACTATATCCGCCCCGACGCCGACTGTTCATCGAGCGAAGGTCCAAGACTAGCGGTGGTTAGGGTCGTCTGCCCACGGTTGCAGCGGTTCACACCAGTTTGGTATCAGAGCTTCGGTTCAACACGAGGAACTAAATCTATCCCAGTCTTCAGGTTTGAAACCCTGGATTCATATCCTTTACTTTTTGTTCTTAGAAAATTGTTTAGAAAATCTTCATCTATTTTAGTTCTTCTATTCGAATCTTTCAAATTGTAAGGTAAGAAAATATTGGTGGCCGATCAAGCTATCAAAGAAAAAATATACAAAAGAAGAGTAGAAAACAAGAAAAAATCAGGCAAGGTCACCCTTTCCAAGTTCTTTATTTTCGTTGTAATAGTGTGTTAAAGAAGAGGGGATAGATTAGCTTTCGTTGCTTGTGTTGTTAACCGAGCCATGACCCTACTTTTAGCCACTAAATTATTGTTTGCATCGAGTCATAGAAAAGAGAGCCTTAAAAAATCATATTAGAAAAAGTCTTGGTGTTCGTGTATTTTACTAACCATGACAGAAAAGAAGTTAGCTCTACTGGAGGCTACCATGCCGACCATCTCTCGAATTATAGCCAGATGAAAGCCACGATCGAAAGAATGGAGAGCAAAGTAGAAGAAGATTATGGCGCCAAAACAGGGCCAGCATTAGGCCAGCACAGGGCCAGCCCCGGGCCAGCATTAGGCCAGCACAGGGCCAGCCCCGGGCCAACATCAGGCCAGCACTGGGCCAGCCCCGGGCCAGCATCAGGCCAGCACAGGGCCAACACCGGACCAGCACCAGCTCAGTGCCGAGCGCCAGTACCAGCCCAGCGCCCAGCGCTAGCACCAGCACCAGCCCCGGCCCCGGCCCAACGCTAGCACCAGCACCGGCCCAGCGCCCAGCGCCAGCCCCGGCCCAGCGCTCAGCGCCCGCACCAGCCCCGCACCCAGCGCCAGCACGGCGCCCAGCCCCGGCATCAGTGGAGTGACCCCGGGCAGCCGACCGGCTGAGAATGCCTATTCCTACACCCTGCCGGGGTCACCTACGAAGGGAAAGGCCTTAGGGCCTTATGAGAAGCGCTTGGAGCCTCGTCAGCACCCTAAACTAACCCCACGGAGGTTTACAAGGCCTCAGCAGGTAGTAAGGTTCAAGTACAGCCCTCCCCAAAGGGCCCAACAAGCGCGGATGAGGGTCCGGACCCATTCGGCCCTAACTTGGGCCCCGACGCTCGAAGCGGCCAAGGAGCCTAGCTTGCCCAGCACCTCGGGCAGTAAGTCTAAGGACCCAGGAGGTACTATACAACCCTGGGATCCTCTAGATGCCTTCCTGGAGGAATGCCGATTGAAGAGGGCTGAGCACCAGTCTGAAAAAGCCCCAGTCGGCCCCGCCCCGAGCGCTCCTCCAGCCCTAACACCAAGGCTAGGCTTTCAAGAGCTCAAGGAACGGATGACCACCTTAGGGGAACCTCCAAGGGCCTTCCTGGACGGCTGGGAGAAGCAGGGAAGGAAAGGCTTGGACGTACATGGAGAAGGCCCGAAGGCAGACTACACCCGGGCGCTAGCCCCGGCCTCGGAGGGCCCCAATCGGGCCTTAGCACCCGGCCAGCAGGGGACTCAGCCCCTAGGAGGATTACCACACACCCTCAACCCCATACAAGGCCTGGAGCCAAGCCTAGGAGCTGCCAACCTAGGAGCAAAGAAGGAAATTGAGAAATGGGAGGAAATGAGGAAATGGGAAGAGGACTGAACAGAAGCATAGCTTAGGATCGGTGTTATCAACAGAAGCATCCATCTTCTGTCGTGGAGCCATTCCTGGACAATACGGGTTTCCGGTTGTATATAACCGACAGGTCCTAGTACTTTCCCGCCCCGGTGCCGACTGTCGATCGAGCGAAGGTTCAAGACTTGCGCTGGTTAGGGTCGTCTGCCCACGGTTGCAGCGGTTCAATCCAATCAGCCCTGGCACCAGCCTCGGCACCATCCCCGGCACCAGCCCCGCACCCAGCACCAGCCCCACGCCCAGCACCGGCACCAGCCCCGACCCCAGACCCGGGACCAGGCTCGGCACCAGCCCCGGCGCCGGACCGGCCCCCGGAGCCCGACCAATCCCCGGCGCCCGACCAGCCCCCAGCGCACGCGCCCGACCAGCGCCGGCGACCGAGCAGCGCACGGCACCCGAGCAGCGCCCAGCGCCCGACCGGGGCCCAACGCCGAACGAGCCCAGCGCCCGACCGGAGCCCAGCGCCCGACCGGAGCCTAGCGCCCGACCGAAGCCCCCGGCGCCCGACCAGCGCCCGACCGAAGCCCCCGGCGCCCGACCAGCGCCCAGCGCCCGATCAGCGTCCCGCGCCAGACCCGCGCCCGGCGCCCAATCAGTCCGATCAGCCGGAGAGCCCCGAGAGCCCAGATCACCCCCGAGCACCTGTACCAGTCCCGGTACGGCCCAAAACATCAAGGAGCGTGATATGACCCAGCCCAGCTGCCCTAGTACACGCCAGTACACCTACACCCCACCAGGGTCACCTATCCGGGGCAGAACCCTAGGACCATACAAGAAGCGTGTAGAACCGAGGGCCGGCCACTTACAAGCCCTCAAGCCAAGGTATGAGATGAAATATACGCTAAGGCCTCCCCCCTGCAGGTAGGAAAACTCAGAGGAAGGAAATGCCACTCCAGGCCATGCTGTTGGCCGAGTGTAGAAACCCTAGGGTGGAGATCAAGCCCAAGCCGGATCCTGGCCTAATCTCAAAGGGCCATGAAGATGAAGCACACTCCAGAGACCCTCTGGAGGCATTTCTGGAGTACAGGAACAGGAGGGCTCAAGAGTACCTGGCCAATAAGGGATGGCCACCCAACACTGCCCCAGCCCCGGAGGATGCGGACAACCATGCTCCGCGCTCAAATTCTGTCGGACAAGTTATTTCCAGGACACTCAGGAGGCCAAAAGACTCGAGGAAAACCTTCCTTGTCCGAGGAAATTTCAACCAGGAGGTCCGGATGCCCCAGCATCACTGGAAACCATAGTACCGGGCGGTGTCCACTGATGCCGACGACTGACCACCCAAACACCAAAGCCCGCAGAAATTAAAAAAAATGCCACCGCGCGCTTCCGGGCCACATTTCCGAGCCGCGATAGGATTCCCCGACGCGCCCGGAGCCTTTTCCCAATCCCACTCGGACATGGAATGCCGGTCAGCCCTAATCCGCCCGGATTAGGGTTTTTTCTGAATTCTACCCGGTGTAGGAATTCCACCTTCGGACAACTTAGTTATTTTTAATAGTTTTCTCGGTCCAATTTTTTAGCATAGATTTATTTTTCCTTTTTAGAGTTGGAAAAGGCCTTGGCCACTCAATGTACTATAAATATAGGCCTTGGCCACGATTGTAAGACAGATTACACATTAAGAAAAATTCCAGAACTTTGTTCTTTTTCCTTCAAGTCTTTGCTCGTTGTTGCTTAGCTTAAGGTCTTGGTTTATCATCAAAGGCATTCATCCTTTGTTTATGGCACCAAATTCGACTGAATACTTGGGGTTCCTAGGTCGTTACCTAGTGGATTTCAAGGTTCTCCGCCGGTTTCAGAAGTTAGGTTCTCGTGGGGCTGATAAATAGTTTTGGGTGTTGAGTCGATCCCTTCCTGGAGAAGGCGGTTCGCATCAACAAAGCAACATAGTCAGTAAATTTGATTGTGGCTAGGGTTACCTTTTTCCTCTCAGAATAGTTATGGCAATCAAGAAAGTCCTCCATGCTCCTCTCCCAATCAATGTACTCATCAGGATTTGCTTTGCCAGCAAATTTGGGTACATTGAGCTTCAAACTGCTCACATCATCATCAATCTCTTGTATATTCCTCCTTGGCCGTTGGGGGCCATCTCCATTAGGCGCTCTTAGTTGCTCGGTGAGTCGGGTGATGTTCTGAGCCATGGCAGCCATGTGTGCCTCCAAAGCAGCAAGCCTCTCATCTGCCATGATTAGTATAAGAACAATGGACCTCCCAACATCACTCTAATGAAACCTCACACACTCTTTTTCTTACCACTCATGTATAAAATTTCAAGTTCACTCAAATTAGGGTTTTGACAAAATTCCAAGACAAAGGCAATTTCAGTTCAAGTAGTTGCAAGTTTCTTCGAAGCTATGAAGTCTAAGTCTACCAATGACACAAAACATGACCTTATACCTAGGGTTTTGGATTTCTAGGGCAAGAACACTTGATGTTAGGTCGTGGGATGACAAGACAACAAGTTTAGGTGTTCTAACTAAGAAAGCTACTTAGAAAATCTTATGAAAACCCCTCTTCTTGAACTTAACCTACTACCTTTAGTGTGAACGTGGCGTTGCTTTTTGGCTAGATCAAATTTCTGTTTTTGAAGACCTTGATTTTTCTTTTCTTTTCTTTGATTCTTTGTATTTTCTTTTGATGGCCACAGCTTTTTCTCACAACGAAAACTTAAAGAAAGGTAGAAGATTAGAACAAACACAATGAAACTATTTAGGGTTTTCTGAATTTTGAAAGCAACGAAAACAAAATATATGAATCCAACCAAAGAACCTGGAAATTGGTTGGTGGTCCAAGAGTTGAACCGCGCTCTGATACCAGCTGATGCGAACCACCTTCTCCAGGAAGGGATCGACTCAACACCCAAAACTATTTATCAGCCCCACGAGAACCTAACTTCTGAAACTGGCGGAGAACCTTGAAATCCACTAGATAACTACCTAGGAACCCCAAGTATTCAGTCGAATTTGGTGCCACAAACAAAGGATGAATGCCTTTGATGACAAACCAAGACCTTAAGCTAAGCAACAACGAGCAAAGACTTGAAGGAAAAAGAACAAAGTTCTGGAATTTTTCTTAATGTGTAATCTGTCTTACAATCGTGGCCAATGCCTATATTTATAGTACATTGAGTGGCCAAGGCCTTTTCCAACTCTAAAAAGGAAAAATAAATCTATGCTAAAAAATTGGACCGAGAAAACTATTAAAAATAACTAAGTTGTCCGAAGGTGTAATTCCTACACCGGGTAGAATTCAGCAAAACCCTAATCCGGGCGGATTAGGGCAGTCCGGCTTTCTTAGTCCGAGTGGGAATGGGAAAAGCTCTGGGTGCGTCGGCGGAAAAACCCGGGCGCGGGCAGGAATCCTTCGCGGCTCGAAAATGTGGCCCGGAAGCACGCGGTGGCATTCTTGTAATTTTCGTGGGTTCTGGTGACCGGGTGGCCAGGCATCGGCATCAGTGGCTACGGGCCCGGTACTAGGGTTTCCAGGGATGCTGGGGCTTCTGGACCTCCTGGTTGAAATTTCCTCGGACAAGGAAGGTTTTCCTCGAGTCTTTTGGCCTCCTGAGTCTCCTGGAGTTAACTTGTCCGACAGAATTTGAGCGCGGAGCATGGTTGTCTGGTACTGGGTTGGTTGTCCGCATCCTCCGGGGCCAGGGCAATCTTGGCTGGCCATCCCTTCTTGGCCAGGTACTCTTGAGTCCTCCTGTTCCTGTACTCCAGAAATGCCTCCAGAGGGTCTCTGGAGTGTGCTTCATCTTCAGGGCTCCTGGAGGTTAGGCTAGGAACAGGCTGAGGCTCTTCTCCAGTGCTAGGGCTTATATCCTTGGCCAGCAGCATGGCCTGGAATATCCTTCCATCTCGTGGAGCCTTTCTACCTGCATGGGGGGGCCTTAGCCTATATTTCATCTCATACCTTGGCTTGAGGGCTTGTAGGTGGCCGGCCCTTGGTTCTACACGCTTCTTGTATGGCCCTAGGGTTCTGCCTCGTACAGGTGACCCTGGTGCGGTGTAGGTGTACCGGCGTGTACTAGGGTAGCTGGGCTAGTCATATCATCTTTGTGGTGGGCACAACTCAGGAAGCAAATTAAAAGAGAAGAAGAGGATCCCATCATTAGTTGGAGAGATCTTAAGAGAAAGATGAGGAGACGGTTTATACCAGCAGCCTACACTAGAGACTTGCATACCAAGCTTCAACATTTGAAGCAAGGAAGCATGTCGGTTGAGGAGTACAATAAGGAACTGGAGATCCTGGTCACAAGACTTGACCTAAGGGAGGATGAAGATGCCAAAATAGCAAGATTCACCAGAGGATTACACAAAGAAATCCTACACCAAGTCAACATCATCAACTTTGTAGATTATGAGGACTTGGTAACCTTGGCTATTAGGGTTGAGAAGGAGCTGAAGAATGGTCTTGAAGAAAGGCTACTACCCCGCCACCAACCAGCACCCCTTGGAGAGGAGATAGGAGTGCATGGAAACACCCCTTGGAGGCCAAACCCTAGCAAGAATACCGGGCCGAGACCAAACCCTAATCAAGGGTCGACACCACAGATAACACCTAGTCCCGACTCAAAAATTCCTACTACTAATGCACGGCCTAGTGCCATTGTGTGTTTCAAATGTCAAGGAAGGGGTCACATGGCAAGGGATTGCCCTAACACCCGAACCATGTTGCTTAGAGAAGGAGAGATAGTCACCGATGATGAGGAGGAACCAATCGGTGAGGATGAAGAGGAGGAGTCCAGTGAGGGTGAGGAGTCCAGTGAGGGCCTAGAGAAATTTTCAGCCTTAAACATCCGAGTAAGCACCCCGGATGCCCCGGTTGATGCTGAGCCGGTCACACTGGCCGACCCGGCATGGGAGTCTGCCCCGGACACCCTGTCCGAGCCGGCTGCCCCCGTCCTGGATGTCGATCGGCACACTCCGAGCTTTTCGAACATTCCATCGGCCATTTTTGGCCTGAAGACAGAAGAAGGCCTCGTCGACGTCCTAAAGCAGAACGCCAGCCCCGACGGCCATCTGGCCACCCCGACGGCCACTACCCCGACGGACACCAACCCGACGGCCACCAGCCCTAGGGTTCAAATTTAAGCAGTTTCTCGACGAATCCTTAGTGCACAACCTAAAAAAGATGGATTGGAGCAAAGGGACAACCTGTTCCATACAAGGTGTGTGATTTTAAATAAAATTTGCACTTTGGTTATTGACGGTGGAAGTTGTACAAATGCAGTGAGCTTAGATCTTGTTAAGGGTTTGGGAATTGCTGCTCATCCACACCCTAAGCCCTACCGACTGCATTGGTTGAGCAATAGTGGAGATTTGAAGGTCAACAAACAAGCACACATCCCTCTAAGCATTGGAAGCTACAAAGATGTGGTGCTTTGTGATGTAGTTACCATGGAGGCCGCCCATGTGCTACTTAGAAGGCCTTGGCAGTTTGATCGATACTCACAACATGATGGGAGGGAAAACAAGTATCAACTCACACATGGAGACACTACATTCAAGATAAAACCCTTATCACCTACTGAAATACTCAAAGATCAAATAGAGAGAAAGGTGAGCCGAGAGAAGAAAGAGAGAGAGCTCAAGAAACGAGAGATGAGAGAAGAAAATAGTGAAACCCTCAAAAGAAAAAGGTACAAAAATAGAATTAAGAACAAAAACAGAATTTCATGATCCTAAGGATCAAAGAGCTCAAAAGAGTGAGGTTGAGAGGTGATGAAGGTCAAATAAACTACCAAGCTTAGAAAGCTAGGGTAGATCATATTCCACGAGTCTTCTAATGATCGTTTACTCAAATATAAAGGCAAGTTATTCAAGTTTAAACACTTTGTGCGTGGTGTGAGTTCCACGACTTCTAATTCTAAGAAATGCACGGAAATTAAAAATTAAAACTGACAACAGATTGAAAGATTGGTTGATTAAGACAAAGATGACAGACAAACTTAGACTTTGAATCCCCCTTCGTTCACCAGAGCATTGGCAATCAACAGATCAGCGGATTTCGATTCTCGTTCAATCAATTCTAAGACACCACCATAACTCCTTACCCTTAGGTTTAAGACTGGCGAACGTTCGCTCTATCCGATCTAGCTACCAAGATTAATTAGCTGGTGCAATTACTTAACTTAACTGGTGCAATTACTGTTCTTCCTCTGTTCAAGATCAACTCTATCTTTGTCTTTGATTCTTTTGTTATGAACATGAGTAGCTAAACTCTTAGAGCTTAGACTAGATGAACCCTAAGTGACCCAGGGCTTTAAAGCGGTCACGGATCGGCGGTGATTAGATTCAAAGTTCAATCAGTTTCTCTTTCATGTTTGATTTGTTCTTCATTGTTCATGTTTCTTGTCTGGATTGATCACCTAGATTAGATTCTTGTTAAGCTAAGGATAGAAGCGAATGCTCGCCTTACTTTAAAACATCAAATTGAACAATTAACCTAATCATTGGAGTGAGGCTTTCGTAGGAACCAGTTAGGGTTAATCCGCTGCAAGAGTAACTCATAAATCATTAGTAATTGCACCAGTTAAGTTAAGTCATTGCACCAGCTAATTAATCTTGGTAGCTAGAACGGATAGAGCGAACGTTCGCCGGTATTAAACCTAAGGGTAAGGAGTTATGGTGGTGTCTTAGAATTGATTGAATGAGAATCGAAATCCGCTGATCTGTTGATTGCCAATGCTCTCGGGAACGAAGGGGGATTCAAAGTCTAAGTTCGTCTGTCATCTCTGTTTTAATCAACCAATTTCCAATCTGTCTTTAGTTTAAATTTTTTAAATTTCTCTGCATTTCTTAGAATTAGAAGTCGTGGACTCACACCACGCACGAAGTGTTTAAATCCGAGTAATTTGCCAGCTTATTTGAGTAGTCGATCATAGAAGACCCGTGGAATATGATCTACCCTAGCTTGTTAGCTTTGTTAGTTATTTGGTTGAACCCGAACAACGATCTTAGGAACTCACCAAATTGGCGCCGTTGCCGGGGACTTCTTTTGATTGTTTGAAAGAAGAACTGGCAATTTATTCTTCTATTTTCCATCTTTCACTTTTCCACCCACTTTGATTTTACACTAGTTATTGTTCGTTTTTGTTATTTGTAGGTTTGTCAAAGGTGTATGCATCGCCACCCTTGGACTCGCTCTCAAACCGACAAGGCTAAGAGTATAGAGAGACCAAGCAGTTCTGCTCCACCTCGACAATCACAGATTCCAAGGAGAAGCAGAATCAATCCACCTCCATCCGTCACTCTGATTAAGATTGAGGAACTGAAGGAGAGTCCCTCATCTTCACATTTACCGTCACCTACATCCGTTTCATACACCGAGTCACTTTCACCTCCTCCATCTCCTACCATGGCTGATCAATTACTACCACTACCACCAGGCGGAAATCCACCACCACCGCCGCCTGCACAGAAAAGTCTAGCCGATTACAACAATCCGAGCGCGACTAGCGTTAGATCTGCCATTGCCGTACCGCGCATTGAAGGAGATCCTGACTATGAGATCAAGATTCCATTCTTGACTATGATCTCTAGGGATCTACAGTTCGAAGGCAGGCCCCTAGACAATCCGTGCACTCATCTTGCGAATTTCCTTGATCTCTGTAGCACTTTTAAGAATGGAAACCTCGACAAGAATACTCTTTGTTTGAGAGCTTTCCCGTTCTCTCTGAAAGGCGCTGCTAAGAGGTGGCTTACTGGCAAACAACCTGGATATTACACTAATTGGGATACTCTGGCTCAGGACTTCGTTGAAGAATACTTTCCTCCTACCAGAACAACAGCCATCAAGGACAACATTGTCAGGTTCTCCCAGAAAGAAGGAGAAAGCTTATATGATACTTGGAATCGATTCCAAGAACTCCTCTACAACTGCCCTCATCATGGATTCGAGCAGAGGCAGTTAGCTGAAATCTTTGTGATGCGCAAATTAATGCACACTAGTTTTACTCACTAGATCGCTCTAGCGAGATCGTTACTTCCCAAGGGTCTTTCTGTTTCTATTACTCAACTAATGTGGAATAAGCTATTCGGGTTTAAACGTTTGGTTTGGAAATGGTGGTGAATGAACTAAAAATCTAGAAATGCAAATTAAACCAATCAAGCAGGCAAACAAGATGGAGCTTCAAGAATTGACTAAGGCGCTTGTCCAGACTCGAATCCGCTCTAGCTCGACTAAGACGGATGATGCAATGCAACTAAGGTTTTAACAGACTTAATTCCTCGACGCTTCCTTTGGCAATCTCTACTCCATGGTCAGGACGCAGAGAAACTATCCTAGCAAACCTATGAGTTCCTATGGTCAAGATAACTCATAAATCTCCAAGAATGCACGAAGAACAATGAAACGCCGCACAGAAATGCAAAGAGATTAATTTCACCGGCCCTATGGTCAAGACACCGGGTAATCTTAATGACCTTCTAAACCCTAGAATGACTCACGTCCATGGTCAGAACCGCAAGACAAAGATGAAGCAAATTCTACGATATGGTCAATCTGCGAATTCAAGAGCTTCAAATTAGGGTTTTAGAAAAATCTAAATTAAGTCTGAATAAACCTCAATTAACATAAACGGGTTAGAAACCCGACATCATCCATACAAAGCTTTGCTAGAACTTCATCTAATCTGAAGAAACTAAGAGTTTAGCTCGACATCATCGCAGAAGCAATCACAGAAACAAAGAAGAAGAAAACTGGAGAAAAAGACATCTTACCCGAGTAAACCTAATCCTGTCGAATCCTAGAAACTCCTGAGCTAATCCTCGCTTCTCCTCGCTTAATCGTCACTTCAAAGCTTCAATATCCTCCTCCGAGAGTGTCTGGTTCGTCGAAATTAGAATGAAGAATGAAGTCTCCAGTGTTTTCGTTCTGTATGTTTCTCCGGCTTAAAAACCCTATTTTTCCTCTCCAATCCAGATTTTTGCCAAAAAGTGCGCCCGGCGGCACTTAAAAAGTGCGCCGGCGCACTTTTTCTTGTAAAGGGCGCACTTTTGAAAGTCGGCAAAAAATTTCCAGAACGTCGATTAAAAAGTGCGCCTGGAGGCACCCAAAAAGTGCTCCGGCGCACTTTTTTGTCCAAACAGCGCACTTTTGGAGCTGGGAAAAATAATTTCAGCTCCATACTTCTTTTGATGATTCCCGCTTCATCAAAACTCCGAATTGGTCCCCGTTTGAAGCTGTGAGCTCGTAGAAAGGTCCTCCACAATGTGGTAACCTGAAATCTTAACAAAAACAACTCGAAACAACATCAAATTGCCCAAAAGAGGGTCAGGGAACAATAACATGCAATTTTCATGAAAGTTCCTAAAAACTATCACAAAAGGTGTACAGAGAGGGGAATTTGGCTCAAATGTGGTGAGATAAACGTGGTAAATCTAACGTCATCAAATTACCCCACACTTAAACTTTTGTTTGTCCTCAAACAAGAATTTTATTACAACCATGCACCAACTTGAATGAGCGAACCGAAAACCTCTTGGCTCCTGGAAAGATGTAAATAGTGCTTCTATCAAACAAGAGGATTACCCAACTAACCACACAATTAAGAACCAAAGTTTTGCCAGAGTAAAAGAGGAACAAGACTTTAACGAGCTAGTGAACAACCTGACTTGATAAAGGCAAGACAATACTTACTTCCGCTACACTTACTCTAGGATGCAGCCCGACACTTGCTAGATAAGGGAACACGACTTGAACAAAATTAAAGAGCATTTCTTTCTTTTTTTCTTTTTTTCTTTTTTTCTTTTTTTCTTTTTTTCTTTTTTTTTGATTTATTTTTTCATTTACTTTTGGATGGTCGGTACAGTGTGGATACCACCGGGTATGGAGCAGCCGGAAACCTTTGGAATTCCGCGTTATCCTAGACCCCAGCCACGATCGGGAGTAGATTAGAAGAAGAATGTCACATTGAGACTTCCCTTTGGGACTACAGCAATGGGCAGGCACGTATGCCAGCTCGTGAATCAACCCACAACTTCAATACCGAACCACTCATTTATCATATTTTCTCTGATTGGGAACATTAACAACAATTAAAAACATGAAATTAAAAGATCCCTTATCTAGACTCGATCATGGCATTGAACTAGAGAATTCGAGCATCAGACAAACCAAGTCGTACACATTAACAAGTCAATTGTTCACTAACACGATAAGGGCAAGTTCCTAGAATACTTCAAGCAAGAAGAGTGGGAGATGGTCATAATTCAGGTTCTCACACACACATTTGGTTAAAGCCAAAGCACCACATCAATCTCACCATATGGAAGACAGTAGGCAATCCAAGAAGTTATTAAGCAATGTGAAAATTTTCTTGCTACCGAGAATGGGAAGGTGTGAAAGAGCGACAAAACAAAGCACAGCCACCGCCCATCAAAACATGCAAATAGACACCCCACCCCACACTTAAAATTTGGACATTGTCCTCAATGGACCACACAAAAAGGTGAAGAAGGGTGTAAGGGGTACCGAGAAGTAGATCATGAGGATGCCAGTGGAGGCAAGAGTGAAGTACCGGCGGACAGTCATGGCGGGAGCTGAGGATAGCCTGAAACTGGAGAGAACCTCACAACACGATTAGAGTATTCAAAGTACAGAATAGACCACTGACTCAAGAACTACAACAGTTTGACACAAACTCAAAATTAAACAACTAATTTAAAAACTCAAAACAGACTCCAGACATGGGTTGCCTCCCATGAAGCGCTCTCCTTTAACGTCCTTGAGCTAGACGATACCTGGTTATGCACCCCAACTCAAAAGTTCCTTGAAGTTAAACAGCTTCTTCAAGGCTGGCGGTTTAGTTCCAAATAGCACGTCAGAAGGAGCAAGATGCAGTCGATGGTGCTCAAGTAGATCCTTGTTCTGCTTGGATGACCTTTTCTTCTCAACTTTCCTACTGGAGGAGGAAAGAGATAGTATGGTGTGTTATAATCGATGATTGCAGTCTGCTCCACACCAATGTCATCCAAGTTGCTCTGGAAGTTGAGCTCATACACCTCAGAATCATTGCCCTCCTCAGTTTCAGTTGTCTGAATTACCAATGTAGGTGACTCCTCGATATCCATGTGCTCATCTCTATCTGGAACTACAGGCTGGCTCGACGGAAGCACAAATGAGGATAAGTCCTCAATATCCAGATGCTCATCTTCAGCTTCAATCAAGAGATGGATAAGCTCCACATCTTCATCTACCACCATTGTCAAAGATTCTTCATCAGGTACCTCTAGCTCACAACAGTCATGGGCTAGGTTATCATTTTCTTCTTCGACCAGCTCTCGAGAATCTTCTTCCATCAGTTGATACTGTTGCTCAATCTCGACGTTCACAACATTAGGAGCTCGTAGAGTCGAGAGGATCTTATTCAACATAAAATCTGTATAAGACTCCTGTTGTTGGTACTGGTGCGAATGTAGATATTCCTCTTCGTAATCTCGGTAGTAGTGTGTAGCTTGTGGCTCTGGCCAAGAAGGCAAGGGTGGTGGTTCCTCATTCCAGTTTGGCATACATGGTTGCCATGATGTACTCCACTCTTGGTTGTAATCATTAAGTGGCATTCCATTATTGTACCATCCTTGGTTGTTATCGAACCTGTAGTCCTGCATCTCAAAACACAAGAGCACTACCCAAGTAAATCATGAAAAAGATGGGGAGAAAAGAGATGATAAAAGAGTGAATGAAAAGCTTAAACGCACAATGCCTTTCCTAGAAAAAGAAAAGTCCCCGGCAACGGCGCCAAAAACTTGATGCGCAAATTAATGCACACTAGTTTTACTCACTAGATCGCTCTAGCGAGATCGTTACTTCCCAAGGGTCTTTCTGTTTCTATTACTCAACTAATGTGGAATAAGCTATTCGGGTTTAAACGTTTGGTTTGGAAATGGTGGTGAATGAACTAAAAATCTAGAAATGCAAATTAAACCAATCAAGCAGGCAAACAAGATGGAGCTTCAAGAATTGACTAAGGCGCTTGTCCAGACTCGAATCCGCTCTAGCTCGACTAAGACGGATGATGCAATGTAACTAAGGTTTTAACAGACTTAATTCCTCGACGCTTCCTTTGGCAATCTCTACTCCATGGTCAGGACGCAGAGAAACTATCCTAGCAAACCTATGAGTTCCTATGGTCAAGATAACTCATAAATCTCCAAGAATGCACGAAGAACAATGAAACGCCGCACAGAAATGCAAAGAGATTAATTTCATCGGCCCTATGGTCAAGACACCGGGTAATCTTAATGACCTTCTAAACCCTAGAATGACTCACGTCCATGGTCAGAACCGCAAGACAAAGATGAAGCAAATTCTACGATATGGTCAATCTGCGAATTCAAGAGCTTCAAATTAGGGTTTTAGAAAAATCTAAATTAAGTCTGAATAAACCTCAATTAACATAAACGGGTTAGAAACCCGACATCATCCATACAAAGCTTTGCTAGAACTTCATCTAATCTGAACAAACTAAGAGTTTAGCTCGACATCATCGCAGAAGCAATCACAGAAACAAAGAAGAAGAAAACTGGAGAAAAAGACATATTACTCCGAGTAAACCTAATCCTGTCGAATCCTAGAAACTCCTGAGCTAATCCTCGCTTCTCCTCGCTTAATCGTCACTTCAAAGCTTCAATATCCTCCTCCGAGAGTGTCTGGTTCGTCGAAATTAGAATGAAGAATGAAGTCTCAGTGTTTTCGTTCTGTATGTTTCTCGGCTTAAAAACCCTATTTTTCCTCTCCAATCCAGATTTTTGCCAAAAAGTGCGCCGGCGCACTTTTTCTTGTAAAGGGCGCACTTTTGAAAGTCGGCAAAAAATTTCCAGAACGTCGATTAAAAAGTGCGCCTAGAGGCACCCAAAAAGTGCTCCGGCGCACTTTTTTGTCCAAACAGCGCACTTTTGGAGCTGGGAAAAATAATTTAGCTCCATACTTCTTTTGATGATTCCTGCTTCATCAAAACTCCGAATTGGTCCCCGTTTGAAGCTGTGAGCTCGTAGAAAGGTCCTCCACAATGTGGTAACCTGAAATCTTACACAAAAACAACTCGAAACACATCAAATTGCCCAAAAGAGGGTCAGGGAACAATAACATGCAATTTTCATGAAAGTTCCTAAAAACTATCACAAAAAGGTGTACAGAGAGGGGAATTTGGCTCAAATGTGGTGAGATAAACGTGGTAAATCTAACGTCATCAAATACCCCACACTTAAACTTTTGTTTGTCCTCAAACAAGAATTTATTACAACCATGCACCAACTTGAATGAGCGAACCGAAAACTCTTGGCTCCTGAAAGATGTAAATAGTGCTTCTATCAAACAAGAGGATTACCCAACTAACCACACAATTAAGAACCAAAGTTTTGCCAGAGTAAAAGAGGAACAAGACTTTAACGAGCTAGTGAACAACCTGACTTGATAAAGGCAAGACAATACTTACTTCCGCTACACTTACTCTAGGATGCAGCCCGACACTTGCTAGATAAGGGAACACGACTTGAACAAAATTAAAGAGCATTTCTTTCTTTTTTTCTTTTTTTCTTTTTTTCTTTTTTTTCTGATTTTTTTTTTCATTTACTTTTGGATGGTCGGTACAGTGTGGATACCACCGGGTATGGAGCAGCCGGAAACCTTTGGAATTCCGCGTTATCCTAGACCCCAGCCACGATCGGGAGTAGATTAGAAGAAGAATGTCACATTGAGACTTCCCTTTGGGACTACAGCAATGGGCAGGCACGTATGCCAGCTCGTGAATCAACCCACAACTTCAATATCGAACCACTCATTTATCATATTTCTCTGATTGGGAACATTAACAACAATTAAAAACATGAAATTAAAAGATCCCTTATCTAGACTCGATCATGGCATTGAACTAGAGAATTCGAGCATCAGACAAACCAAGTCGTACACATTAACAAGTCAATTGTTCACTAACACGATAAGGGCAAGTTCCTAGAATACTTCAAGCAAGAAGAGTGGGAGATGGTCATAATTCAGGTTCTCACACACACATTTGGTTAAAGCCAAAGCACCACATCAATCTCACCATATGGAAGACAGTAGGCAATCCAAGAAGTTATTAAGCAATGTGAAAATTTCTTGCTACCGAGAATGGGAAGGTGTGAAAGAGCGACAAAACAAAGCACAGCCACCACCCATCAAAACATGCAAATAGACACCCCACCCCACACTTAAAATTTGGACATTGTCCTCAATGGACCACACAAAAGGTGAAGAAGGGTGTAAGGGGTACCGAGAAGTAGATCATGAGGATGCCAGTGGAGGCAAGAGTGAAGTACCGGCGGACAGTCATGGCGGGAGCTGAGGATAGCCTGAAACTGGAGAGAACCTCACAACACGATTAGAGTATTCAAAGTACAGAATAGACCACTGACTCAAGAACTACAACAGTTTGACACAAACTCAAAATTAAACAACTAATTTAAAAACTCAAAACAGACTCCAGACATGGGTTGCCTCCCATGAAGCGCTCTCCTTTAACGTCCTTGAGCTAGACGATACCTGGTTATGCACCCCAACTCAAAAGTTCCTTGAAGTTAAACAGCTTCTTCAAGGCTGGCGGTTTAGTTCCAAATAGCACGTCAGAAGGAGCAAGATGCAGTCGATGGTGCTCAAGTAGATCCTTGTTCTGCTCGGATGACCTTTTCTTCTCAAACTTTCCTACTGGAGGAGGAAAGAGATAGTATGGTGTGTTATAATCGATGATTGCAGTCTGCTCCACACCAATGTCATCCAAGTTGCTCTGGAAGTTGAGCTCATACACCTCAGAATCATTGCCCTCCTCAGTTTCAGTTGTCTGAATTACCAATGTAGGTGACTCCTCGATATCCATGTGCTCATCTCTATCTGGAACTACAGGCTGGCTCGACGGAAGCACAAATGAGGATAACTCCTCAATATCCAGATGCTCATCTTCAGCTTCAATCAAGAGATGGATAAGCTCCACATCTTCATCTACCACCATTGTCAAAGATTCTTCATCAGGTACCTCTAGCTCACAACAGTCATGGGCTAGGTTATCATTTTCTTCTTCGACCAGCTCTCGAGAATCTTCTTCCATCAGTTGATATTGTTGCTCAATCTCGACGTTCACAACATTAGGAGCTCGTAGAGTCGAGAGGATCTTATTCAACATAAAATCTGTATAAGACTCCTGTTGTTGGTACTGGTGCGAATGTAGATATTCCTCTTCGTAATCTCGGTAGTAGTGTGTAGCTTGTGGCTCTGGCCAAGAAGGCAAGGGTGGTGGTTCCTCATTCCAGTTTGGCATACATGGTTGCCATGATGTACTCCACTCTTGGTTGTAATCATTAAGTGGCATTCCATTATTGTACCATCCTTGGTTGTTATCGAACCTGTAGTCCTGCATCTCAAAACACAAGAGCACTACCCAAGTAAATCATGAAAAAGATGGGGAGAAAAGAGATGATAAAAGAGTGAATGAAAAGCTTAAACGCACAATGCCTTTCCTAGAAAAAGAAAAGTCCCCGGCAACGACGCCAAAAACTTGATGCGCAAATTAATGCACACTAGTTTTACTCACTAGATCGCTCTAGCGAGATCGTTACTTCCCAAGGGTCTTTCTGTTTCTATTACTCAACTAATGTGGAATAAGCTATTCGGGTTTAAACGTTTGGTTTGGAAATGGTGGTGAATGAACTAAAAATCTAGAAATGCAAATTAAACCAATCAAGCAGGCAAACAAGATGGAGCTTCAAGAATTGACTAAGGCGCTTGTCCAGACTCGAATCCGCTCTAGCTCGACTAAGACGGATGATGCAATGTAACTAAGGTTTTAACAGACTTAATTCCTCGACGCTTCCTTTGGCAATCTCTACTCCATGGTCAGGACGCAGAGAAACTATCCTAGCAAACCTATGAGTTCCTATGGTCAAGATAACTCATAAATCTCCAAGAATGCACGAAGAACAATGAAACGCCGCACAGAAATGCAAAGAGATTAATTTCACCGGCCCTATGGTCAAGACACCGGGTAATCTTAATGACCTTCTAAACCCTAGAATGACTCACGTCCATGGTCAGAACCGCAAGACAAAGATGAAGCAAATTCTACGATATGGTCAATCTGCGAATTCAAGAGCTTCAAATTAGGGTTTTAGAAAAATCTAAATTAAGTCTGAATAAACCTCAATTAACATAAACGGGTTAGAAACCCGACATCATCCATACAAAGCTTTGCTAGAACTTCATCTAATCTGAACAAACTAAGAGTTTAGCTCGACATCATCGCAGAAGCAATCACAGAAACAAAGAAGAAGAAAACTGGAGAAAAAGACATCTTACTCCGAGTAAACCTAATCCTGTCGAATCCTAGAAACTCCTGAGCTAATCCTCGCTTCTTCTCGCTTAATCATCACTTCAAAGCTTCAATATCCTCCTCCGAGAGTGTCTGGTTCGTCGAAATTAGAATGAAGAATGAAGTCTCCAGTGTTTTCGTTCTGTATGTTTCTCCGGCTTAAAAACCCTATTTTTCCTCTCCAATCCAGATTTTTGCCAAAAAGTGCGCCCGGCGGCACTTAAAAAGTGCGCCCAGCGGCACTTAAAAAGTGCGCCGGCGCACTTTTTCTTGTAAAGGGCGCACTTTTGAAAGTCGGCAAAAAATTTCCAGAACGTCGATTAAAAAGTGCGCCTGGAGGCACCCAAAAAGTGCTCCGGCGCACTTTTTTGTCCAAACAGCGCACTTTTGGAGCTGGGAAAAATAATTTCAGCTCCATACTTCTTTTGATGATTCCCGCTTCATCAAAACTCCGAATTGGTCCCCGTTTGAAGCTGTGAGCTCGTAGAAAGGTCCTCCACAATGTGTTAACCTGAAATCTCAACAAAAACAACTCGAAACAACATCAAATTGCCCAAAAGAGGGTCAGGGAACAATAACATGCAATTTTCATGAAAGTTCCTAAAAACTATCACAAAAAGGTGTACAGAGAGGGGAAATTGGCTCAAATGTGGTGAGATAAACGTGGTAAATCTAACGTCATCACTTTGCTCCAGGTCTTCGAGAAGAATCTGCCAAGTGGGTCAATTCCCAAGGTGAAGGGGATTGCACTACGCTCACACCTGAAGCTGCTCTTCTTCACTTCGCAAACTGTGCTTCCAAGTCAAGGAACTGGGAACGACAATCTGAAGGATCAAGGAGCAAGCTCGATCTCGAAGCAGCTATCAAGGCAGAAGTCGAGAAGCATTTGAAGAAGTCTACCACACCAGTCAAACCGCCAGCATCTTCTGTCTATGTTGCCGATTGCGAATGGTGTGGAGCTTGCGCGCATAACGAAGGCTGATGTCAGAATTTTGGTAAGACAGAAGTCTGGTTCGCCGAAGAGGTAAATTTCGTTCAACAAGGCTTCGTTAATAATCAGAATGGTTATGCTGGCTACCGCAACTTCAGGCAGCAAGGGAACTATCAAGACAGACCTCCCTACAATGCTGGCGCCAACCATAACCAGAACCAGAATAACCGCTCGGCTGGTCCAGCTCAGGATCAGAAGCCTAACCATCCACCGACAGGTGTCTACCAGCCGCCGCACCGTAATCCGGGTAACTATGGAACTGCTCCTGGCAATCGCCAGAATCAATACTTGAATAACACCTATCCAGGGCTGCAGTACCAAAGGAAAACAACATCAGTGACCTGGACAAGAAGCTTAGTCAGATCATTACCAGACTCGATGATCATGACAGTCAGTTTAAAGCTCAAGCTCTTCTCAATCAAGAACAGATCGCAGCCGGTCAAAGAATTGAGCAAGCTGTGAACAACATCTCGAGCATGCTAGCATCTGGTCGACCATTTGGCCAACTTCCGAGCTAGACAGAGCGAATCCGAGAAAGGAGCAAGCCAAGATGGTATCCGCTTGAAAATTTCCAAGCTTATCTGCTGATGCTTGTGCTGTTTTACGCAGGATCGCTGAATCTCTAGAGAAGAAGGAAGCACTACAAGTGGCGCCTAAGGAGGATGATCCTCCTCTTGCACCGTACGTCGTGAAGCCTCCTTTTCCAAGAGCATTGCTGCCGAATGCAAGGATCGAGACTGGCATGAAAGGGAATAAAGAAGGATATCCTGATGCTCGTATCAAGAAACCGTCCTCTCCATATCCAGCTAAGTGTTCTGATCCTGGTTCTTTCACTCTACCTCTTGTCATTAATGATGTTGAGATAGAACGTTGTTTGGTTGATCTTGGCGCATCTGTTAATGTTATGCCTATGAGTCTATATGAAAAATTGAACCTAGGAGAACTTGAACCGCCTAGTATGCAACTTATCTTTGCTGATAGATCACTTAAAACTCCTAGGGGAGAAATCAAAGACGTTGTGACTAAATGTGGTCCTTTCACGTTCTTAGCTGACTTTGTTATCATTGACACTAGTAAGGATGATTCTACCATTCTCATAGGACGACCTTTCATGGCCACTACTGGAATGCAAATTAACGTTCTAAATGGTTCTTTAACTTTGAGAGTTGGTAAAGAAACTGTCACGTTCCGCCTTAAAGACGAAATGAAATATAAACCTAAGAATGAAGAATTTCATTGTTTAGCTATTGAAACTGTGGAGTTGACTCCGGTCAACTCCGTTACTGATGTCTCTTCTAGTGTACCTAGATCAATTGCTGTTGCTGGTGCTGGACAGATTACCACGCAGAAACCGAAATCTGTTCTTCAGACGCCAAAGAAGAAGGAACTGAAAGCCTCTTCTAAGCCACCGAGCACAAAACCTAGAAGACCTCGGGGAAAGAATAAGAAGACGAAGACTCACATGGTCTGGAGACCAGTTGTGCCGCCACTTTCTACCGAGCCAGCTGCACCACCAATTCGTTCAAAGCTACCAGCGCCGGAACAAGTATGGAAGGAGAAGCCAAAAGCATCTCCAAAGAAAATACTGACGATCACCGATCCTGGTGATATCAAGCCAGAGGTTAAAGAAAAGAAGGAGCCGATCATTCTCATTCCGTCCAATGTCTTCCTTGTGGAAGATGATCCCTTGACAGAACTGTTCGGACCATTCACGATCACTGACCACTTTCCCGACGGACGTACCAAGCTCTTACACGCGAACGGGAAGAAATTCATGCTCACCGAAGAAGCCCCGAAGCTCTACTTTATGAACTCCGATGCTAGCATTAAGGAGAATCTGAGTTGGGATGTCTCCTAATACCGTCCAGGTATCGTCCAGCTCAAGGACGTTAATAACAGAGCGCTTCGTGGGAGGCAACCCACGGCTGGAGTCCGTTTTTCATTTGTGTCAACCTTAGTGTTTTAGAGTCAGTTCGAGGGAGCCAAAAGTGTCAGTTTGTTTGATTTAATATTTTTCGTACGTAGTCTGTGTGTGATAGTGTCAGTTGCAAGTCATTTCAGTTCTTTCGATTTTTGTGGATTTAACTGTGATTTTCTGAAGTTTGCCGGGATTGCGAAAATATTTTCAATCATTGAGTTCAATATTTTCGGCGAAAACAACCCATATTTTCGGCGAAATTTCTCTTTGAAATCCCACAGAGATTTCCAAACGTTCCTGTTTCACATTTTCGGCGAAAAATTTCTTTTGAAAACCGGCAGTACTTTTTAACTAGAATTTTCGGCGAAAACTTGCACTTATTTTCGCCGAAAATTTCTTTGAAAATCAACCAACTATTCACTTTAAATCCGGATTTTCACCCTCTCTCTTTCTATTTTCGAACAGAAACCGAAAAAAAAACCCCATCCCCTATTTTATTTCGAAACCCGACCGCCGCCACCCATTTTTCCTCGTCGCCACCCGTTGCCACCGCCGCTTCCCTCCCCTCCTATTTCCGATCATTTTAAGCCCTAGAACAGCCGAATCGGAGCTCTACAGCTCTAGTTCACCCAAACCCTAAAACTTGCAATTTTTCACTGATTTCTCCCAATCCGTTCACTTTTAGCATCCATGGCTTCAAGGTAAGTTGTAGAACTTTTCATTACGAATCTTTTGACATATTGAATGCTGAATTTCGTCGGGGTTGACTTTTTGGTTTGCCTCGATTTGCGTGCCGACTGATTTCGTGTGAACTAGGTTAGCTGAACTTGTTGAACTGTTCTAGCATGCTTAGGGAGTGTTGTGCTTAATTTTCATATCGTTTGATCATGTGTTGCTATGCCTAAGTCCTATTCCTTGTGATGTTGACTTTTGAGAAATGCCGGTTTGACCATGAACTGTTTTTGATCATTTGGCTGCCTTATGTGCTCATTCTCATTCAGATTATTGTGTTTGCCATCTGAGACCATATTATACCGTCATTTCCCGCTTTGTGATAGTCCTGCCATGATTAGAGTTCAATGTTCTATTATGTTGACTTTTTGAATGTCGGTTTGACTTCTGAACTCTGATTGTGCTAATCCATTTAGGCTGTTCCTGAGCATGTATTTTATTGTTCATGATTACCGGTTAATCTGCTTTGCTTACCCCCACTCGGTTTTCCTCATTTCTTTGTGAAATTGAGTTTTTCGACTAAGTGTGGGGTAGGGTTTTAGTTTGACTAATCTGGTTTGTTTTCTTGTTTAGGAACACCACTTATGAGCGCAGGACCAAGGCACGACTTGATGGCGCCTCGAGCTCCGGAGCCCCCGCTCCCGTCACACCCGCCGTTCAGGGCCCTCCACCAGCTTTCCCTGACCGTGTTGGGTATCACCGCACCATTGCTCGCTTTCCCCAACACTACTTTGCACGTTACCAGCGGTTTGAGAACATCCGTGGAGCTGATGTTCGCCCTCTTTCCATGGAGTCGCTCTCAGAGCACGATGATGACTAGTACCGGAACGTGCTCGATGCACTAACCCATGCCGACCTGCTGGAGCTGACCACGCTCGCCGCCGACTTCCCAGACATTGCCCTCCAGGAGTTTTGGGCGACATTCGAGCTGGACGAGCACAAAAGGAGGCAGCACAGGAAGGTTGTTTCCTTCTACCTGGGCGGGGTGTACAGGTCCCTCACCTATGATGAGTTTGCAGCTCATCTAGGCATTCCCTACGAGCACTACCATGGACATCACCTTGGCTGGGCGGACGACGAGGACGACGAAGAGGAGTACCATGCACTCTAGAGCCACATGACTGGAGTTCCCGGCGATCGCCTCGGGAACCATAACTCAGTTAAGTCGATCTCTCACCCTTTCTTTAGATACATTCATATGGTTTGGCGTAGATCGCTTTTATATGCTCCAGAGAAGGACCACCACCATATCAGCAAGGACGAGCTTCTTCTTCTTCGCGCCATCCGGGAGCGATATCCACTTCATCCCGGATGGGTGCTTGCTCGCCTACTCCGCAAGAAGACTCATAGATCAGGTCGCCCCCGCTCACTCCTGGGAGGCAACTTTGTGGGCCGACTCATCATCTCCTTTGGCCTCAGCCATGAATATGGCCCGAACATCCCATGCCGCGAGTACGCACCTGATGACCCGCCCGGTCGTTGTTATGCGGACGTTCAAACAAATAACTAACAAAGCTACAAAAGCTAGGGTAGATCGTATTCCAGGGGTTTTCTAAGATTGACTACTTTAAAACTGGCAAAATACTCAAATGCAAGCAAGTTATGCGTGGTGTGAGTTCCACGACTTCTAAATCTACGAAATGCGGAGAAATTAAAAATTAAACTAAAGCAGATTGGAAATTAGGGTTTGAAAACAAGGATGACAGACGAACTTAGACTTTGAATCCCCTTCGTTCCCAGAGCATTGGCAATCAACAGATCAGCGGATTTCGATTCTCATTCAATCAATTACTAAAACACCACCATAACTCCTTACCCTTAGGTTTAAGACTGGCGAACGTTCGCTCTATCCGTTCTAAGTACCAAGACTAACTAGCCGCCCGGGTATGGTCGCCTCTCGCAATGACTTAATTAACTGGTGTAATTACTAATGATTAATGAGTTACTCTTGCAGTGAATTAACCCTAACCGGTTCCTACGAAAGGCACGCTCCAATTATAAGTTTAATTGTTCAATTTGATGTTCTAAAGCAAGGCGAGCGTTGGCTTCTATCCTTAGCTTAACCAGAATCTAATCTAGGTGATCAATCCAGACAAGAAACATGAACAATGAAGAACAAATCAAACATGAATGAGAAACTGATTGAATTTCGAATCTAATCACCGCCGATCTGTGACCGCTTTAAATCCCTGGGTCACTTAGGGTTCATCTAGTTTAAGCTCTAACGAGTTTAGCTACTCATGACTATAACAAAAGAAACAAAGACAAAGAGAGAGTTCATCATTCAGAGGAAGAACAAAAAAGAATCTGAAAAACCTAATTTAGACGACTCTGACAGACTTCGATCTTCGGTAGATAACACTCCTAGCTCCGGTTCTTCGAGATGAAAGGGATGGCGTCACTATCTCTTTCCGGCTCTTCGAACTCTAACTCTTCGCTCCAGAACTTGAGAGGATTCTCTAAATTCTGATCTCCAAAAGTTATATTTTGCGAATTATGATGTATATCTTTTTTGGGCCGCCGGGTTAAGTATTTATACTTAACCCTAACTGATCCGGATTCCTCTAATATTTTTGCCGAAATTCTTGAGGAATTTTTGGCGAAAATTCCTTTGCAAATGAGGGGGTATTTTCGCTCTTCTCTGGACTCAATTTTTGGTTCGAACACTTGATCGATTTCGCCAAAAATTCCTTTGACTCGGCACTAGTTGATTTGTGATGTTATTTTCGCCGAAATCAATAGGTAATTTTCGGCGAAAATATCTTTGTAATCGGGCAGGATTTTGTTTGACTTTGATTGGCCCCTTTGATCAATTCCGGTTCAATTCCTCGATGTTCCAACGCCTTAGACACGTCCATGGCTACTTTATTTAACGGCAAAAAACCTGTGCTAATACAAAAACACTAGAAAACCATCAAATACACCCGAAACGGGCCAATGTAACACAAATGGCACGAGATAGGGCAATCGATTGAATATTCGTTATTCTACCCTAAAAACCAAGTCTTAAGCAAAGAAATGTCGCTTAAATGAGGATGATAATCACGTCAAATCGAGTGTCATCAGCACCGTTGGAGGCGATTTGGCGGTTAAGTACAACCTCGATCTGGACATCAGCCCCCTGGTAGTAGCGGATCCTCCTCTCGAAGACGAGGACGAGTCGGAGGAAGAAGATGAATCTGAGGAGTCCCAGCCTCAGCCGCAGCCAGAGTTTCACGACCATATACCCTCGCCACATCATCAGGCAGGGTATGCACACCACTCACCGCCGGCCGTCCCCGATCCATACCATGCGCCTCACCCTTAGCACCGACCGCACCCCGTGGACATTGAAGAGCTGTATGAGCGACTGCAGGAGTGGCACATCACCGACAACGCCACTCAAGAGGTGAGATGGACTATTATGCAGCAGCATATGCACCGCGCTGATAGGCGGTATGAGGCACAGATGGAGTGGCAACGTCAGCTCGGTGATTTCCTCCACTTCCCACCTCCCGGCGCGCCTAACCAGCAGTGACCGGGTTGTATCCTCTTTGTTGTCCCTTCTTTTTATTTATTCTTTTCAGATTCCGATCCAACTTTTTTCTGTGTGGATCCGGGACACTTGTCCCGATTTCCTTTTATGTTTCATTTGTTTTTGTTTTGTAGGCAGTAGGGAGATTCCCTTTGCTTCGCTTCGGTAGATTCCCTCCGCTCCGAGGACCTGTGCTCATCCCCTACGCCAACCATCTCGGTCCAGGTTCTTCTACTTCACTCTGAACTCTAGAATTAATCCGGCGGCCCAAAATCAGATATACTTGGAAAAATAGCTCATAATACATCATAATCAGAACTTCAGAATTCTCTCAAGTTCTGGAGCAAAGAGTTAGAGTTCGAAGAGCCGGAAAGAGATCGTGATGCCATCCCTTCCATCTCGAGGACTCGAAACTAGGATTGCAGTCTACCGGAAGATCGAAGTTCTGCCGGAGTCGTCTTAATTAGGTTTTTCAGATACTTTTCTGTTCTTCCTTTGTATGATGAACTCTTCCTTTATCTTTGATTCTTTTGTGATGAATATGAGTAGCTAAACTCTTAGAGCTTAGACTAGATGAACCCTAAGTGACCCAGCGCTTTAAAGCGGTCACGGATCGGCGGTGATTAGATTCAAAGTTCAATCAGTTTCTCTTTCATGTTCGGTTTGTTCTACATTATTCATGTTTCTTGTCTGGATTGATCACCTAGATTAGATTCTGGTTAAACTAAGGATAGAAGCGAACGCTCGCCTTACTTTAAAACATCAAACTGAACAATTAACCTTATAATTGGAGTGTGCCTTTTGTAGGAACCGGTTAGGGTTAATCCACTGCAAGAGTAACTCATAAATCGTTAGTAATTCCACCAGTTAAGTTAAGTCGTTGCGAGAGGCGACCGTACCCGGGCGACTAATTAATCTTGGTAGCTAGAACGGATAGAGCGAACGTTCACCGGTCTTAAACCTAAGGGTTAGGAGTTATGGTGGTGTTCAGAATTGATTGAATGAGAATTGAAATCCGCTGATCTGTTGATTGCCTATGCTCTGGTGAACGAAGGGGGATTCGAAGTCTAAGTTTATCTGTCATCTCTGTTTTCAACCCTAATAACCAATCTGCTTTTAGTTTCAATTTTTAATTTCTCTGCATTTCTTAGAATTAGAAGTCGTGGAACTCACACCACGCACGAAGTGTTTAATCTGAGTTATTTGCTAGCTTATTTGAGTAGTCAATCATTCGAAGACTAATGGATTTATCGTTTTGTAGGCTATCTGGCTTCGTAGCTGAATCTAGGTGCCCCTATCATTCTAGAACTCGTGTCATCGTGTGGTCTCGAGTAGGTCTCATGGAAATTCTAACTCATTCAAGCAAACAGAAAATCACTCAAAAAGAATTGAAATTGCAAGTTACGTGCAATGGATCAAAAGCTCACAGTTGGTTTGCTAGTCGGATTCGGTCATTTTCATGCAATCAAGGTTACAAACTACAAGTGTGATTTCAAAAATTCTGTTCTGACCAGGCAATTTAGCATCAAAGTAAACAAGTTGGTTCTCAAGTTCTAGGTTAAGCAGTCTAAGCATCATTATGAAGGTTTGAACAACAACTTAACATCAAAAATCAAGAACTGAGCCATTCTAATGCTAGAGAGACTGGAATGGAATCACGAGGCACACACAAAACACAATCAAGGGCAATCAAGTTCATGCAAGGTTCTCTAGCATCCTACCCCCCACTTAAATCGGACTGTGTCCTCACAGGACTAATTCTAGAGTTCAGAGTGAAGTAGAAGAACCTGGACCGAGATGATTGGTGTAGGGGATGAGCACGGGTCCTCGGAGCGGAGGGAAACTACCCAAGCGAAGCAAAGGGAATCTCCCAACTGCCTACAAAACAAAAACAAATAAAACATAAAAAGGAAACCGGGACAAGTGTCCCGGATCCACACAGAAAAAAAAGTTGGACCAAAATTCGAAAAGAATAAATAAAAAGAAGACACCAGAAAAGGAATACAACCCGATCACTGCTGGTCCGGTGAACCGGGAGGTAGAAAGTGGAGAAATTCGCCGAGCTGGCGTTGCCACGACAGCTGTGCCTCATATCGCCTGTCGGCGCGGCACATATGTTGCTGCATAATGGTCCATCGCGCCTCTTGAGTGGCGTTGTCGGTGATGCGCCACTCCTGCAGTCGCTCGTACAACTCTCCAACATCCGCGGGTGGTGTCGAGGCTGCTGGGGAGGCGCCTGGTAAGGATCGGGAACGTGCGGCGGCGACTGGTGAGCATACCCCGCTTGGTGATGAGGCGAGGGTATATAGTCCTGGAATTCTGGCAGCGGTTGCGGCTGCTGCTCCTCAGCATCATCTTCTTCCTCCGACTCGATCACAGGCTGGAGTGGAGGATCTGCTGCTACATGGGGACTGAGGTCGAGTTCTAAGTCGTACTCAACCGCTAAGTCTCCTCCAACGGTCCTAACTCGGTGTCGTGGAATGTTCGGGCCATATTCATGGCTGATGCAAAGGAGATGATGAGCTGGCCTATGAAGTTGCCCCCCAGGAGTCTGCGAGGTGGCGTCTTCCTCCTGGTCTTCTGGCTGAAGATGCGAGCCAGCACCCAGCCGGGGTGTAGAGGGTAGCTCTCTCGGATGGCTCGAAGAAGCATGAGCTCTTCCTTGAGGATATGGTGGCGATCCTTATCTGGAACATATAAAAGCGACCTACGCCAAACCATATGAATAAATTTAAAAAGTGGGTGAGAGAGCGACTTAACTGAGTTGTGCTCCCCAAGGTGATCGCCAGGCACGCCTGTCATGTGGCTCCAGAGCGCGTGGTACTCCTCGTCGTTATCATCTTCGCCCCAGCCTAGGTGATGATCGTGATAATGCTCGTAGGGGATGCCGAGATGAGCAGCAAACTCATCGTAGGTGAGCTGCTGTACACCCCACCAAGATAGAAGGTCACAACCTTCTGGCGCTGCTTCCTCTTGTGCTCATCCAGAACAAATGTCGCCCAGAACTCCTGGAGGGCAATGTCTGGGAACTCGGCAGCGATGGTGGTCAGCTCTAGGAGACCTGCCGGTGCTAGGGCGTCATGCACATTCCGGTGGTAGTCCTCATCGTGATCGAAGAGGGACTTCATGGAGAGAGGGCGCATGTCAGCTCCCCGAACGTGCTCGATCTTCTGGAAGCACTCGAAGTAGAAGTCAGGTAGACGGGCGATAGTGCGATGGTATCCAGCCCGGTGAGGTAGTGCGGGTGGAGGACCCAGAACGGCAGGTGTGACGGGAGCGGCAGCTCCTGAGCTCGAGGCACCATCAAGTCGCGCCTTAGTCCTGCGCTCAAAAGTGGTGTTCCTAAAACCAGAATGAAACCAGATTAATCAACTAAAACCCTACCCCACACTTAGTAGAAAACTCAATTTCACAAAGAAATGAGGGAAACTAAGTGGGGTAAGCAAAGCGAAGTAACCGGTAATCATAGACAATAAAATACATACTTAGGAACAGCCAGAATTGGATAAGCACAATCAGAGTTCAAAAAGTCAAACCGACATTCAGAAAGTCAACATTTATAGCACAATGAACCCTAATCATGGCAAGACTATCACAAGGTGGAAATTGACGTCATAATATGATCTCAAATGGCAAGCACGATAATCTGAACGAGAATGAACACATACGACAGCCAAACGATCAAAAACAGTTCATGGTCAAACCGACATTTCTCATAAGTCAACAGAACAAACAATTAATCGTATGCATAGCAACACATGATCAAATGATATGGAAATTAAGCACGGAACTCCCTAAGCATGCTAGAACAGTTCTATAAGTTCAGCTAACCTAGTTCACACGAAAACAGTCGATACGTAAAACGAGGCAAACCGAAAAGTCAGCCGAAAGTCAACCCCGATGAAATTCAGCAATCCATATGTCAAAAGATTCATATTGAAAAGTTCTACTACTTACCTTGAAGTCATGACTGCTAAAAATGAACGAGTTGAGAGGAATCGGTGAAAAACTCTGAAAACAAGGGTTTCGGAGAACTGGAGCTGTAGAGCTCCGATTTGAATGTTCTAGGGCTCAAGTCGATCGGAATTGGGAGGGGAGTCGAGCGGTGGTGGTCAGCGATGGCGGCAGCGGTGGAAAACAGCGGCGGCGGTGGTTTTAAAGAGTGGTGGCGGCGGCGATTTGAAAATGAAAAGGGGAGGGGTTTTTTTTTCGGGTGTTTGAACGAAAATGAAAGAAGGAGAGAGAGGATGTTAAATCCGGATTTTAAATGGGAAGTTTGGTTGATTTTCAAAAGAGTTTTCGGCGAAAATAAGAGGGTGGTTTCGCCGAAAATTTCAGTTCAAATGCACTGCCGGGTTTTCGAAGGTAATTTCGCCGAAAATTTTAATTAAAATGGCTGTTGGTTTTCAAAAATCTTTTCGCCGAAAACATACAACTTTTCGAACCGAAAATAATGAACAGGGCGATTCAGTGAAAACCAAAAGGCGATTTCGCCGAAACAATGGGGTGGTCTCGCCGAAAATTTTGAACTACTCGGGTGACACTATTTTCATAAATCCGGCCAACTTCAGAAAATCACAGTTAAATCCAAAAAAATCGAAACAACCTCAATCAACTTGCGACTGACTCTATGACACACAGACTCTACACGAAAAATAATAAATCAAACAAACTGACACTTTTGGCTCCCCGAACCGACTCTAAAATACCAAGTTTGACAATAATTAAAAACAGACTCCAGCCGTGGGTTGCCTTCCACAAAGCGCTCTATTATTAACGTCCTTAAGTTGGACGATACCTGGATGGTATTAGGAGACATCCCAACTTAGATTCTCCTTCACGCTCGCGTCGGAGTTCATAAAGTACAGCTTTGGGGCTTCTCCAGTAAGCGTGAATCTCTTCCCGTTTGCATGTAAAAGCTTGGTACGTCCATCAGGAAGATGATCGACGAACTTGAATGGTCCGAACAGTTCTCTAGAGAGGTCATCCTTCTTGAGTGTTATAATGGAAGGAATGAGGACTGTCGGCCTCTTCTTCTCTGTTATCTCCGGCTTGGTATCACCAGGATCGGTGATCGTCAGTACTTCCTTAGGAGATGCTTTCGGCCTCTCCCTCCATACTTGTTCCGGCGCCGGTTTCTCGGAACTAATTGGTGGTGCAGCTGGCTCGGTGGAAGACGGCGAAATTTTTGGCCTCCAGACCATTTGGGTCTTCGTCTTCTTGTTCTTTCCTCGAGGTCTGCTCGGTTTAGTGCTCAGTGGCTTAGAAGAGGCTTGCAGTTTCTTCTTGGGCGGCTTCTGAACCGAAGTTTTTGGCTTCTTCTTAATAACCTGTTCAATACCTGCAGCAACAACTGATCTAGAGACACTGGAAGAAGCATTAGTAACGGAGTTGACCGGAGTCAACCCACAGTTTCAACAGCTAGGCAGTGAGATTCTTCATTCCTAGAGTCATATTTCATGCCATCTTTAAGACGGAACGTTTTCGTTTCTCTACCGACCCTTAGAGTTAAAGAACCATTTGGAACGTTAATATTCATTCCAGTAGTAGCCATGAAAGGTCGACCTATGAGAATGGTAAAATCATCTGTACTAGTATCCATAATCACATAGTCAGCTAAGAACGTGAATGGACCACATTTAGTAACAACGTCTTTAATCTCTCCCTTAGGGGTTTTAAGTGATCTATCAGCAAAGACAAGTTGCATACTAGGCGGTTGAAGTTCTCCTAGGTTTAACTTTTCAAACAGGCTCATAGGCATGACATTAACAGACGCTCCTAGATCAACATCATTGATGACCAGAGGCAACGTTCAATCTCAACATCATTGATGACCAGAGGCTAAGTAAAAGAACCAGGATCAGATAACTTAGCTGGATATGGAGAGGCAGGTTTCTTAATACGAATGTCAGGATATCCTTCCTTGTTCCCCTTCATGCCAGTCTCGATCCTTGCATTTGGCAGCAATGCTCTAGGAAAAGGAGGCTTCACGACGTACGGTGCAAGAGGAGGATCATCCTCCTTAGGCGCCGGTTCCTGTTCTTCTTCTTCCTCCGGAGTTTCAGCGATCCTGCGTAAGACAGAACAAGCATCAGCAATTAAGGTTGGGAGTTTTCGAGCGGTTACCATCTTGGCTTGCTCCTTTCGCGGATTCGGCTCTGTCTGGCTTGGAAGTTGGCCAAATGGTCGACCAGATGCTAGCATGCTCGAAATGTTGTTCACGGCTTGCTCAATTCTTTGTCCAGATGCTATCTGTTCTTGATTGAGAAGAGCTTGAGCCTTGAACTGACTGTCATGATCATCGAGTCTTGTGATGATCTAGCTGAGCTTCTTATCCAGGTCACTGACATTGTTCTCTCTTTGATGATGCTGCCCTGGATAGGTATTGTTAAGATATTGATTCTGGCGATTGCCAGGAGCAGTTCCATAATTACCCGGATTGCGATGCGGCGGCTGGTAGACACCTGCCGGCGGATGGTTAGGCTTCTGATCCTGAGCTGGACCAGCCGGGCGATTATTCTGGTTCTGGTTATGGTTGGCGCCAGCATTATAGGGAGGTCTGTCTTGATAGTTCCCTTGCTGTCTGAAGTTACGATAGCCAGCATAACCATTCTGATTATTGACGAAGCCTTGTTGGATGAAATTTACCTCTTCGGCAGACCAGACTTCTGCCTTACCAAAATTCTGACAACGGCCTCCGTTATGTGCGCAAGCTCCACACCACTCGCAATCGGCAACATAGACAGAAGCTGCCGGCGGCTTGATCGGTGTGGTAGACTTCTTCAAATGCTTCTCTACCTCTGCTTTGATTGTAGCTTCGAGATCTAGCTTGCTCATTGATCCTTCAGATTGTCGTTCCCAGTTCCTTGACTTGGAAGCACAGTTTGCGAAGTGAAGAAGAGCAGCTTCAGGTGTTAGTGTAGTGCAATCCCCTTCAGCTAGAGAATTGACCCATTTGGCAGATTCTTCTCAAAGTCCACGAGCAAAGATCCCAGCTAACTGCCTCTGCTCGAATCCATGATGAGGGCAGGCGTAGAGAAATTCTTGGAATCGATTCCAAGTATCATATAAGCTTTCTCCTTCTTTCTGGGAGAATCTAGCGATGTTGTCCTTGATGGTGGTTGTTCTGGCCGGAGGGAAGTATTCTTCAACGAAGTCCTAAGCCAGAGTATCCCAATCAGTGTAATAGCCAGGTGGTTTACCAGTAAGCCACCTCTTAGCAGGGCCTTTCAGAGAGAACGGGAAAGCTCTCAGACAAAGAGTGTTTTTGTCGAGGTTTCCGCTCTTGAAAGTGTTGCAGAGATCAAGGAAGTCTGCAAGATGAGTGCACGGGTTGTCTAGGGGCCTGCCTTCAAACTGTAAATCCCTAGAGATCATAGTCAAGAATGGAATCTTGATCTCATAGTCAGGATCTCCTTCAATGCGCGGAACGGCAATGGCAGATCGAATGCTAGTCGCGCTCGGCTTGTTATAGTCTGCTAGACTCTTCTGTGCAGGTGGTGGCGGCGGCGGTTGATCGCCATTTGGTGGTGGTGGTGGTAGTCTATCGTCCATGGCAGGAGATGGAGGAGGTGAGAGCGACTCGGTGTATGAAGCGGATGAAGATGACGGTACAGGTGAAGATGGAGATGAGGAACTCTCCTTTGGTTCCTCGATCGTGATCGGAGTGATGAATGGATTGGATATGCCTTTCTTCAGAATCTGTGATCGTAGAGGTGTAGCAGAACTGCCTGGTCTCTCTGCACTCTTAGCCTGTTCGGTTTGAGAGCGAGTCCAAGGATGGTGAGGCATACACCTGTAAACCTACAGATAACAAAGACAAACAAAACTAGTGTAAAATCGAAGTGGATGGAAAGGTGAAAGATGGAAAGTAGAAGAATATATTGCCAGTTCTTCTTTCGAACAATCAAAAGACCTCCCCGGCAACGGCACCAATTTGATGACCCGCCCAGTTGTTGTTATGCGGACGTTCAAACAAATAACTAACAAAGCTACAAAAGCTAGGGTAGATCGTATTCCAGGGGTTTTCTAAGATTGACTACTTCAAAACTGGCAAAATACTCAAATGCAAGCAAGTTGTGCGTGGTGTGAGTTCCACGACTTCTAAATCTACGAAATGCGGAGAAATTAAAAATTAAACTAAAGCAGATTGGAAATTAGGGTTTGAAAACAAGGATGACAGACGAACTTAGACTTTGAATCCCCCTTCGTTCCCCAGAGCATTGGCAATCAACAGATCAGCGGATTTCGATTCTCATTCAATCAATTACTAAGACACCACCATAACTCCTTACCCTTAGGTTTAAGACCGGCGAACGTTCGCTCTATCCGTTCTAACTACCAAGATTAACTAGCCGTCCGAGTACGGTCGCCTCTCGCAACGACTTAACTTAACTGGTGGAATTACTAACGATTTATGAGTTACTCTTGCAGTGAATTAACCCTAACCGGTTCCTACGAAAGGCACGCTCCAATTATAAGGTTAATTGTTCAATTTGATGTTTGAAAGTAAGGCGAGCGTTGGCTTCTATCCTTAGCTTAACCAGAATCTAATCTAGGTGATCAATCCAAACAAGAAACATGAACAATGAAGAACAAATCAAACATGAATGAGAAACTGATTGAATTTCGAATCTAATCACCGCCGATCCGTGACCGCTTAAAGCCCTGGGTCACTTAGGGTTCATCTAGTCTAAGCTCTAATGAGTTTAGCTACTCATGACTATTACAAAAGAAACAAAGACAAAGAGAGAGTTCATCATTCAGAGGAAGAACAAAAAAGAATCTGAAAAACCTAATTTAGACGACTTTGACAGACTTCGATCTTCGGTAGACAACACTCCTAACTCCGGTTCTCCGAGATGAAAGGGATGGCGTCACTATCTCTTTCCGGCTCTTCGAACTCTAACTCTTCGCTCCAGAACTTGAGAGGATTCTCTGAATTCTGATCTCCAAAAGTTATATTTTGCGAATTATGATGTATATCTTTTTTGGGCCGCCGGGTTAAGTATTTATACTTAATCCTAACTGATCCGGATTCCTCTAATATTTTCGCCGAAATTCTTGAGGAATTGCAAATGAGGGGGTATTTTTCGCTCTTCTCTGGACTCAGTTTTCGGTTCAAACACTTGATCGATTTCGCCGAAAATTCCTTTGACTCGGCACCAGTTGATATGTTATTTTCGCCGAAATCAATAGGTAATTTTTGGCGAAAATATCTTTGTAATCGGGCAGGATTTTGTTTGACTTTGATTGGCCCCTTTGATCGATTCCGGTTCAATTCCTCGATGTTCCAACGCCTTAGACACGTCCATGGCTACTTTATTTGATGGCAAAAAAACCTGTGCTAACACAAAAACACTAGAAAACCATCAAATAGACCCGAAACGGGCCAATGTAACACAAATGGCACAAGATAGGGCAATCGATTGAATATTCGTTATTCTACCCTAAAAACCATGTCTTAAGCAAAGAAATGTCGCTTAAATGAGGCTGATAATCACATCAAATCGAGTGTCATCAGCACCATTGGAGGCGATTTGGAGGTCGAGTACAACCTCGATCTGGACATCAGCCCCCTGGTAGTAGCGGATCCTCCTCTCGAAGACGAGGACGAGTCGGAGGAAGAAGATGAATCTGAGGAGTCCCAGCCTCAGCCGCAGCCAGAGTTTCACGACCATATACCCTCGCCACATCATCAGGCAGGGCACCACTCACCGCCGGCCGTCCCCGATCCATACCAGGCGCCTCACCCTTAGCACCGACCGCACCCCGCAGACATTGGAGAGCTGTATGAGCGACTGCAGGAGTGGCGCATCACCGACAACGCCACTCAAGAGGCGAGATGGACTATTATGCAGCAGCATATGCACCGCGCTGATAGGCAGTATGAGGCACAGATGGAGTGGCAACGTCAGCTCGGCGATTTCCTCCACTTCCCACCTCCCGGCGCGCCTAACCAGCAGTGACCGGGTTGTATCCTCTTTGTTGTCCCTTCTTTTTATTTATTCTTTTCGGATTTCGATCAAACTTTTTTTCTGTGTGGATCCGGGACACTTGTCCCGATTTCCTTTTATGTTTCATTTGTTTTTGTTTTGTAGGCAGTAGGGAGATTCCCTTTGCTTTGCTTCGGTAGATTCCCTCTGCTCCGAGGACCTGTGCTCATCCCCTACGCCAACCGTCTCGGTCCAGGTTCTTCTACTTCACTCTGAACTCTAGAATTAGTCCGGCGGCCCAAAATCAGATATACTTGGAAAAATACCTCATAATACATCATAATCAGAACTTCAGAATTCTCTCAAGTTCTGGAGCAAAGAGTTAGATTTCGAAGAGCCGGAAAGAGATCGTGATGCCATCCCTTCCATCTCGAGGACTCAAAACTAGGATTGCAGTCTACCGGAAGAACGAAGTTCTGCCGGAGTCGTCTTAATTAGGTTTTTCAGATACTTTTCTGTTCTTCCTTTGTATGATGAACTCTTCCTTTATCTTTGATTCTTTTGTGATGAATATGAGTAGCTAAACTCTTAGAGCTTAGACTAGATGAACCCTAAGTGACCCAGCGCTTTAAAGCGGTCACAGATCGGCGGTGATTAGATTCAAAGTTCAATCAGTTTCTCTTTCATGTTCGGTTTGTTCTTCATTATTCATGTTTCTTGTCTGGATTGATCACCTAGATTAGATTCTGGTTAAACTAAGGATAGAAGCGAACGCTCGCCTTACTTTAAAACATCAAACGGAACAATTAACCTTATAATTGGAGTGTGCCTTTCGTAGGAACCGGTTAGTGTTAATCCACTGCAAGAGTAACTCATAAATCGTTAGTAATTCCACCAGTTAAGTTAAGTCGTTGCGAGAGGCGACCGTACTCGGGCGACTAATTAATCTTAGTAGCTAGAACGGATAGAGCGAACGTTCGTCGGTCTTAAACCTAAGGGTTAGGAGTTATGGTGGTGTTCAGAATTGATTCAATGAGAATTGAAATCCGCTGATCTGTTGATTGCCTATGCTCTAGTGAACGAAGGGGGATTCGAAGTCTAAGTTTGTCTGTCATCTCTGTTTTCAACCCTAATTGCCAATCTGCTTTTAGTTTCAATTTTTAATTTCTCTGCATTTCTTAGAATTAGAAGTCGGTGAACTCACACCATGCATGAAGTGTTTAATCTGAGTAATTTTCTAGCTTATTTGAGTAGTCAATCATTCGAAGACTCATGGAATACGATCTACCTTAGCTTTTGTTAGCTTTGTTAGTTATTTGTTTGAACGCACGCACAACGACTGTGCTCATCATAGACAGCGGCTACCGGCGGCTTGATTGGTTTGGTAGACTTCTTCAGATGCTTCTCTACTTATGCCTTATAGTAGCTTCGAGATCGAGCTTGCTTCTTGATCCTTCAGATTGTCGTTCCCAGTTCCTTGACTTAGAAGCACAGTTCGTGAAATGAAGAAGAGCAGATTCAGGTGTGAGTGTAGTGCAATCCCTTCAGCTAGGGAATTGACCCATTTGGCGGATTCTTCTCGAAGACCTCGAGCAAAGATTTCAGCTAACTGTCTCTGCTCGAAACCGTGATGCTGAAACTTGTAGAGAAGTTTTTGGAATTGATTCCAAGTATCATATAAGCTTACTCCCTCCTTTTGAGAGAATCTGGAGATGCTGTCCTTGATGGCTATTGTTTTGGCAGGAGGGAAGTACTCTTCGACGAAGTCTTGAGCGAGAGTCTCCCAATCGGTATAGTAGCCAGGTGGGTTTCCAGTAAGCTACCTCTTAGCTGTGCCTTTCAGAGAGAACAGGAAATCTCTCAAGTAAAGAGTGTTCTTGTTGAGATTTCCATTCTTGAAAGTGCTGCAGAGATCCAGGAAATCCGCCAGATGTGTGCACGAATTGTCTAGTGGCCTGCCTTCAAACTGTAGATCCCTAGAGATCATAGTCAAGAATGGAATCTTGATCTGATAGTTAGGATCTCCTTCAATGCGCGGCACGACGATAGAAGACCGAACGCTAGTCGCGCTCTGCTTGTTGTAGTTGATGTGACTATATTTGGTGCATTTTAAGCCTTCGATTAGCCTATGAAATGCCCGTGTTTGATCCTTAAATGCCATGCCTTATATGCTTTTATTGAAGTTTTGTGCTAAGTGTCCTTTTGTTGCCCGGTTGCCACTTTGAGGCCAATTCCATGTCTATTGGAGCTGTTTTCTTTGTATTTTCAGGTCTTTCCATTAAAGTCCCGGTGACAAGGAGCATGTGGGATCAAACGGTAGGTCGATCGGAGCTAGGACGGAGGAGATACGGCCGATGCAAGATTGGAGAAAATGCACTTTCAGCTAAAGGAATTTTCGCCGAGAACCTAGAGTTCTCGGACCGAAAATTCTAAGCAGTCGGCGGAGGCTTGATCTTCAAAGAGATTTTCAGCGAAAACTTTCCAGTATTTTCGCCGAAAACATGAGAAGGAATGCAAGGCTGGATCGGTGATTTATGAAGGAATTTTTGGCGAAAACCTTATGAAGTTTTCGCCGAAAATATGAAGCAAAATCGGCCGAGTATATAAAGAGGAGTCGCGTTCAACTTGAGAAGGGAATTCATTATTTTTAGATTTCACACTTCATCAAAACCCTTCTCTCTCAACTTCTCAAATACCTTTCTCCTCATCTCCAATCCACAAATTGAGGATCAAACAAGAGAAAGGAGTTTAGTCTAGCAAGGGGTTTCTTCAAGCTCAAAGTTCATGAAAGCTGAATTGAATCTCAAGCAACAATGTGTAATTAATGTCCATGCATCTCACTCAAGTAGAATCAACGAACTCTCGCACAATTGACTCTCTATTCCTAGACCAAATGCACCATGCTCTCACTATATGAACAAAGGGAATGGAATGCTTTAAACTAGCTCAATGAAATGCTTGGAACTTGAATTCTATGCTAACAATCATCTAGCACAAGGTAATGATGCAAGACACTCTCATGTCAATCATATAACACTAGTCTAGCAATCACAAGGGTCTTTCAACCTTCAAATGAAAGAAAACTAAATGCACACCAAGTGTTTGATAAAATGACAACAAGGAAAACAAGCTCAAAATGGTTGTAACTTGATAATCCAATCTCTCAAATCATCCAATTACAATCCTACAACCTTAGATCAACATCAATCAATCATTCTCATGTATTGAAAGACATAATAATACTAAAAGAAAAAGTCAAGCTCAAATGGCTACAAAGCACATGGTCTAGGATCATCATCTTACACAAATGGCTATAAGAACATCAATCCAAACAATCAATCACCTATCCTAGCTCGATCCATCCCTCACTAAACTGAACCTAAGTTTAGCCTAGCTTAACCATGGAGGAAACCTGAAATTGAGGAGAGGAGATCATCCTTGCTTCCATGGAGGATCTTCTCACTTTGCTCTTCAAGCTCCAATCCAAGGGTGGAAGGCTTCACTTAGATCTTTAAATTGATCAACAATTGAGGGAGGTTGGTGTGTGGTTGAGGGAGAGGATGATGATGGAATTGGCAATTGAGAGAGAAGAGGTGTCGGGATGGTGTTGAAAAATAGAATAATGAATTGATTGCCTCAAATTCTCGCCCCTTTCACCTTTATATAGCACGCCGGATTTGCCTGATATTTTCGGTGAAAACAATGTAATATTTTCGCCGAAAACGTCCTTGAGAACACCTTACGGCTGCTTGATTCCTTCTAAAGTTTTTGGCGAAAACTTTGAATGTTTTCGCCGAAAATATTGTCAAAGAGCAAAGGCCTTCTGTCTGCTTCGAGTTTTCGGACCGAGGACTTGAAAATCTCGCCGAAGACTTCTTCTTCGGTGAAAACTTTATGATACTTTCGCCGAAAATGTCTTTAGCTGAAAGTCGTATTTTCTTCGATTTTGCAACGTCCATATCTCCTCCGTCTTAGCTCCGATTGACCTCCCGTTTGATCCCACGTGCTCCTTGTCACTAGTACTACACTGCAACGGCCTGAAAATACAAATAAAACACCTCCAATAGACATGGAATTGGCCTCAAAGTAGCAACTGGATAACAAATGGACACTTAGCACAAAACATCAATAAAATCATATTAAGCATGGCATTTAAGGATCAAACACGAGCATTTCATAGGTCAATCGAGGACTTAAAATGCACTAAATATAATCACATCAAATTCCCCTACGACTAAGCTTTGCTTGTCCTCAAGCAAATGAATTAGAAAACATCCAAGTTCACAAATGACAAGATTTGCTCCATGGAGACTCAAGCAATAACAATTCGATTTAAACTGTTCCACGAACAAACTAAACCTACACATGCAAGAACGTCAACCAAACAAGTCTAGACCTCACTATTTTCTGCACACTTCAAGTAGTGGTTGATTGGGACACAACAAAACCGACCACGACAACACCAACTCTAATCAAAAGGACTTGAAATCGGGAAATGGATTGTAAGTGGTGAGTGATCATGACGTAGCTATCGACTCGACCTCATCCGCTTCTAGATCCACACTTTGCAAACTCGGGCTAGGATCAAGGGCTACATTTTGAGAACTCTTTTTTTTCCTTTTCTTTCTCTTTTCTTCTTCATTTTTTTCTCTTTTTCTTTGTTTTTTCTTACTGCATACTAGTGCTCGATCCAACACTTCACTTAGGTGTTGAACCTGCCTAGCTCACAGCTTTGCCTTTGCTAGTGCTCAACCCGACACTTCACTTAGGTGCCGAGCTTGCCTAGCTTAGCTTTTTTTTCTTTTCTTTTGAACATTTTTTTTTCAAATTAGCCACTTCATCCTTAGCCCCTTACAACTTCAACACAAGATTTCGAATTGGATTCCATCTAATCTCAAGCCACAATCACGTTGAAGAAAAACATGGAAAAGGGGTGAAAATACTGACAGCCTTCATCATCTTAGACCGGTGTTATCAAACCAATCAACCAACATACAAGAGTGATAAAATATATGTTCTGGCCTAGACTCAATTTGACATTAGCGCTAACATGCTAGGTTCTAAGTGGAACAGTCTAAACATCATTGTGAAAGATTGAAGTCAATTAAACACCAAGAGTCAAGAACCGAATGCTTCTACAGTAGAGGGAATCGACATTCAATTAAGATCATGCAACTCAACCGAGCAAAACATTAGACTAGACTTCTACCAACGAATAATCACCTCAAACCTCAAACTCCCCTACGACTAACATGAGCATTGTCCTCAATGATCTAAAGAGAGAGGGTAGGGTGGAACGAAGTTACCGCATTGGTAGAGAAAAGCTTAGGAACAAAGGAGTGGAAGAGTGGAACAAAGAAGCGCTCATTGTGAAGAGTGATCCGCCTAAGTGCTTGCCAACAGCCAACTCAAAGAACTAAAACAACACAAAAACACAAAAGCGAGAAAGTAAGGATAACATGGGTTGCCTCCTATGAAGCGCTTCTTTAACGTCTCTAGCTAGACGAAAGCACAAGGAATAAGCTAAGTAAAACCATCCCAACTCATTACCTCCTTGAAGTCAATATCATTACCTTCGCATGGCACACGGAACTTAAATTGAACCTTACCAACTTCGGGAGGAATGAACATGGGTTTCCCGGATGGTGAAGTGGAAGCAATGGAGAAGGGACCAAACCACTTGGAGTTGGGCCTTTCATCGGGTGGCTTCTTAGTCTTGCTAGTCTCACCCATTGGTGCAGCTTCCTTGCCCTTCTCAGGTGACTTCTTTACACCTTTCTTCTTAGCCTTAGGTGGTGTCTTTGGGAGTATGAAAGGTGGAGTCTCCTTTACTTCATCCGTCTTTTCCTGCACATCACTAATAGCAAACAACTCCGCAAGACTATGACGGACAAGGTTAGTGCTATTAGTAGCCGAAGTAATCTCATGCGGGTTCTTAGGATCATGGTGACTAGCAAAGACAAAGTAAATTCCATGCCATTTGAGAGGTCAAAAATCATGCATTCATTGTCGACCCTAAGGGTAAGTCTACCACCATAGACATCAATCAAAGCACGAAAGGTTGCTAAGAAAGGTCTCCTAAAATCAAAGGCACATCGGTACTACCCAAAGCATCTAGAATAACAAAATCCACCAGAAATTCAAAAGCACCGACCTTAACCAACACATCTTCAACAATACCACGAGGGGATTTCATGGACTTATCCGCTAATTGAACATTCATGAGGGTTGGTTTTAGAGTCCCTAGGCCTAGCTTCTTAAACATGCAATATGGCATAACATTGATACTAGCACCCAAATCGGCTAAGCCTCTACTTATAGCATGCTCACCAATAGTGCAAGGAATAGTAAACTACCTGGATCCATAAGCTTCTCCGGTGGTTGCTTAGAGAGAATGGCGGAGCATTGTTCGTTAAGCTTTGCCGAAGTTACATCCTTAAACTTGCGTTTGTTGGTGAAGATCTCTTTCATGAACTTCGCATATTGAGGCATCTTGGTGATTGCTTCTCCAAAAGGCATTGTGAATTGCACTTTGTCAAGAATCTCAACAAACCTCTTGAAATCTTTCTCCATGGAATCCGACTTCAAGCGAGAAGGATAAGGTGGTTTAGGCTTGTACGGAGGCACAACTGGTGCGAGAGGAGAGACCGGAGTAGCACTCGTCGTAGCCTCTTGAGAACCAACCTTATCGATCATCTTAGAAGCTTCTTTAGCCTTGACTCCTCTATCTTTGACCTCAATCTTATCGTGTCATCATCGGAGTCAACATCTTCAACCAAAACATAGTCATCATCTTGAGTTCTTACCGCTTTAGGTGTTGGGTCTTGAGCTTGCTTACCACTCCTCAATGTTACCGTCATAAGCTCCTCGGAAGCCTTGGGGTTGACCTCGGTGTTGGAGGGAAGGCTACCCTTTGGTCTCTCCGAGAGCGCCTTAGATATTTGGCCCAATTGAGTATTCAAATTGGTAATTGACGCTTGTTGATTCATGATAAGTTAAAGCATTGCCGCATTGGTGTCTTCTTGGGAGATTGAAGATCCACCTTCTTTGTTTGGAGGAGGTTTGTTGAAACCGGGTGGTCCATTACCCTTATGGTTATACATCCCCGGTGGATTAGAACCTTGCTCACCACCTTGGTTACCTTGATTTTGGATAGCACCTTGGTTCCATTGGTTTCCTCCTTGGTTGCCTTGGTTTTGATTTCCACCTTGATTCCATGTGGAGCCTTGATTGTACCCCTTGTATCCTTGGAATCCACCTTGATTAGGCTTGTTGTAATTCCCTCCTTGGTTCCAAGGACGGTTGTAGCTACCACCTTGATAGTTCCCTTGAGGGTTGAAGTTTCCATAGAACCCTTGGCCTTGCACAAAGCTTACTCCCTCAATGCTTTCACCTTGGTTAGGCTCGAAGTAGCGGAGGGGCAAATACTAACATCATGGCCTTGGCCTCCACAACACTCACAACACAACACCGTAGCAACCGGTGGATTACCCACTTTAGATGGCTTAGAAGGAGGCTTAGGCATACTAAGATTACTTACTTGAGATGCCATAGCGTCGATTTTAGACATGAGGAGCGCAATCGTAGGGTCATCTTCATCTCAATGTCCCGGTAACTTAGGCTTCTTTCCATAGGTAGATGACTCATTTGGTGCATCAACACTTATAGCTCTAGAGTCGTAGTGAGTGTCACTTCCATACTTGGACCTTGAGGTTGTTGTCGAGACCAACTCCTTGTTTTGTTGGCCATCTCCGCAAAGAGATCTAAAGCATCTTCGGGAGTGAGCATCCTTAGATCACCTCCGGCGGCTTGGTTGATCATCCTTGTATTCTCAAAGTCAAGGGACCTAGCAAAGATATCTGCCAAGCTCCATTCGGCGAAGTTGTGATGAGGACAAGACCGAAGAAGGGCTTGGAACCTATTCCAAGTCTCATGGAAGAGCTCTCCTTTGTGTTGTGTGAAGTGGTTGATTCGATCCCGGATTGCATCCGTCATATAGGGGGGAAAGAACTCCTCGAGGAAGGCTTCGCTAGTCCCTCCCATGTAGTGAATGTTCTACTAGGTTGGTTCTCCAACCAAGACTTGGATCTACCTTTGAGTGAGAAGGGGAAGAGTCGGAGTCGTACACAATCCGGGTGAACTTGATCGTTCTTCACCGTATCGCATATCTCAAGGAAGTCTTTGAGGTGCCTTGATGGACATTCTCCATCAATGCCATTGAACACCACTCCATTTTGCACCATCTGAATCATATTGGGCTTTAGCTCGAAATTTCTTGCACTTACCGGTCTTCGCACGATGCTCGAGGCTGCCCCTTCGAGGGTTGGGCGAGCATAATCAGCTAATGTGCACCTCGCACCTCTTTGCGATTGATCGTCTTCATTAGTGTGATGCGAATGCACCGAGTGGTTATCTTCATCTTCATGGTGAGACATGTTGTTGCGTGTGGTGCTATGAACTAGGTGAGGAGGAGAACGAGTTGGCGGTTCAAACACGACCTTGATGCCTTGGAGTCGTGCTTCGAGACGTGTGATCCGCCTCATGCACTAACACCAATTTCCTGCAAACAAGCACAACGAACACACCCGAGTAATACAACGATGCGGGATAACAAAGTGAACAAAGAGTAACAAGGAAGCAAAAAGGAAAATGGAAGGAAGTGTAAAGATCGGTTCACTAATAATTGCTTTCTTAGGAATGAGAGGTCCCCGGCAACGGCGCCAAAAACTTGATAAGTAATTTATCAAGGTCGTATTCCTCAAGGCCCTCTCATGGGCTATACTCACAAGGTTCGTGAACGGTCCTTTACCTTTGATTTGCACCCTTTTGATTTGCTTTCTTGTTTAGTTTCTTTTATGTTTTTATTTCCTTTCCAAACTAAAACCAATTTTAAATGAATAGACCGTCCATGAACCGTGTGAGTATTAGCTTTTGAGAGAGCCCTCGTGCAATACGACCTTGATAGTTGTGAGTTAAATCTCGCGCATCAAGTTTTTGGCGCCGTTGCCGGGGACTTTCTCAATCCTTTGAAAGCATTTAGTAGTGGACCGTTCTATTCACTTCCTTCCGATTTATTTTTGCTTCTTTGATTTTTGTTTTTGTGGTTTTGTTATCCCGCATTGTTGTACTACTTGGTTGTGTTTGTTGTGCGTGTTTGTAGGTCCCTTATCCACCTATCTAGTTCATGGGAGCAAGGTTGCAAGTAAGATGAATTCGTGGAATGGAGGTAATGGTTATGGCACCTATCAAGGGTGGAATCCATCTCCCAACTCATACTATGGTCATCCTACTCCATCCAATTACTACCAAGGAACTTGTGAGGGAGATAGCCCATGGTGGGATCAAGATCAACAAGCTTCAACACCCATGTGGAATGAGCAATGTCCCTATCCATCTCCACCCTACCATCAAGTCTTGCCGGAGTATTATCAAGAGGATTTCACAAGCTATGAGCAACCCTCTCAACCTCCTTCTATGTTAGAGGAGCTCTTGAAAATGGTAAAGGAAAGTGAGCGTCCTCGAGAGGAGTTCGTAAGCTATGAGGAACCTCCTCCACCTTTGCCCACGCTTGAGGAAGCTTTGAAGATTGCGGAAGTCAATGCGAATCAACTTAATCGCTTAGCTCAAAGCATGGCGCACATCAATGGGATGCTTGAAAATGAACATCAACCCCATAAGGTGGAGCAATACTCTCCCTGTCCATCCATGCTAGATGAGTTCTTGAAGATTGCGGACGACAACACGGCTCGGCTCAATCGCCTAGCTCAAAGTATGAATCTCGTCATGGATGTGCTAGAGAATGAGAATCAGCCCAAGAAGATGGAGTACGCTTATGATGATGAAGATGACATGTGTGAACCGGAGGAGCTTGACACGGAAGAAGATTTGGTAGTGGAGGAGGTTGAAGAGCATGTTCTTCCCATGGAGACGCCATATGACAATGATGTGAGGATAGAGGAACCAAGGATACTTGAGGTTGATGACCCTTTAGAGGAGGTGAGAGATGATTTGGAGACGCTTCAAGAAGAGGTGACACCGAGAGTGGAGCACGAAAGTGAACAACACCACTCTATTGTGGTCCCAACAAAGATTGTTAGTGCTCTTCAATCTTCTTGCTTGATCATGAAGTATTTGTGCCAAGAACCCAAGGAGACATGCATCTCTACCCCTCCTAAGGTAACCATGGAAGTGGAGCCACCTCTACTTGAACCGGAAGACTCCTTGAGTGGTATCACCAACATGGAGACGACGGAGCTCGTTGGCATCCCCCTTCCATACATTCTTCCTCAAACTCCTAAACTCTATGGTAGAAGGCCATGGCAAGGTAACAATTGGAACTCAAGCTTAGCTCATTGGTCATTCTACCATTTGCTTCTATTGCTACTTGGAGCTCAAACTTCATCATGGAAGAAGCTACTTGACTTCAAGGAGGTACTAAGTTGGACACCCTAACGCAGGTATCGTCGAGCTTAAGACGGTAACCAAGCGCTTCTTGGGAGGCACCCCATGTTATCTTTAATTTTTCGCTTTTAATTCTTGTTTGAGGTTTTTGTGTTGTTTTAGCTTTTTGAATAAGGTTTGGCAAGCATTTTGGATCACTCTTCACCAAGGATCATCATGGAACTTTTTCACCTCTATTACGTCCTATGCTCCTCTCTACCAATGCGGTAACTTCGTTCCACCTTACCCTCTCTCTCTTGATCATTGAGGACAATGCTCATGTTAGTCGTAGGGGAGTTTGAGGTTTGGTGTGATTATTTGTCGGTAGAAGTCTAAGGCTATGTTTTGATGTGTTGCATGATGTTAATTGAATGTCGAATTCCTCTATTGTAGAATCGTTCGGTTCTTGACTTTTGGTGTTTAATTGACTTCAAGTTTTCATAATGACGTTTAGACTGTCCTACTTAGAACCTATAACCAGCATGTTAGCACTAATATCAAATGAGTCTGGGCCAGAACTGAGATTTTATCACTCTTGTATGTTGGTTGATTGGTTTGATACGTGTTTTTGTACCGCTCGATAACACCGGTCTAAGATGATGAAGGCAATCAGAATTTTCACCCCTTTTCCATGTCTTTCTTTACCCTTTTTGATCCTTCGTGATTGTGGCTTGAGATTAGATGGAATCCAATTCGAAATCTTGTGTGGAAGTTGTAAGGGGCTAAGGATCAAGTGGCTAAATTGTGAAGAAAAGAAAAAAAGAGAAAATGCTCAAAAGAAAAGCTAGGCAAGCTCGGCACCTAAGTGAAGTGTCGGGTTGAGCACTAGCAAAAGGGCAAAGGCTGTGAGCTAGGCAGGTTCAACACCTAAGTGAAGTGTTGAATCGAGCACTAGTATGCAGTAGAAAAAAAGAAAAAAAAAAAGAAAAAAAAATGGAAATGAAAAGAAAAGAAAAGAAAAAAAAAAGAGTTCTCAAATGTAGCCCTTGATCCTAGCCAGAGTTTGTAAAGTGCGGATTTAGAAGCGGATGAAGTCGAGTCGATAGCCACATCACGATCACTCACCACTTTCAAAAATTCTCCTTTCCCCCGCCTTATCCGTCCCATTTCCTGATCTCAAGTCCTTTTAATTAGAGTCGGTGTTGTCGTGGTCGGTTTTTCTGTATCCCAATTAACCACTACTTGAGGTGTGCAGAAGATAGTGAGGTTTAGACTTATTTGGTTGATGTTCTTGCATGTGTAGGTTAAGTTTGTTCGTAGAACAGTTTAAGCCGAATTGTTATTGCTTGAATCTCAATGGGGCCGAACTTGTCATTTGTGAGCTTGGATGTTTTCTAGTTCATTTGCTTGAGGACAAGCAAAGCTTAGTCGTAGGGGAATTTGATGTGACGTTATTTAGTGCATTTTAAGCCTTCGATTAGCCTAAGGATTTCCCATGTTTGATCTCATTTTGCTATGATTTATATGCTTTTATTGAAGTTTTATGCAAAGTGCTATCTTGTTGTCCGGTTGCTACTTTGAGGCCAATTCCGTGTCTATTGGAGTTGTTTTCTTTGCATTTTCAGGTTTTGGCATTGAAGTACTGGTGACAAGGAGCACGTAGGATCAAACGGGAGGTCAATCGGAGCTAGGACGGAGGAGTTATGGCCGATGCAAGTTTGGGAAAAATGCACCTTATAGCTGAAGAAGTTTTCGGCCGAAAACTCTAAGTTCTCGGACCGAAAACCTTAAGCAGAAGGCGGAGGCTTGGTTTATGAAGACATTTTCGGCGAAAACAGCTCAGTGTTTTCGCCGAAAATATTAGAAGAAATGCCCAGCCGTTTTGAAAGACATTTTCGGCGAAAATGTTACACAATTTTCGCCGAAAATGCCAGGCAATTCCAGCACAGTATATAAAGAAGAAGGAGGCGAAAATAGAAGAAACAATTCATAATTTTCAGATGTTCACCAACTTCATCAAAACCCTTCTCTCTCAACTTCTCAAATACCGTTCTCCTCATCTCCAATCCACAACCCTAGAGCAAGGTGCAAATCAAAGTAGAGGAGCTTGGATTGAAGCCCACAACCTTGGAGAGGAGCTTGCAAGAGGAGGATTGCCATGGTGTTCTTGGTGATCATCTCTCTTTCTTTCTCTTTTGTTTCCTTGGCCATGTGTGGCTGATTTCTTAGGTTTTCTTGGATTGATAGATGGTTGTGCTAGGATAGAGGTGAATTGTACAAACATGCTATGATTGTTCTTGGATTGTATGAGGATGGTCTCTATGACTTGTTGTTAATTCCATTGATGGCTATGGCTTGATTGGACTATTATTTGTGATGTAATGCATGAGAGTGCTTAGATTACATGGATTGTAGGTCTAGGGATTGAAGGGGGTGTGTTCTAAGAGATTAGATCATCTCAATTCAACCATAGTTGCATGATTTCTCACTTGTGCATTTTATCGAACACTTGGTGTGCATTAGGTTTTTCATTCAATTGAACTTTGATTAGTCTTTTGATGATTCTCTTAGTGTTAGGACATTGACATGAGAGTGTGGTGTCTAGCCTAGTGGTCATAGAGTCATAGGAGAGGGTTTTGTAGCTTGGCATTCCATCAAACACCTTTAATGCATCCTTAGTCACTTAGCTTGAGAGCGAGAGCCTAAGTTGAGTGGTTCTAGGATAGGGATTTAGTGCGACGAGAGTGCATTGAGTCTATAGAAGGGATTTGCATGGTCATTCGTTTGCATCCTCGATCATGTTTGGCTTGTTTGTGCATTTATTCCTCTTGAGCATGATGAAGCTATCTTTCCAAGTTAACCTCCTTTACCTTTGATTTGCACCCTTTTGATTTGCTTTCTTGTTTAGTTTCTTTTATGTTTTTATTTACTTTCCAAACTAAAACCAATTTCAAATGAATAGACCATCCATGAACCGTGTGAGTATTATCTTTTGAAGAGCCCTCGTGGAATACGACCTTGATAGTTGTGAGTTAAATCTCGCGCATCAGTAGTCAGCTAGACTCTTCTGTGCAACTGGTGGTGGAGGTGGTGATAACTGATCATCCATGGTAGGAGATGGAGGAGGTGAAAGTGACTCGGTGTATGAAGCAGGATGAAGATGACGGTGAAGATGAAGATGAGGAACTCTCCTTCAGTTCCTCGGTCTTGATCGGAGTGACGGATGGAAGTGGATTGATTATGCCTCTCGGTGTTGCAGTTTTACGGTATCAAATAACTAACCTACCGAAGTAGACTAGATCGTATTCCACAGGGTTTCTACTAATCGACTACTCAAAGAAGCTGGCAAATTACTCAGGTTTAAACACTTAGTGCGTGGTGTGAGTTCCACGACTTCTAATCTAATAAAGCAGGAAAATAAAAGACAGAAAAGTAAAAGGTTGACTAACGAGAAGATAGACGAACTTAGATTTCGAATCCCCCTTAGATCACCAGAGCATTGTCAATCAACAGATCAGCGGTTTTCAATTCTAATTCAATCGGTTTCTATACACCACCATATCTCCTTACCCTTAGGTTTAAGACTGGCGAACGTTCGCTCTATCCGATCTAACTACCAAGATTAACTAACCGCCCGGGTACGGTCGCCTCTCGCAACGACTTAATTAACTGGTGCAATTACTAACAATTTATGAGTTACTCTTGCAGTGGATTAACCCTAATCGGTTCCTACGAAAGGCACAATCCAATTATAAGGTTAACTGGTTGAATTGATGTTTTAAGAGAGGCGAGCATTCGCTTTTATCCTCAACTTAACAAGAATCTAAACTAGGTGATCAAGGAAGACAGGTTTAAGCGCCAAAGCAGGGAACTGTCTAGCGACTAACCCTAGCTTGCAAAAACCTAATCTGGGCGACCAACCAAATAAGAAACATAAAACTGATTGAACTTCGAATCTAATTACCGCCAATCCATGGCCGCTTTAAAGCCCTGGGTCACTTAGGGTTCATCTAATATAAGTTCTACAAGTTTAGCTACTCATATCAGAAACAAGAGAATCGAAAACAAACAAGGAATACATCTCAGGTAGGAAGAACAGTGAAGAACTGTAAAACCTAATTCGACGAATCCGTGAAGCTTCAATCTCCGGTAATCTTCAATCCAAGCTCCGAGTCTCTGAGGTGAAGGGATGGCGTCACGATCTCTCCACGATTCTTTGAACTCTCTAAACTCTCTCTCGAACTTCTAGGTCTGGAAAGTATGATTGATATTATGAGGTACATTCTATTTTGGGCTGCCGGTTAAGTATTTATACTTAACCCTAATACTGCCGGGTTTTGCCTGATATTTTTGCCGAAAATATTGAGGAATTTTTCGGCGAAAATTCCTTTGTAAATGGATGGTCCGCCGGTTGATTTCTCCTCTAAATTTCGGTCCAATAGTTTTCAGTCGAAAACTTGGGGTTTTCGCCGAAAACTTCCTTCAGTCGGCATCAGTGATTTTGTGCATGTATTTTCGCCGAAAATGCTAGGGTATTTTCGGCGAAAATTCCTTTGTAAACCGGGGCAGGAATTGTTTCGACTTGATTGGCTCCTTGGATCGATTCCGGTGCAATTCCTCGAGGTTCCAACGCCTTAGACACGTCCTTGGCCACTTTATTTGATGGCAAAAACCTGTGCTAACATAAAAACACTAGAAAACCATCAAATAGACCCGAAACGGGCCAAGGTAACACAAATGGCACGAGATAGGGCAATCAATTGAATATTCGTTATTCTACCCTAAAAACCATGTCTTAAGCAAGGAAATGTCGCTTAAATGAGGCTGATAATCACGTCAAATCGAGTGTCATCAAAATACCCCACACTTAAGCTTTTGCTTGTCCTCAAGCAAACTGAACTAGAACACACTCAAATTCACAAATGACACGAGATTAAACTAAGATTCAATTTTAAAAATTTGGTTTAGACTGTTCCACGTAGAACGAGTGACCTACACATGCAAGAACATCAACCAAATAAATTTTCGATCTCACTAATCTCTGCACACATCAAGTAGTAGTTTCAACAAAGCACGTTTCTTGGGAAAAAATTAATCATAATTAACCGACTACGATAACAACAATTCTAATCAAAAAGACTTTAAGCTCTAGCCATGATGTGGATGCAGAGGTAGGAAAAATGACGTGGCTATCGACTCGACTTCATCTGTTTCTAGATCTGTACGTTACATGTTCTAGCTAGGACCAATTTAAACAATGATTTATTTCAAGTTCAACTTCTTCCTTCAATTGATTTACTGCATACTAGTGCTCGATACCAAACACTTCACTTAGGTGTTGGACCTGCCTAGCTCATAGTATTTGTGCTTATGCTAGTGCTCAACCCGAACACTTCACTTAGGTGTCGGGCTTGCCTAGCTTTATTTTTAGCACTTTAAAGAACTTAACATTAACTTGCACAACTCAATTACGTGATTCAACAATTTAGCCACTTGGTCCTAGCTAGTTATAACTTTTTTTACACAAGATTTTGAATTGGATTTTCGCCTAATCTCAAGCCACAATCACAGGTGAACAAATATGGAGTGGAAAAACATGGAAGAAGCTAGCATTTATCATCTTAGAATGGTGTTATCGAGCTTTGTTATTAAAAGTCAATCAGTTTAATTGATTCAAATTCCAACTACAAGAGTGATTTATGATCTGTTCTGACCTAGACTCATTTAATATCAGTTCCGACACGTTGGTTACAGGTTCTAAGTGGAACAGTCTAGACATCATTGTTTAAAATTGAAGTGAATTTAACATCAGAAGTCAAGAATTGAGCAATTCTATGCTAGAGAATTTTCAAATTTGAACCACAGAATCATAGATAGCAAGCAAGATCATGCATAATCCTAGAATCCTACCCCACACTTAAACCGTTCTGTGTCCTCACAGGACTAAACTAGAGTAGAGAGATACGAGGAACCTGGAGGGTGATGGTCGGTGTAGCAGATGAGCACGGAGAGTCCAGAGCGGAGCGGAGTAGCTACTCGAGTTCTTACAAAACAAAAACAATAAAAGATCAAAAGGATACCGGGACAAGGGTCCCGAATCCACACAGAATAAAAGTCGAACAAAGAAGGTTTAGGGGAATTTTGAAAATTTTCGAGATGGGAAAGTAAGGAGAGAGAGACGCGACTGGGAATTAAAGAGATAAGGTCCGAAAATTTGCCTTGAATTTTCGGCGAAAATAAGTGCAAATTTTCACCAAAAATATCAATTAAAATGTACTGCCGGTTTTTCAAAGGTATTTTCGCCGAAAACTACAAGTAGTTTTCGTCGAAAATTGGAGTTAAAATCGACCAGAAATACAGTGAGATTTCAAAGAGAGTTTTCGCCGAAAATAGGGTGCATTCTCGCCGAAAATTTTGAACTACACGATTGAAAATATTTTTGCAGATCCGGCAAACTTCAGAAAATCACAATTAAATCCACAAAAATCGGAACAACCTCAATCAACTTGCAAATGACACTATGACACACAGACTACACAGGAAAAATAAGAAATCAAACAAACTGACACTTTTGGTTCCCCCGAACCGACTCGAAAATACTATGTTTGACACAAATGAAAAACTGACTCCAGCCGTTGGTTGCCTCCCACGAAGCGCTCTAGATTAACGTCCTTGAGCCGGACGGTACCTGTTAGGGACCCCAACTCAGAAGCTCCTTCAAGTAAATGGTCTTCTTCAAGGCCAGCGGTTGAGTGCCATGTAGCACTCCAGAAGGGTGATGCAGCGGGTAGTGCTCTAGTAGATCGTGGTTCTGTTTGGATGACCAGTTCTTCTCGAATTCTCCTACTAGAAGAGGAAAGAGGTAGTACGGCGTGGCATGATCAATGAGCTCCACCTTCTCCAACTGATGCTCATCGAGATGTCTCTCCGGATCGAGTGTGTATACTTCCAAATCCTTGACGTCTTTGATTCCCACGTGCTCGTCTCTGGCTTGATCTATAGGTTGGCTCGGCGGAAGCTCAATTGAGGATATCTCCTTGATTTCTTTGTGCTCCTCTTCAACTTCAACTTCAACACAGGTGAATTCCATGCTTTCAAGATAGACGAGCTTAACGCCTTCATCAGCCACCACCGCCAACAATTCTTCATCGGATTCTTCATCGGATTCCTCTATCTTCTTCTTCGAACATCTCCTGAGCGTGTTCTTCCATTAATTGATTTGGTTGGTCGAGCTTGATGTCCGTTGTGAGATGAGCTTGTAATATTATAGTGATATTATCCAAGGCGGATAGGGTTCTCGACGAGCATTGTTGATGTTCATGAGCTTGTAGAATGATATCTTCGTTATCTCTAGCGCCACTTTGATGTGCTTGTTGGTGTATCTCTTGGTAATCTTGTAGCAATGCAGAGATATTATCAAAGAGGGAGTCAAATCTCGCCGTTTGTTGTTGTTGTTGATGTAGCATCTCTTGGTAATCCTCAATATTTGGTGCTCCATTGACGCGCCACTCTTGGTACTGGTCATCGCACCTATAATCCTGCATAATCAAAACTAAGAAGCACTACCTAGGTAAATCATGGAAATATGGAGGAAAATTAAATGGTAAGGCGGAAAGGTAGAAGAATAATTTGCCAACTCTTCTTTCAAACAATTAGAAGAATCCCCGGCAATGGCCCAATTTGATGTTGCAGTTTTAGCGGTATCAAATAACTAACCTACCGAAGTAGACTAGATCGTATTCCACAGGGTTTCTACTAATCGACTACACAAAGAAGCTGGCAAATTACTCAGGTTTAAACACTTAGTACGTGGTGTGAGTTCCACGACTTGTAATCTATTAAAGCAGGAAAATAAAAGACAGAAAAGTAAAAGGTTGACTAACGAGAAGATAGTCGAACTTAGATTTTGAATCCCCCTTAGATCACCAGAGCATTGGCAATCAACAGATCAGCGTTTTTCAATTCTAATTCAATCGATTTCTATACACCATCATAACTCCTTACCCTTAGGTTTAAGACTGGCGAACGTTCGCTCTATCCGATCTAACTACCAAGATTAACTAGCCGCCCGGGTACGGTCGCCTCTCACAACGACTTAATTAACTGGAGCAATTACTAACGATTTATGAGTTACTCTTGCAGTGGATTAACCCTAATCGGTTCCTACGAAAGGCACACTCCAATTATAAGGTTAACTGGTTGAATTGATGTTTTAAAGAGAGGCGAGCGTTCGCTTCTATCCTCACACTACAAAAAAAGAGCGTTTTGGCGTCGGTTGAAACGAAAGTATTTAGCGTCGGTCGACCGGTCGACCGACGCTAAATAGAATCTCGCATTTTGGCATCGGTCGTTTGGTCGACCGACGCTAAATTGGGTAGTTATGAACCCTAAACGACGGATCTCCCACTCATTCCTCTCTATCTTCCCTATCTTCTTTCCCTGTCTTCTTCTTCTTTGAACCATCGCCGTCGCCATCCATCACTTCCCTATCTTCTTCTTCTTCTCTCACTTCCCTATCTTCTTCTTCGAACCACCGCCGCGCTCATCTCGCTCAAGGTCGCCACCGCGCCATCTCTTCCAAGGCTGCCGCCACGCCATCCCTTCCAAGGCCGCCGCCGCTCATCTCGTTCCAAGGACGCCACCGCGCCATCCCTGCCAAGGCCACCGCCGCGCCATCCCAGCCCCTTCGCCGCCGCTCATCTCGCTCAAATCCGTTCAGCCGACGTCATCTATTCCTAAACCTAAGGTACTTCGTCTTCTCAGACCTAAGGTACTTCGATTTATGGATTTAGGGTTTTTGCTTTCCTCCTCACAGGGTTTTTGGTGTATTTGCAGAAGAAGAAGAAGTAGGAGGGAAGAAGAAGCAGCTGTAGCTGCAGAAGAAGAAAAGAAGGAAGGAAGAAGAAGAAGCACTGAAGAAGACGAAGGGAAGAAGAAGGAGCTGTAGCTGCAGAAGAAGAAAAAGAAGGAAGGAAGAAGAAGAAGCACTGAAGAACACAAAGGGAAGAAGAAGGAGGGAAGAAGAAGGAGCAGCTGCATCTGTAGCTGATTTTTTTTTGTGATTGTCAGCCTATTTAGCGTCGGTTGGTCAGTGCTCTAGCACCGGTCGACCAAAAAACCGACGCTAAAGTTTAACGTCACCACATCTGGCGTCGGTTCGGTCGACCGACGTTATTCAAAATAGTGTCGGTCACTGACCGACGCCATAACGCGCGTCTGACCGACGCTAAACCCCTTTTTTTTGTAGTGTCAACTTAACAAGAATTAAACTAGGTGATCAAGGAAGACAGGTTTAAGCGCCAAAGCAGGGAACTGTCTAGCGACTAACCCTAGCTTGCAAAAACCTAATCTAGGCGACTAACCAGAAAAGAAACATAAACAATCAAGAACAAAACAACCATGCAAAGAGAAACTGATTGAACTTCGAATCTAATTACCGCCAATCCGTGGCCGCTTTAAAGCCCTGGGTCACTTAGGGTTCATCTAATCCAAGCTCTACAAGTTTAGCTACTCATATCAGAAACAAGAGAATCGAAAAAAAACAAGGAATACATCTCAGGTAGGAAGAACAGAGAAGAACTGTAAAACCTAATTCGACGAATCCGTGAAGCTTCAATCTCCGGTAATCTTCAATCCAAGCTCCGAGTCTCCGAGGTGAAGGGATGGCGTCACGATCTCTCCACGATTCTTTGAACTCTCTAAACTCCCTCTCGAACTTCTAGGTCTAGAAAGTATGATTGATATTATGAGGTACATTCTATTTTGGCCCGCCGGTTAAGTATTTATACTTAACCCTAATACTGTCGGGTTTTGCCTGATATTTTCGCCAAAAATATTGAGGAATTTTCGGCGAAATTTCCTTTGTAAATGGATGGTCCGCCGGTTGATTTCTCCTGTAAATTTCGGTCTAATAGTTTTCGGTCGAAAACTTGGGGTTTTCGCCGAAAACTTCCTTCAGTCGGCATCAGTGATTTTGTGCATGTATTTTCGCCGAAAATGCTAGGGTATTTTCGGTGAAAATTCCTTTGTAAATCGAGGCAGGAATTGTTTCAACTTGATTGGCTCCTTGGATCGATTCCGGTGCAATTCCTCGAGGTTCCAACGCCTTAGACACGTCCTTGGCTACTTTATTTGACGGCAAAAACCTGTGCTAACATAAAAACACTAGAAAACCATCAAATAGACCCGAAACGGGCCAAGGTAACACAAATGGCACGAGATAGGGCAATCGATTGAATATTCGTTATTCTACCCTAAAAACCATGTCTTAAGCAAGGAAATGTCGCTTAAATGAGGCTGATAATCACGTCAAATCGAGTGTCATCACCTCTCCTTGGAATCTGTGATTGTCGAGGTGGAGCAGAACTGCCTGGTCTCTCTATACTCTTAGCCTTGTCGGTTTGAGAGCGAGTCCAAGGGCGGCGATGCATACACTTGTGAACAACCTACAAATAACAAAAACAAACAAAACCAGTGTAAAATCGAAGTGGATGGAAAAATGAAAGATGGAAGGTAGAATAATAAAATGCCAGTTCTTCTTTCGAACAATCAAAAGAAGTCCCCGGCAACGGCGCCAATTTGATGAAGGTCAAATAAACTACCATGCTTAGAAACCTAGGGTAGATCGTATTCCACGGGTCTTCTAATGATCGTTTACTCAAATATAAAGGCAAGTTATTCAAGTTTAAACACTTTATGCGTGGTGTGAGTTCCACGACTTCTAATTCTAAGAAATGCACGGAAATTAAAAACTAAAACTGACAACAGATTGAAAGATAAAGATGACAGACAAACTTAGACTTTTAATCCCCCTTCGTTCACTAGAGCATTGGCAATCAACAAATCAGCGGATTTCGATTCTCGTTCAATCAATTCTAAGACACCACCATAACTCCTTACCCTTAGGTTTAAGACTGGCGAACGTTCGCTCTATCCAATCTAGCTACCAAGATTAATTAGCCGCCCGGGTACGGTCGCCTCTCGCAACGACTTAACTTAACTGGTGCAATTACTAATGATTTATGAGTTACTCTTGCAGCGGATTAACCCTAACTGGTTCCTATGAAAGGCACACTCCAATGATTAGGTTAATTGTTCGATTTGATGTTTAAGATAAGGCGAGCATTCGCTTCTATCCTTAGCTACTCATGTTCATAACAAAAGAATCAAAGACAAAGATAGAGTTCATCTTGAACAGAGGAAGAACATAAAAGGATCTGAAAAACCTAATTAAGATGTCTCCGGCAGAACTTCGATCTTCGGTAATCTGCAATCCTAGCTCTGAGTCTTCGAGATGAAAGGGATGGCGTCACGATCTCTTCCTGGCTCTTCGAACTCTAAACTCTGCTCTCGAACTTGGGAGAATTCTCAAGTATTTTGTATTATGAGGTATATAGTTAGTCTCCTCTGATTTTTGGCCACCGGTTAAGTATTATACTTAACCCTAATACCGCCGGATTTTGCCTGGAATTTTTGCCGAAAATATGAAGGAATTTTCGCCGAAAATATGAAGGAATTTTTGCCGAAAATTCCTTTGTAAAATGACTAATCGCCGGCTGGATTCTCCTGTGATTTTCTGACGCCGGGGTTCTCGGCGAAAACTTCTTCTTGTCAGCACTGTCGATTCCTTCATGAGTTTTCGCCGAAAACCTTGGGGGATTTAACTGAAAACTTCAGTGTAAAATGGGGCAGGGTTTGGTTCAACTTCATTGACTCCTTGGATCGATTCCGGTGTGATTCCTTGAGGTACCAACGCCCTAGACACGTCCTTGGCTACTTATTTGACAGCAAAAACCTGTGCTAACATAGAAACACTAGAAAACCATCAAATAGACCCGAAACGGGCCAAAGTAACACAAATGGCACGAGATAGAGCAATTGATTGAATATTCGCTATTCTACCCTAAAAACCATGTCTTATGCAAGGAAATGTCGCTTAAATGAGGCTGATAATCACGTCAAATCGAGTGTTATCAAGAGGAGAGAAAACATGATAGCTAGACCTAGTGAGATCAAACAAACCCTAATATCTAGGAAAGCCCTAGTGGTCATTCTTTACAAAGAATGTTTGATCTCTAACCCTAAGACCTCTCTTCCTAGTGCTGTGTCTGCACTTTTGCAGGATTTTGAAGATGTATTTCCCAAGGAAATCTAGCAACATGTCGAAGAATTGATGGACAAGGGATATGTGAAGGAGAGCATGAGTCCATGTCCTGTTCCAGTCATCCTTGTGCCAAAGAAGGAAGGAACTTGGAGGATGTGTGTCGACTGCCGAGCAACTGATGACACTCGATTTGACGTGATTATCAGCCTCATTTAAGCGACATTTTCTTGCTTAAGACATGGTTTTTAGGGTAGAATAACGAATATTCAATCAATTGCTCTATCTCGTGCCATTTGTGTTACTTTGGCCCGTTTCGGGTCTATTTGATGGTTTTCTAGTGTTTCTATGTTAACACAGGTTTTTGCCGTCAAATAAGTAGCCAAGAACGTGTCTAAGGCATTGGAACCTCAAGGAATCGCACCGGAATCGATCCAAGGAGCCAATCAAGTCGAACCAATTCCTGCCCCGTTTTACACTGAAGATTTCGCCGAAAATACCTTCACATTTTCGGCAAAAATGCATGTACAAATCGACTGATGTCAGCCAAAGGGTGTTTTCAGCGAAAACAGTGTTTTCGCCGAGAACCGACGATCCGAAAACTACAGAAGAATCCAGCCGGCAATCATCCCTTTTGCACTAGGATTTTCGGTGAAAATCCCTTAATATTTTTGGCGAAAATCTTAGTTAAAATCCGGTGGTATTAGGGTTAAGTATAAATACTTAACCGGGGCCCAAATAAAGGGAGATGACTTTTCATACATCATAATTACCAACTAATACCGAAATTCTCAGAATTCTCAAGAGTTCTGAAGGAGAGTTTAGAGTTCGAAGAGCCAAGAAGAGATCGTGACGCCATCCCTTCCATCTCGAAGACTCGGATCTAGGATTGCAGTTTACCGGAAGATCGAAGTTCTGCCGGAGTCGTCTTAATTAGGTTTCTCAGATCCTTTTCTGTTCTTCCTCTGTATGATGAACTCTATTTATGTCTTTGATTCTTTTGTGAAAAACATGAGTAGCTAAACTCTTAGAGCTTAGACTAGATGAACCCTAAGTGACCCAGGGCTTTAAAGCGGTCACGGATCGGCGGTGATTAGATACAAAGTTCAATCAGTTTCTCTTTCATGTTTGATTTGTTCTTCATTGTTCACGTTTCTTGTCTGGATTGATCACCTAGATTAGATTCTTGTTAAGCTAAGGATATAAGCGAACGCTCGCCTTACTTTAAAACATCAAATTGAACAATTAACCTAATCATTGGAGTGTGCCTTTCGTAGGAACCAATAAGGGTTAATCCACTGCAAGAGTAACTCATAAATCATTAGTTATTGCACCAGTTAAGTTAAGTCGTTGCGAGAGGCGACTGTACCCGGGCGGCTAATTAATCTTGGTAGCTAGATCGGATAGAGTGAACGTTCTCCAATCTTAAACCTAAGGGTAAGGAGTTATGGTGGTGTCTTAGAAATTAATTGAATGAGAATTGTAATCCGCTGATCTGTTGATTGTATATGCTCTGGTGAACGAAAGGGAATTCGAAGTCTATGTTCGTCTGTCATCTCTGTTTTCAACCCCAATTTCCAATCTGTTTCTTAGTTTAAATTTTTAATTTCCTTGCTTTTTCATAGAATAGAAGACGTGGAACTCACACCACGCACGAAGTGTTTAACCTGAGTAAATTGTCAGCTTCTTTGAGTAATCAATCATTAGAAGACCCGTGGAATACGATCTACCCTAGCTTCACAGCTTGGTAGTTATTTGCTAAACCTACCCTGCAGCGTTCATCAAATTGGCGCCGTTGCCGGGGACTTCTTTTGATTGTTCGAAAGAAGAACTGGCATTTTATTCTTCTGTTTTCCATCTTTCATTTTTCCATCCACTTCGATTTTACACTGGTTTTTGTTTGTTTCTATTATTTGTAGGTTGCTCACAGGTGTATACATCGCCGCCCTTGGACTCGCTCTCAAACTGACAAGGCTAAGAGCATAGAGAGACCAGGCAGTTCTGCTCCACCTCGACAATCACAGATTCCAAGGAGAAGCAGAACCAATCCACCTCCATCCGTCACTCTAATCAAGATCAAGGAATTGAAGGAGAGTTCCTCATCTTCATCTTCACCGTCATCTTCATCCGTTTCATACACCGAGTCACTTTCACCTCCTCCATCTCCTACCATGGATGACCAGTTACCACCACCAGGCAGTGATTTACCACCACCACCACCACCACCAGTTGCACAGAAGAGTCTAGCAGACTACAACAAGCCGAGCGCGACTAGTGTTCGATCTTCTATTACCGTGCCGCGCGTTGAAGGAGATCCTGACTATGAGATCAAGATTCCATTCTTGACTATGATCTCTAGGGATCTACAGTTTGAAGGCAGGCTACAAGACAATCCGTGCACACATCTGGCGGATTTCCTTGATCTCGCAGCACTTTCAAGAACGGAAATCTCGACAAGAACACTCTTTGCTTGAGAGCTTTCTCGTTCTCTCTGAAAGGCGCAGCTAAGAGGTGGCTTACTGGCAAACCACCTGGATATTACACTGATTGGGATACTCTTGCTCAGGACTTCATCGAAGAGTACTTCCCTCCTGCCAGAACAACAGCTATCAAGGACATCATCGCTAGATTCTCCCAGAAGGAAGGCGTAAGCTTATATAATACTTGGAATCAATTCCAAGAACTTCACTACAATTGTCCTCATCACGGTTTCGAGCAGAGGCAGTTAGCTGAAATCTTTGCTCGAGGTCTTCGAGAAGAATCTGCCAAGTGGGTCAATTCTCTAGCTGAAGGGGATTGCACTACACTCACACCTGAAGCTGCTCTTCTTCATTTTGCGAACTGTGCCTCCAAGTCAAGGAACTGGGAGTGACAATCAGAAGGATCAAGAAGCAAGCTCGATCTCGAAGCTACTATAAAGGCAGAAGTAGAGAAGCATCTAAAGAAGTCTTCTACACCCATTAAACCGCCAGCAGCTTCTGTCTATGTTGCTGACTGCGAGTGGTGTGGAGCTTGTGCGCATAATGGAGGCTGATGCCAGAATTTTGGTAAGACAGAAGTCTGGTCCGCTGAGGAAGTCAATTTCGTTCAACAGGGCTTCCACAACAATCAGAATGGTTATGTTGGCTACCGCAACTTCAGGCAGCAAGCGAATTATCAAGACAGACCTCCCTACAATAATGGCACCAACCATAACCAAAACCAGAATAACTGACCTGCTGGTTTAGCTCAGGATCAGAAGCTTAACCATCTGTCGGGAGGTGTCTATCAGCCGCCACACCGTAATCCGGGTAACTATGGAACTGCTCCTGGCAATCGCCAGAATCAATATTTGAATAACACCTATACAGGTCAGTAGGACCAGAAGGAGAACAACGTCAGTGACCTGGACTAGAAGCTCAGTCAGATAATTACCAGACTTGATGATCATGACAGTCAGTTCAAAGCTCAAGCTCTTCTCAATCAAGAACAGATCGCATCCGGTCAAAGAATTGAGCAAGCTGTGACCACATCTCGAGCATGCTAGCATCTGATCGACCATTTGGCCAACTTCCAAGCCAGACAGAGCCGAATCCAAGAAAAGAGCAAGCCAAGATGGTAACTGTTCAAGATTCTACAAGCTCATCTACTAATGCTTCTTCTGATTTATGCAGGATCCCTGAAACTCCATAGAAGAAGGAAGCACAGAAAGTGGCGCCTAAGGAGTATGATCCTCCTCTTGCTCTGTACTATGTGAAGCCTCCTTTTCCAAGAGCAATGCTGCCAAATGCGAGGATTGAGACTGGCATGAAGGGGAGCAAAGAAGGATATCCTGACATTCGTAGCAAGAAAACTTCCTCTCCATATCCAGCTAAGTGTTCTGATCCTGGTTATTTCACTCTACCTCTAGTCATTGATGATGTTGCTATAGAGCATTGTTTGGTTGATCTAGGCGCGTCTGCTAACGTTATGCCTATGGGTCTGTATGAGAAATTGAATCTAGGGAAACTTGAACCGACTAGCATACAACTTGTCTTTGCTGATAGATCGTTGAAAACCCCTAGGGGAGAAATCAAAGACGTTGTTACTAAATATGGTCCTTTCACTTTCCTAGCTGACTTTGTGATCATAGATACTAGTGAAGAGGATTCTACCATTCTTATAGGTCGACCTTTCATGGCAACATCCGGAATGCAAATTAATGTTCCGAATGGTTCTTTGACTTTGAGGGTTGGTAGGGAAACGATAACATTCCGTCTTAAGGAGGGTATGAAATATGCTCCTAAGAATGAAGAATCTCACTGTCTAGCTGTTGAAACTGTGGAGTTGACTCTGGTCAACTCCGTTACTGATGTCTCTTCCAGTGTTTCTAAATCAGTTGTTGCTGCAGATGTTGAACAGGTTATGAAGCATAAGCCAAAATCTGCTGTTTAGAAGCCGCCAAAGAAGAAGGAATTGAAAGCCTCTTCTTCACCGCCAAGCAAGAAACCTAGCAGGCCCCGGGGGAAGAACAAGAAGATGAAGACACAAATGGTCTGGAGCCTAGTTGTGCCGCCACCTTCATCCGAGCCAGCTGCACCGCCAATTCATTCCGAGATACCGGCGCCGGAACAAGTATTGAAGGAGAAGCCGAAACCATCGCCTGAGGAAATACCTACGATCACCGATCATGGTGATATAAAGCCGGAGGGTAAAGAGAAGAAGAAGTCAATCATTATCATCCCTTCCACCGTATTCCTCGTAGAAGATGATCCCTTGACAGAGCTCTTTGGTCCGTTCAAGATCACTGAGCACCTTCCCGACGGACGTACCAAGCTCATACACGCTAACGGGAAGAAATTTGTGCTTAACGGAGATACCCCGAAGCTCTACTTCATGAACTCTGATGCTAGCATTAAGGAGAACCTGAGTTGGGATGTCTCCTAATACCATCCAGGTATCGTCCAGCTCAAGGACGTTAATAAAAGAGCGCTTCGTGGGAGGCAACCCACGGCTGGAGTCAGTTTTCATTTGTGTCAACCTTAGTGTTTTAGAGTTGATTCGGGGGAGCCAAAAGTGTCAGTTTATTTGGTTTCTTATTTTTCGTATGTAGTCTGTGTGTCATAGTGTCAATCGCAAGTTGTTTGAGGTTCTTTCCGATTTTTGTGGACTTAACTGTGATTTTTTGAAGTTTGCCGGGATTGCGAAAATATTTTCAAGCGTACAGGTCAAAATTTTTGGCGAAAATGTACCCTGTTTCAGCGAAAACTCCCTTTGAAATCCCACTATGTTTCCAGACGATTTTAGTTAAACCTTTTTGGCGAAAATCCTTTTGAAAAACCGGTAGTGCTTTTTAACTGATGTTTTTGGCGAAAATTTGCTCTAGGTCTCGCACCTATCCCTTTTAATTCCGGGTCGTGTCTCCTCTCTCTCCTCACTTCCATTTTCGAAAACTTAAAACCCCTCCCCCTTTTGTTTTAAACACTCGCCGCCGCCAACTTTCCTTCGCCGCCGCCGACCAAACCCGCCGCCGACCAAACCCGCCGCCTCCACCGCCCTACCCCCTTCCTTTTCCGATCATTTTGAGACATAGATCATCCGAATCGGAGCTCTAGAGCTCCCGTTCAGCCAAACCCTAAAATTTTCAATTTTTCACCGATTTCTCTCTCTCCGTTCATTTTCAGCTCCCATGGCTTCAAGGTAAGTTGTAGAACTTTTCATTCCGAATCTTTTGACATGTTGAATGCTGAATTTCGTCAGGGTTGACTTTCGGTTGACTTTTCAGTTTACCTCAATTTGCGTGCCGACTGATTTCGTGTGAACTAGGTTAGCTCAACTCTTTGGACTGATCTAGCATGATTAGGGAGTATTGTGCTTAATTTTCATCTCGTTTGATCATGTGTTGCTATGCATAAGACTTATTCTTTGTGATGTTGACTTTTGAGTAATGTCGGTTTGACCATGAACTGTTTATCCTCGTTTGGCTGCCTTATGTGCTCAATTACGTTCATATTATTGTGTTTGCCATCTGAGATAATATTATACCGTCATTTTCCACTTTGTGCTAATGTTGCCATGATTAGGGTTCAATGTTCTATTATGTTGACTTATTGAATGTCGGTTTGACTTCCGAACTTTGATTATGATGATTCCATCCTGGCTGTTCCTAAGCATGTGTTTTAATTGTTTGTGATTACCGGTTCATCTGCTTTGCTTACCCCCACTCGATTTTCCTCGTTTCTTTGCGAAATGGAGTTTTTCTACTAAGTGTGGGGTAGGGTTTTAGTTTGACTAATCTGGTTTGTTGTCTTGCTTAGGAATGTAACTGATGACACTCGATTTGACGTGATTATCAGCCTCATTTAAGCGACATTTCTTTGCTTAAGACATTGTTTTTAGGGTAGAATAACGAATATTCAATCAATTGCCCTATCTCGTGCCATTTGTGTTACCTTGGCCCTTTTCGGGTCTATTTGATGGTTTTCTAGTGTTTTTGCGTAAGCACAGGTTTTTGCCGTCAAATAAAGTAGCCATGGACGTGTCTAAGGCATAGGAACATCGAGGAACTGAACCGGAATCGATCAAAGGAGCCAATCAAAGTCAAACCAAAAATCTGCCATTCACACTTACAGTTTCGGCGAAACCAGGCCTCCAGTTTCGGCGAAACCATTAAGCTCTTCGGACCGAAAATGCAAGGCAGAGAAAATTGGCCATTTACACAAGTCAGTTTCGTCGAAACTACTCCTATGGTTTCGGCGAAAATGACAGATCAGCCCGGCCCAACTAGGGTTAAGTACAATTCATAATTTGGAAAAACATAAATTTTCGAGATCAGATTTCTCTGAAGTTCTAGAGCGAAGAGTTGGAGTTCGAAGAGCCGGATAGAGATCGTGACTCCATCCCTTCCATCTCGGAGAACCGGAGCTAGGAGTGTAACTTACCGAAGATCGGAGTCTGTCAGAGTCGTCCGAATTAGGTTTTTCAGATCCTTTTCTGTTCTTCCTTTGAATGATGAACTCTTTCTTCGTCTTTGTTTCTTTTGTAATGATCATGAGTAGCTAAACTCGTTAGAGCTTAGACTAGATGAACCCTAAGTGACCCAGGGCTTTAAAGCGGTCACGGATCGGCGGTGATTAGATTCGAAATTCAATCAGTTCTTTTTCATGTTTGATTTGTTCTTCCTTGTTCATGTTTCTTGTCTGGATTGATCACCTAGATTAGATTCTTGTTAAGTTAAGGATAGAAGTGAACGCTCGCCTTACTTTAGAACATCGAATTGAACAATTAACCTTATAATTGGAGTGTGCCTTTCGTAGGAACCGGTTAGGGTTAATCCACTGCAAGAGTAACTCATTAATCACTAGTAATTACACCAGTTAATTAAGTCGTTGCGAGAGGCGACCGGGAGGCTAGTTAATCTTGGTAGTTAGAACGGATAGAGCGAACGTTCGCCGGTCTTAAACCTAAGGGTAAGGAGTTATGGTGGTGTCTTAGTAATTGATTGAATAAGAATCGAAATCCGCTGATCTGTTGATTGCCAATGCTCTGGGGAACGAAGGGGGATTCAAAGTCTAAGTTCGTCTGTCATTCTTGTTTCTAAACCCTAATTCTCAATCTGCTTTAGCTTAATTTGTTTTAATTCTTCTGCATTCCTTAGAATTAGAAGTCGTGGAACTCACACCACGCACAATGTGTTTTCCTTGAGTAATTTGTTAGTTCTGAAGTAGCCAATCAACTGAAGGCCCGTGGAATACGATCTATCCTAGCTCTTGAGCTTGATAGTTATTTGATAGAACCTGCTCATCACAACGACGGTTCCATCAAATTGGCGCCGTTGCCGGGGACTTCTTTTGATTGTTGAAAGAAGATCTGGCCATTTATTCTTCTATTTTCCATCTTTCATTTTTCCATCCACTTCGATTTTACACTGGTTTTGTTTGTCTTTGTTATCTGTAGGGTTACAGGTGTATGCCTCACCGTCCTTGGACTCGCTCTCAGACCGAACAGGCTAAGATTGTAGGGAATCCAGGCAGTTCTGCTACACCTCTACGATCACAGATTCTGAAGGGAGGCAGATCCAATCCATTCATCACTCCGATCAAGATCGAGGAACCGAAGGAGAGTTCCTCATCTCCGTCTTCACCACACTCTTCATCCGCTTCATACACCGAGTCACTTTCACGTCCTCCATCTCCCACCATGACCGATAGATTACCACCAAATGGCGATCAACCGCCGCCACCCCCACCTGCACAAAAGAGTCTAGCAGACTATAATAAGCCGAGCGCGACTAGCGTTCGATCTGCCATTGTCGTTCCGCGCATTGAAGGAGATCCTGACTATGAGATCAAAATTCCATTCTTCACCATGATCTCTAGGGATCTACAGTTTGAAGGCAGGCCCCTAGACAACCCGTGCACTCATCTTGCAGACTTGCTTGATCTTTGCAGTACTTTTAAAAACGGAAACCTCGACAAAAACACTCTTTGTCTGAGAGCTTTCCCGTTCTCTTTGAAAGGCGCTGCTAAGAGGTGGCTTACTGGCAAACCACCTGGCTACTACACTAATTGGGATACTCTGGCTCAGGACTTTGTTGAAGAATACTTCCCTCCGGCCAGAACGATCGCCATCAAGGACAGCATCGCTAGATTCTCCTAGAAAGAAGGAGAAAGTTTATATGATACTTGGAATCGATTCCAAGAACTTCTCTACACCTGCCCTCATCATGGATTCGAGCAGAGGCAGTTAGCTGAAATCTTCTCTCGAGGACCTCGAGAAGAATCTGCCAAGTGGGTCAATTCTCTAGCTGAAGGGGATTGCACTACACTCACTCCGGCAGCTGCCCTTCTGCACTTCGCAAACTGTGCCTCCAAGTCAAGGAACTGGGAGCGACAATATGAAGGATCGAGGAGCAAGCTAGATTTCAAAGCAGCTATCAAGGCCGAGGTAGAGAAGCATTTGAAGAAGTCTATCACACCAATCAAGCCACCGGCAGCTTCTGTCTATGTTGCCGATTGCGAATGGTGTGGAGCTTGCGCACATAACGGAGGCCATTGCCAGAACTTTGGTAAGACAGACGTCTGGTCTGCAGAAGAGGTAAATTTCGTGCAACAAGGCTTTGTCAATAATCAGAACGCTTATGCTGGTTACCGTAACTTCAGACAGCAAGGGAACTATCAAGACAGACCTCCCTATAATACTGGCACCAATCATAACCAGAACCAGAACAACCGCCCGGCTGGTCCAGCTCAGGATCAGAAGCCTAATCATCCGCCAGCAGGTGTCTACCAGCCGCCGCATCGCAATCCGGGTAACTATGGAACTGCTCCTGGCAATTGCCAGAACCAATACTTCAATAATACCTATCCAGGACAGCAGCAGCAAAGAGAGAACAATGTCAGTGACCTGGATAAGAAGCTCAGCCAGATCATCACAAGACTCGATGATCATGACAGTCAGTTCAAGGCTCAAGCTCTTCTCAATCAAGAACAAATAGCATCTGGACAACGGATTGAGCAAGTCGTGAACAACATCTCGAGCATGCTAGCATCTGGTCGACCATTTGGCCAGCTTCCAAGCCAGACAGAGCCAAACCCGAGAAAAGAACAGGCTAAAATGGTAACTGCTCGAAAACTTCCGAACTTAATTGCTGATGCTTTTTCTGTTTTACGCAGGTTTGCTGAAACTCTGGAAGAAGAAGAAGAAGATGAACGGGAACCAGCACCTAAGAAGGATGACCCTCCTCTTGCACCATACGTCGTAAAGCCTCCTTTTCCTAGAGCATTGCTGCCAAACGCAAGGATCGAGATTGGCATGAAGGGGAACAAGGAAGGATACCCTGACATTCGTGCTAAGAAACCTGTCTCTCCATATCCAGCTAAGCTATCTGATCCTGGTTCTTTTACTTTACCTTTGGTCATCAATGATGTTGAAATTGAACGTTGCTTAGTTGACCTAGGAGCATATGTTAATGTCATGCCTGTGAGCTTGTTTGAAAAGTTAAACCTAGGAGAACTTGAACCACCTAGTATGCAACTTGTCTTTGCTGATAGATCGCTTAAAACCCCTAAGGGAGAAATCAAAGACGTTGTTACAAAATGTGGTCCGTTCACGTTTCTAGCTGACTACGTGATTATGGATACCGGTACAGAAGATTCAACCATTCCTATAGGTCGACCGTTCATGGCTACTACTGGAATGAATATTAATGTTCCTAATGGTTCTTTGACTTTAAGAATTGGTAAAGAAATAAAAACGTTCCATCTTAAAGATGACATGAAACATGACTTTAGGAATGAAGAATCTCACTGCCTTGCTGTTGAAACTGTGGAGTTGACTCTGGTCAACTCCGTTACTAATGCCTCTTCCAGTGTCTTTAGATCAGTTGTTGCTGCAGGTATTAAGCAGGTTATAAGGAAGAAGCCAGAAGCCTTAGTTCAGAAGCCACAAAAGAAGAAGGAACTGCAAGCCTCTTCAAAACCGCCACACAAGGAGTCGGGTAGATCAAGGAGGAAGAATCACAAGGAGAAGCAAGTTCAAATGGTTTGGAGACAAACAAGCTCTACCATCCTCCACCGAGCCAGCTGCACCACCATTTCGTTCCGAGAAACCGGCGCCGGAACAAGTATGGAGGGAGAAGCCGAAAGCCTCTCCTAAGGAAGTACTAACGATCACCGATCCTGGTGATACCAAGCCGAAGACTGAAGTTAAGAAGAAGCGGACAGTCCTCATTCCTTCCATCGTCATACTCAAGAAGGATGATCTCTCTAGAGAGCTGTTCGGACCATTCAAGTTCGTTGATCATCTTCCCGACGGACGTACCAAGCTTTTGCATGCAAACGGAGAAGTCCCGAAGCTGTACTTCATGAACTCCGACGCGAGCGTGAAGGAGAATCTTAGTTGGGATGTCTTCTAATACCGTCCAGGTATCGTCCAGCTCAAGGACGTTAATAAAAGAGCGTTTCATGGGAGGCAACCCATGGTTGGAGTCAGTTTTGTTTTGTTTCAACCTTGGTATTTTAGAGTCGGTTCGGGAGAGCCAAAAGTGTCAGTTTGTGTGATTTATCATTTTTCGTGTAGAGTCTGCATGTCATAGAGTCAGTTGCAAGTTGATTGAGGTCGTTCCGATTTTACTGGATTTAACTGTGATTTTCTGAAGTTGGCCTGATTTACGAAAATATTTTAAACCCGAACAGTTCAAAATTTTTGGCGAAACCACCCCTGTTTTCGGCGAAACCAACTTGTGATTTTCGACCCATCCTTCCTGTTCATCATTTCCGGTTCGAAAAATAACTGATTTCGGCGAAACCATCCCAATTAAAATTTTTGGCGAAACCAAGCTTCATTTTCGGCGAAACCGCCTGTTCAAATAGGTCAGTCCATTTTAACTAGTAGTTTCGGCAAAACCACCCCCTACTTTCGCCAAACTGATTTGCAAAATCACTTAAATATCCTTTAAAAATCCCGATTTTCGGCCCTCTCTCTCCTTCACTCTTCTTCGCTCTCAACTCACCGAAACCCCCCTATCTTTTAAAAAAAATCGCCGACCACCCTCCATTTCAACACCCGTCGCCGCCGTCGTTTCACCCGTCGCCGCCATCGCCGACCGCCGCCGCCCACTCCCCCTCCTCATTCCGATCCCACCAAGCCCTATCTATAATGTTCGAATCGGAGCTTTGCAGCTCCAGTTCTCCGAAACCCTAGTTTTCAACGTTTTTCACCGATTCCTCCCAATCCGTTCAGTTTTTGCTTCCATGGCTTCAAGGTAAAGTGCATAAATTTTTTATACGAATCTTTTGACATATGGATTGCTGAATTTCGTCGGGGTTGACTTCCGGTTGACTTTTCGGTTTACCTCGTTTTGTGTGCCGACTGTTTCGTGTGAACTAGGATTGACTGAACTTATAGAACTGTTCTAGGATGCTTAGGGAGTTTCGTGCTTAATTTCCATATCATTTGGTCATGTGTTGCTATGCATACGATTGATTCTTTGTTTTGTTGACTTGTGAGATATGTCGGTTTGACGTTGACTTGTTGTTGATCGTTTGGCTGTCATAAGTGTTCATTTTTGCTCATATTATCATGCCGCCATTTGATATCATATGATGCCGTCAATTTCCAAGTTGTGATAGTCTTGCCATGATTAGGGTTCAATATGACTTAGTGTTGACTTTCTAGAATGTCGGTTTGACTTTTTGAACTCTGATTGCGCTTCCCTGATTATAGCTGTTCTTAGGACATGTGCTCTATTGTCTATGATTACCGGTTACTCCGCTTTACTTACCCCACTTAGTTTCCCTCGTTTCCTTGTGAAATTGAGTTTTTTCTACTAAGTGTGGGGTAAGGTTTTGGTCGACTAATCTGGTTTCATTCTGGTTTTAGGAACACTTTTGAGCGCAGGACTAAGGCACGCCTTGATGGCGCCTCGAGCTCAGGAGCTGCCGCTCCGTCACACCCGCCATTCTGGGTCCTCCACCTACACTCCCTCGCCATGCTGGATACCATCCCACCATCGCCCGTCTTCCGGACTTCTACTTTGAGAACTTCCAGAAGATCGCGCACATCCGGGGAGCTGACGTGCGTCCTTTATCCATGGAGTCGCTCCAGGACCATGACGAGGATTCCTACCGGAACGTGCATGACGCCTTAGCACCAGCCGGTCTCCTAGAGCTGACCACCATAGCCGCCGAGTTCCTAGACATTGCTCTCCAGGAGTTCTGGGCGACATTTGACTTGGACGAGCACAAGAAGAGACGGGGCCAGAAGGTGATCACTTTCTTTCTTGGTGGGGTGCACAGGCAGCTCACCTACGATGAGTTTGCCGCTCATCTGGGCATCCCCTACGAGCACTATCACGATCACCACCTCGGTTGGGGCGAGGATGATGACGACGAGGCATTGCACGCCCTCTGGAGCCACATGACAGGCGTGCCTGGCGATCGCCTCAGGAAGAACAACTCAGTTAAGTCTCTCTCTCTCCCGCTCTATAAGTTTATTTATATGGTTTGGCGGAGGTCACTTTTATATGTCAGAGACAAGGATCGCCACCATATCCTTAAGGAGGAGCTCGTGCTTCATCGAGCCATCCAAGAGAGTTACCCTCTCCACCCCGGCTGGGTGCTAGCTCACATCTTCAGCCAGAGGACCAAGAGGAAGAAGCTACCACGCAAACTCTTGGGAGGCAACTTCATAGGACAGCTCATCCTCTCCTTCGGCATCGGCCATGAATATGGCCCTCACATTCCACGACATCCAGTTTGGACAGTTGGAGGAGATTTAGCGGTCGAGTACGACTTAGAACTCGACCTCAGTCCCCATGTAGCAGCAGATCCTCCACTCCAACCTGCGGTCGAATCGGAGGACGAAGATGATGCTGAGGAGCAGCAGCCGCTGCCTGAGCTTCAAGATTATATACCCTCGCCACACCATCAGGCAGGGTACATTCACCAGTCGCCGCCGCACATTCCAGATCCATTTCCAACGCATACTCACCAGCCGCAACACCACCCCGCGGACATTGGTGAGTTGTACGAGTGACTACAGGAGTGGCGCATCACCGACAACGCCACTCAGGAGGCTAGGTGGACTATTATGCAACAACACATGCGCCGCGCCGACCGGCGATACGAGCGACAGCTGGAGTGGCAGCGACAGCTCGGCGATTACTTCCACTTCCCCCACCCCGACACCTCTGACCAGTGATGATCAGGTGGTGTCCTTCTCCTTATCCTTTCTTTTTATTTATTCTTTTCGGACTTCGGTACAACTTTTTTCTGTGTGGATCCGGGGCACTTGTCCCGGTTTCCTTTTTATGTTTTATTTGTTTTTGTTTTGTAGGCAGTTGGGAGATTCCCTTTGCTTCACTTGGGTAGATTACCTCCGCTCCGAGGACCCGTGCTCATCCCCTACACCAATCATCTCGGTCCAGGTTCTTCCATTCCACTCTGAACTCTAGAATTAGTCCTGTGAGGACACAATCCGATTTAAGTGTGGGGTAGGATGCTAGAGAACCTTGCATGAACTTGATTGCCCTTCATTGTGTTTTGTGTGCCTCGTGATTCCATTCCAGTCTCTCTAGCATTAGAATGGCTCAGTTCTTGATTTTTGATGTTAAGTTGTTGTTCAACCTTTCATAATGATGCTTAGACTGCTTAACCTAGAACTTGAGAACCAACTTGTATGCTTTGATGCTAAATTGCCTGGTCAGAACAGAATTTTAAAATCACACTTGTAGTTTGTAGCCTTGATTGCATGAAAATGACCGAATCCGACTAGCAAACTAACTGTGAGCTTTTGATCCATTGCACGTAACTTGCAATTTAAATTCTTTTTGAGTGGTTTTCTGTTTACTTGAATGAGTTAGAATTTGCATGAGACCTACTCGAGACCACACGATGACACGAGTTCTAGAAGGATAGGGGCACCTAGAGTCAGCTACTAAGCCAGATAGCCTACCTTAACGATAAAATCCACTAGGTTTAGACCCTTGAGCTTGGCCTGTTCTTTCGGTTCGATAATACATTACAGCCATTTCCCATTTCTTTCATTCCCCGTTGATCCCCTGTGGTTGTAGTTCTAGATTGACCTACCGGAAGTCGGTTTGTGGCAACCTGCCTATAGCCATTAAACAGGTGGTCTTAGCTAATATGTCCAGACGTGTAAACCCCTCTAGCAACTAAAAGAAAAATCGGTACAAAAGAAAAAAAAAAGAAAATTTTCGAAAAAAAAATTGAAGAAAGAAGGAAATCAGAAAAAGTTCAAAGTTTAGTTCAAATAAAACGTTCTTCTCCCTACAAATGGAAGAACGAAGTCGTAAGAAAAGTTGAAAAGAAAAAATGTGTATGCAAAAGAAAAAGAATAAGTCTAGGTTGCTTGAGGGTATCATAGGACGAGCGTTCACTATTCCACCCGTGTCTGGTTAGACGGTAGGAAGTCATAAGCTAGATTCGAGGGAAGTGAGTCGAAAGCTACACCACACAAAAGCCATCATCATACACTCCCATCATCCATCTCATTATAAACCCTTGTAGTGTAGAATTCGTTACAGTCCTAGCAGGGAAGTCCTTCTTGACTAGTTCCTCGTGTTGTCACAGTGGTGGAGATGTTGTCGAAATGCAAACTTATGACAGAATTCAGTAACAGAAAATGATTGAGAGCATAAACACGTCCTTAAACACAGAGAGTGAGAGTTCCCATTGTACTATATTTTCCCTGTGTGAGGAATCTGGTCGGTCAGGTCAAATTCGTGCATAATTGGTTACGATTATTTGTCGTGTGTAGTTTATTAGTGAGACCAGGTTGTTTGGCTGATCTGTATGCATGTTAGGTTTCTTGTTCTAGGAATTATCTGTCTAATAATTCATTGTGTTTGATTGAGCTTCAATTTGATCGATCTTATCATTTGTGAACATGAGCGTTTCTATTCAGTTTGCTTGAGGACAAACAAAAGCTTAAGTGTGGGGTATTTTGATGACACTCGATTTGACGTGATTATCAGCCTCATTTAAGCGACATTTCCTTGCTTAAGACATGGTTTTTAGGGTAGAATAACGAATATTCAATCAATTGCTCTATCTCGTGCCATTTGTGTTACTTTGGCCCGTTTCGGGTATATTTGATGGTTTTCTAGTGTTTCTATGTTAGCATAGGTTTTTGTCGTCAAATAAGTAGCCAAGGACGTGTCTAAGGCATTGGAACCTCGAGGAATCGCACCGGAATCGATCCAAGGAGCCAATCAAGTCGAACCAATTCCTGCCCCATTTTACACTGAAGATTTCACCGAAAATACCTTCACATTTTCGGTGAAAATGCATGTACAAATCGACTGATGTCAGCCAAAGGGTGTTTTCGGCGAAAACACTAAGTTTTCGCCGAGAACCGACGGTCCGAAAACTACAGAAGAATTCAGCCGGCGGTCATCCCTTTTGCACTAGGATTTTCGGCGAAAATCCCTTAATATTTTCGGCGAAAATCTTAGTTAAATCCGGCGGTATTAGGGTTAAGTATAAATACTTAACTGGCGGCCCAAATAAAGGGAGACGACTTTTCATACATCATAATTACCAACTAATACCGAAATTCTCAGAATTCTCAAGAGTTCTGAAGGAGAGTTTAGAGTTCGAAGAGCCAAGAAGAGATCGTGACGCCATCCCTTCCATCTCGAAGACTCGGAGCTAGGATTGCAGTCTACCGGAAGATCGAAGTTCTGCCAGAGTCGTCTTAATTAGGTTTTTCAGATCCTTTTCTGTTCTTCCTCCGTATGATGAACTCTACTTCTGTCTTTGATTCTTTTGTGAAAAACATGAGTAGCTAAACTCTTAGAGCTTAGACTAGATGAACCCTAAGCGACCCAGGGCTTTAAAGCGGTCACGGATCGGCGGTGATTAGATTCAAAGTTCAATCAGTTTCTCTTTCATGTTTTATTTGTTCTTCATTGTTCATGTTTCTTGTCTGGATTGATCACCTAGATTAGATTCTTGTTAAGCTAAGGATAGAAGCGAACGCTCGCCTTACTTTAAAACATCAAATTGAACAATTAACCTAATCATTGGAGTGTGCCTTTCGTAGGAACTAATTAGGGTTAATCCACTGCAAGAGTAACTCATAAATCATTAGTAATTGCACCAGTTAAGTTAAGTCGTTGTGAGGCGACCGTACCCGGGCGGCTAATTAATCTTGGTAGCTAGATCGGATAGAGCGAACGTTCGCCAGTCTTAAACCTAAGGGTAAGGAGTTATGGTGGTGTCTTAGAAATTGATTGAATGAGAATTGAAATCCGCTGATCTGTTGATTGCCTATGCTCTGGTGAACGAAGGGGGATTCGAAGTCTAAGTCCGTCTGTCATCTCTGTTTTCAACCCCAATTTCCAATCTGTTTCTTGGTTTAAATTTTTTAATTTCCTTGCTTTTTCATAGAATAGAAGACGTGGAACTCACACCACGCACGAAGTGTTTAACCTGAGTAAATTGTCAGCTTCTTTGAGTAATCAATCATTAGAAGACCCATGGAATACGATCTACCCTAGCTTCACAGCTTGGTAGTTATTTGCTAAACCTGCTGATGTGGCTTTAATTAGTGCATTTTAAGCTTATGAATGACCTATGAAATGCCCGTGTTTATTCGTGAAATGACATGACTTATATGCTTTTATTGAAGTTTCGTGCAAAGTGTCATTTTGTTGTCCGGTTGCCACTTTGGAGCCAAATTCGTGGGCTATTGGAGTTGTCTCTGTGCATTTTCAGGTTATGGCATCAAAGTACGGATGACAAGGAGCGCATAGGAGCAAACGGGAGGTCATTTGGAGTCCGGACGAGGGAGATATGAGCATTGCAAGATCGAGCTTTCTGCAGAGTGCAGGGGTGCACGCCGTGCACTGTCCCCTGCACTATAAATACTCTTGTTTTTGGCCATTTTGAAGGAGGAGATCATATCTCTTGAACCCCAAACACATACCCACGAACCCTCAAACCCTAGAACACGTTTTTGGAGCAATTTGAAGCCATTGGAGCTAGGATTGAAGCCAACAAACCTTGGGAGAAGTGCTTACAAGTGGAGAAGTGAAGATCATCTCAAGGATTCATCCATGGTGTTCTTGGTGACCATTCTTCCTTCTTTTCTCTTTACTCCCTTGGCCATGTGTGGCTGAGTTTCTAGGGTTCATCTTGGATGGGTAGATTAGTTGTGCTATGATAGAGGGATGATTGTATAGAACTTGCCATGATTGATCTTGGTTGTATGAGGATGATTCCTAGACTTGTTCTTAATGCCATTTTATGCCATGTTTGCTTAATTTGGTCCATTCATTGTGATTTTATGCATGAGAGTGCTTGGATTGCATAGATTGTAGGTCTAGGGATTGAAGTGAGTGTGTTCTAAGAGATTAGATCATCTTATTTCAACCATTTTCACTTGATTTCTCTCTTGGGCATTTTATCGAACACTTGGTGTGCATGTGGATTTTCATTCAATTGAGTTTGAAAAGGCTTTTTGGTGAATCTCTTAGTGTTAGGGCATTGATATGAGAGTGTTGTGCCTAGCCTTGTGGTCATAGAGTCTTAAGAGAGGGTCTTGAGTCTTGGCATTTCATCAAACACTTAGAATGCATCCTTTTTCACTTAGCTTGAGAGCGAGAGCCTAAGTTGAGTGGTATTAGGATAGGGACAAGGTGCTACGAGAGTGCATTGAGTCTATAGAAGTGAAATGCATGGTCATCCAAATGCAAACTCAATCTTGAATGGCTTGTTTGTTCAATTAGTCATCTTGAGCATGATGAAACTACCCACCAAGAGAGCCCCCTTTGTCTTTGATTTGAGCCACCTTTCTCTCTTGCTTAATCTTTGTTAGTATTGCATTTCTTTGCCTTTGTTTCTGATTTTCTCGATCAAACCAAACCAATTTCAAATGTCTAGACCGTCTATGAGAAGTGTGAGTATTGGTCTATGAGAGGACCCCGTGGAATACAACCTTGGTAAAATCGCCTTTTATCAAGTTTTTGGCGCCGTTGCCGGGGACTCTCTCATTCCTTTGAAAGCACTTAGTAGTGGACCGATCTATTCACTTCCTTCCAATTTAGTTTTTGCTTCCTTTTACTTGTTGTTTGGTTTTGTTATCCCGCATCGTTGTATTACTCGGGTGTGTTTGTTGTGCTTGTTTGCAGAATATTTTGGGTTAGTGCATGAGGCGTTCAGCTCGTCTTCAAGCACGAATCCAAGGACTAGAACAAGTGCTCAAGTCACCTACCACTTCCCCACCTCCTACAGTTGAAGAAGAAGAAGTTGATCGCATCTCACACCACACTATGTCTCATCACGAGGATGAAGATAACCATTCGGAACATTCTCACCATACCAATGATGATGATCACTCACAAAGGGGTGCAAGATGTACCTTGGCGGATTATGCTCGTCCTACTCTTGAAGGGGCAGCCTCTAGCATTGTTCGAAGACCCGTCAATGCTAGGAACTTTGAGCTCAAGCCTAATATGATCCAAATGGTTCAAAATGGAGTGGTGTTCAATGGCATTGATGGTGAATGTCCATCTAGGCATCTCAAGGACTTCTTGGAGATTTGTGACACGGTTAAGAATGACCAAGTTCACTCGGATTGTGTGAGACTCCGACTCTTCCCCTTCTCACTCAAAGGTCGAGCCAAGTCTTGGTTGGAGAACCAACCTAGTAGAACATTCACTACATGGGAGGGCCTAGCCGAAGCTTTCCTTGAAGAGTTCTTTCCCCCCTATATGACGGATGCAATCCGAGACCGCATCAACCACTTCATACAACACAAGGGAGAGCTCTTCCATGAGACTTGGAATAGGTTCCAAGCCATTCTTCGGTCTTGTCCTCATCACAACTTCGCCGAATGGAGCTTGGCGGACATCTTTGCTAGGTCCCTTGATTTTGAGAATACAAGGATGATCAACCAAGCCGTCGGAGGTGACTTAAGGATGCTCACTCCCGAAGATGCTCTAGAACTCTTCGCGGAGATGGCCAACAAGACAAGGAGTTGGTCTCGACAACAACCTCCTAAGTCTAAGTATGGAAGCGACACACACTATGACTCTAGAGCTATAAGTGTTGATGCACCAAAGGATTCATCCACCTATGGGAAGAAGCCTAAGTTACCGGGGCACCGAGATGAAGATGATCCAATGATCGCTCTCCTTATGTCTAAGATCGACGCCATGGCTTCACAAGTAAGCAATCTTAGTATGCCTATGACCCCCTCTAAGCCATCTAAAGTGGGTAATCCACCGGTTGCTTCGGTATTTTGTTGTGAAGGTTGTGGAGGTCAAGGCCACGATGTTAGTGCTTGTCCTTCCTCCACTCCTGAACTTGGCCAAGGCGACCTTGAGGAGGTAAGCTTCGCACAAGGTCAAGGTTTCCATGGTAATTTCAGCCCCCAAGGTAACTATCAAGGTAACTATAACCGACCTTGGTACAACAAGTCTAACCAAGGTTACCAAGGCCAAGGGAGTCAAGGTAGTGGTTATAGCAAGGGCTACAACCAAGGAAATCAAGGAGGTTATCAAGGTTATAGGGGTTATCAAGGCAACCAATGGACTCAAGGAAGTAACCTAAACCAAGGTAGCCAAGGGACTCAAGGAGGACCCCAAGGTCAAGGGCACCAAGGGGGAAATCAATGGAATCAAAGTGGACATCCAAGTCAAGGTTTCCAAGGTCCTACCCACCGGGAATATACAACCATAGAGGTGAAGGACCACCCGGGTTCAACAAGCCTCCTCAAAATAAGGAGGGTGGTTCTTCGATCTCTCAAGAAGACACCAATGCGGCAATGATCCAACTCATCAAGAATCAACAAGCTTCAATTGCCAATTTGGAGAACCAATTAGGACATATTTCTAAGGCACTCTCGGAGCGACCCTCGGGTACTTTACCCTCCAACACCGAGGTCAACCCCAAGGTTCCCGAGGAGCTTATGATGGTAACTTTGAGGAGTGGTAAGCAAGTACAAGATGCCATACCTAAGGTGGTAAGTGCTCAAGATGATGATTTGGTTAGAGTTGAAGATGTTGACTCCGAAGATGACACGGATAAGATTGAAGTTAAAGATAGAGGAGCCAAGGCTAAAGAAGCTTCTAAGATGACCAATAAGGTTGGTTCTCAAGAGGCTACGGCGAGTGCTACTCCGGTCTCTCCTCCCGCACCGGTTGTACCTCCGTACAAGCCTAAGCCACCTTATCCTTCTCGCTTGAAGGCGGATTCCATGGAAAAGGACTTCAAAAGGTTTGTTGAGATTCTTGACAAGGTGCAATTTACAATGCCTTTTGGGGAAGCAGTTACAAAGATGCCTCAATATGCAAAGTTCATGAAAGAGATCTTCACCAACAAACGCAAGCTTACGGATGTGACTTCGGCAAAGCTCAACGAACAATGCTCCGCCATTCTCTCTAAGAGGCCACCGGAAAAGCTTAAGGATCCAGGTAGCTTTACTATTCCTTGCACTATTGGTGAACATGCAATAAGTAGAGGCTTAGCCGATTTGGGTGCTAGTATCAATGTTATGCCATATTGCATGTTTAAGAAGTTAGGCCTAGGGAAACTAAAACCAACTCAAATGAATGTTCAATTAGCGGATAAATCTGTGACATCCCCTCGTGGTATTGTCGAAGATGTGTTGGTTAAGGTTGGTGCTTTTGAATTCCTTGTGGATTTTATTATTCTAGATGCTATGGGTGGTACCGATGTGCCTTTGATTCTAGGACGACCCTTCTTAGCGACCTCTCGTGCTTTGATTGATGTCTACGGTGGTAAACTTACACTTAGGGTCGATAATGAATGCATGATCTTTGACCGTTCAAATGGCATGGAGTTTACTTTGTCTTATGCTAGTCGCCATGATCCTAAGAATCCGCATGAGCTTACTTCGGCTACTAATAGCACTAACCTTGTCCGTCATAGTCTTGCGGAGTTGTTTGCTCTTAGTGATGTGCAGGAGAAAAAGTATGAAGTAAAGGAGCTCCACCTTTCGTGCTTCAAAAGACTCCACCTAAGGCTAAGAAGAAAGGTGTGGAGAAGCCACCCGAGAAGGGCAAGGAAGCCGCACCGATGGGTGAGACTAGCAAGACTAAGAAGGCACCCGATGAGAGAATTCACTCCAAGTGGTTTGGCCCCTTCTCCATTGCTCACACTTCATCATTCGGGAAATCCGAGCTCACACCTCCTGAAGTCGGTAAGGTTCAATTCAAGTTCCGTGTGCCATGCGAAGGTAATGACTTCGACTTCAAAGAGGTAATGAGTTGGGATGGTTTTACTTAGCTGGTCTGTGTGCTTCGTCGAGCTTAAGACGTTAAACAAGCGCTTCTCGGGAGGCAACCCGAGGGTTTTTCATGTCTTTTCTTCTTGATTTGATTGCGTGATTGTGTGTTTTTGTGGTGTTCAAGGTCCTTGAGTTGTTGTGGTGTCCTTTGTGGTCTCGTAGGCGTTGAAATTCTGAAGTTCGGGGTCCGTTTTGGGTTGATTTGACGGTGATTTGGTCATTTTTTGTCGAGGTGAAAATTTGATTTTGAGCTGAGGGAGGGCACGCCGTGCACCACTGCACGCCGTGCATGATCACCCGTGCATGGATGCACGCGTGCATGATGCACGCCGTGCACCGTGCACGTTTGGTGCACGTGCTGTCCAGGAGCATCCAAAAAAATTTTCAGCTCCAGGGTGCAACGCCGTGCACCCATGCACGCCGTGCACCCCGATTTTCACCTTTACATTGTTTCGGTTTGGTCAGTGGTTGAGTCATCTGATTCTTGATTCTTTGGTTTGAGTCATTGTTCGGTTTGGTTTTGGTTCACCCAACTCACTTGACCCACTCACCCCGACCCGGCCGACTCTCACTCTCTCTTTCACACAACCAGCCGCCGCCGCCGCCCGACCAGCTCCGTCTGCCCCGCCCCACCCGACCCACTCACTCAACCGCCCACGCCGCCGCCAGCTTCCATCTGCCAATCGACCGACCCCGACCCCTCCCAATCCCGCCGCCATCTCTTCCCTCCAACCTGCCCAGCCGCCAACAACTCATGCCCGCCGCCACTCCTGCCCAGCCGCCAACAACTCCTGCCCGCCGCCACTCCTGCCCAGCCGCTAACAACTCCTGCCCGCCGCCACTCCTGCCCAGCCGCCCAACCTGCCCGCCGATCCCCATCCCGCCGTCTTTCCTCAACCGCCAACCTGCCCCAATCTCAGGTTTCTTTTGGCTTGAATTTCTGATTTGGTTGCTTGAGTTAGTTGGCAGTTGGTAGTGTGTTTGATTGAATGTTGATATTGTTGGCTTGCTTTGAATTGTGGAGTTGGGCATTGATTTTGATTGTTAGGATTTTGATGTGAGGGGTGTGATTTGGTTGCTCAGTTTAGGGTGTGGGATTTGCTTGGTTTCATGTGAGCAGGTTTTGGGGTTATGGCGTTGCTTGTGTCCATTGTTGAGCCGATTTTGGCTTTGTGAGATTGTTTGATTGTTCTTGATTGGTGGCTGATTTGATTGTTCTTGATTCGTGGCTGATTTGATTATTCTTGATTGGTGGATGGTTGCAAAGGATTAGTGGTGGCTTGATGGGGGCAGAATGTTGTTTTATCGTGATTTATTTGAATGGTGGAGTTCGTCGTGGTTATTAGTGTTTGACTTGTAATCCTACTCCCGTGCCTATCTTTGTGATGTGTCTTTTGTTTCTACAGGTTCTGAATTCAGGGGCTGAATTCCATTCTTTATGTGAGGAGAAGTGTGGTTAATCACCACTCATTGGTTTAAACTTTGTGCATTCCTCCTTACATTGTGCGGACTTAGGCTTATATGTTTTCGATTCGTGTTTTTGATCCATGATGCATGCCTTTTGCTTAAGTTTGGATTTCAATGATTTGATTTTTGCTAGCATAGGTTGTTGCACTTGAACTTGATGATCTTGAATCGTGCTCAATGTTGTGCTCAATGTTTTTGATCATGTGTTATGACTAGGCGCCTTGATAGGGCTTGTGTTAGGAGTGTGCCCTTCTTGTTGATTCTTTGTTTGCACTTCTTTTGCAGGATGCCTCCTAAGGGTAAAGCAGCTTCTTCATCCTCCGCCCCTAAGCGATCCAAGGCACCAGCTTCAAGAAGAGGAAGGGACAGACTGGGGAGTCTTCTTGCTCCTCCTCCACGGTCGCCTTCGCCGCCTCCAGCTCCTCGTGGCGTCGACCCTCCTGAGTCAGTGGTTCAGAGAATCTTCGACTTTGACCCCAGGGATCGGGCTTACAGTCGTTATCAGGTTATGGCGAGATGGCCCGTAGCGAGGCAGGGTAGATTTGATTTTGAGGGGTTGCAGAGTCATGATGGTTGGTTGGATGCTTTGAAGACTTTGGCTGATGGAGCCGGTATTTGGCCGCTCTTGGAGGTTGACGAGAGGGCGTATGAGAGGCCACATGGATCACTCACCATTTCTCAGGACTTTGGATTTTTCCTTTCTTTTATTTCTGTTTAGGACTGCATGTTTTGTTGTGTTTGACTTCTGATTTTCTCTTTTCATTTCTGGGTTTGAACTTGTCATGATGTTGGATCACACATCTCATCCGTACTCTCATCTTGTCGACTATGGGTTGTGTTTGAGTGGTGTGCCCTCCCTTGTTTTCTACAGGTACCCCTGATTCAGGTCCTCTTCCTGAACAGGTTACTTGACCCGGGATTCCATCTCCGGCTTCTCTTCTTCACCGCGCGGTATATTCGTTCCACCCTTATCCTCTCTCTCTCTTGATCATTGAGGACAATGCTCATGTTAGTCGTGGGGGAGTTTGAGGTTTGGTGTGAATTATTTGTCGGTAGAAGTCTAAAGCTATGTTTTGATGTGTTGCATGATCTTAATTGAATATCGAATTCCTCATTGTAGAATCGTTCGGTTCTTGATTTTGGTGTTAATTGACTTCAAGTCTTCACAATGATGTTTAGATTGTTTCCACTTAGAACCTATAACCCAGCATGTTAGCACTAATATCAAAATGAGTCTGGGCCAGAACTGAGATTTTATCACTCTTGTATGTTGGTTGATTGGTTTGAAAACGTGTTTTTGTACCACTCGATAGCACCGTCTAAGATGATGAAGGCAATCAGAATTTTCACACCCCCCTTTTCCATGTCTTTCTTTACCCTTTTTGATCCTTCGTGATTGTGGCTTGAGATTAGAGGGAAAATCCAATTCGAAATCTTGTGTGGAAGTTGTAAAGGGCTAAGGATCAAGTGGCTAAATTCTGATTTGCTTCCATGGCTTCAAGGTAAAGTGCATAAATTTTTGATACGAATCTTTTGACTATGGATTGCTGAATTTCGTCGGGGTTGACTTTCGGGTGGGACTTTTCGGTTTACCTCGTTTTGTGTGCCACTGTTTCGTGTGAACTAGGATTGACTGAACTTATAAAAAGTTCTAGGATGCTTAGGGAGTTTCCATGCTTAATTTCCATATCATTTGGTCATGTGTTGCTATGCATACGATTGATTCTTTGTTTTGTTGACTTGTGAGATATGTCGGTTTGACGTTGACTTGTTGTTGATCGTTTGGCTGTCATAAGTGTTCATTCTTGCTCATATTATCAGCCGCCATTTGAAATCATATGATGCCGTCAAATTCCAAGTTGTATAGTCTTGCCATGATTAGGGTTCAATATGAATTAGTGTTGACTTTCTAGAATGTCAGTTTGACTTTTGAACTCTGATCGCGCTTCCCTGATTATAGCTGTTCTTAGGACATGTGCTCTATTGTCTATGATTACCGTTACTCCGCTTTACTTACCCCACTTAGTTTCCCTCGTTTCCTTGTGAAATTGAGTTTTTTCTACTAAGTTTTGGGGTAAGGTTTTGGTCGACTAATCTGGTTTCATTCGGGTTTTAGGAACACTTTTGAGCGCAGGACTAAGGCACGCCTTGATGGCGCCTCGAGCTCAGGAGCTGTCGCTCCCGTCACACCCGCCATTCTGGGTCCCCACCTACACCCCCCCTCGCCATGCTGGATACCATCCCACCATCGCCCGTCTTTCGGACTTCTACTTTGAGAACTTCCAGAAGATCGCGCACATCCGGGAGCTGACGTGCGTCCTTTATCCATGGATCGCTCCAGGAGCATGACGAGGATTCCTACCGGAACGTGCATGACGCCTTAGCACCAGCCGGTCTCCTAGAGCTGACCACCATAGCCGCCGAGTTCCCAGACATTGCTCTCCAGGAGTTTCTGGGCAACATTTGACTTGGACGAGCACAAGAAGAGACGGGGCCAGAAGGTGATCACTTTCTTTCTTGGTGGGGTGCACAGGCAGCTCACCTACGATGAGTTTGCCGCTCATCCTGGGCATCCCCTACGAGCACTATCACGATCACCACCTCGGTTGGGCGAGGATGATGACGACGAGGCATTGCACGCCCCTCTGGAGCCACATGACAGGCGTGCCTGGCGATCGCCTCAGGAAGAACAACTCAGTTAAGTCTCTCTCTCACCCGCTCTATAAGTTTATTCATATGGTTTGGCGGAGGTCACTTTTATATGTCAGAAGAACAAGGAATCGCCACCATATCCTTAAGGATGAGCTCGTGCTTCATCGAGCCATCCAAGAGAGTTTACCCTCTCCACCCCGCTGGGTGCTAGCTCACATCTTCAGCCAAGGACCAAGAGGAAGAAGCTACCACGCAAACTCTTGGAGGCAACTTCATAGGACAGCTCATCCCTCCTTCGGCATCGGCCATGAATATGGCCCTCACATTCCACGACATCCAGTTTCGGACCGTTGGAGGAGATTTAGCGGTCGAGTACGACTTAGAACTCGACCTCAGTCCCCATGTAGCAGCAGATCCTCCACTCCAACCTGCGGGTCGAATCGGAGGACGAAGATGATGCTGAGAGCAGCAGCCGCTGCCTGAGCTTCAAGATTATATACCCTCGCCACAACCATCAGGCAGGGTACATTCACCAGTCGCCGCCGCACATTCCAGATCCATTTCCGACGCATACTCACCAGCCGCAACACCACCCCGCGGACATGGTGATTGTACGAGCGACTACAGGAGTGGCGCATCACCCGACAACCCACTCAGGAGGCTAGGTGGACTATTATGCAACAACACAATGCGCCCCGCCGACCGGCGATACGAGCGACAGCTGGAGTGGCAGCGACAGCTCGGCGATTACTTCCACTTCCCCCACCCCGACACCTCTGACCAGTGATGACAGGTGTGTCCTTCTCCTTATCCTTTCTTTTTATTTATTCTTTCGACTTCGGTCCCTACTTTTTTCTGTGTGGATCCGGGCACTTGTCCCGGTTTTCCTTTTATGTTTTATTTGTTTTTTGTTTTGTAGCAGTTGGGAGATTCCCTTTGCTTCGCTGGGTAGATTACCTCCGCTCCGAGGACCCGTGCTCATCCCCTACACCAATCATCTCGGTCCAGTTCTTCCATTCCACTCTGAACTCTAGAATTAGTCCTGTGAGGACACAATCCGATTTAAGTGTGGGTAGGATGCTAGAGAACCTTGCATGAACTTGATTGCCCTTCATTGTGTTTTGTGTGCCTCGTGATTTCCATTCCAGTCTCTCTAGCATTAAATGGCTCAGTTCTTGATTTTTGATGTTAAGTTGTTGTTCAAACCTTTCATAATGATGCTTAGACTGCTTAACCTAGAACTTGAGAACCAAACTTGTATGCTTTGATGCTAAATTGCCTGGTCAGAACAGAATTTTAAAATCACACTTGTAGTTTGTAGCCTTGATTGCATGAAAATGACCGAATCCGACTAGCAAACCAACTGTGAGCTTTTGATCCATTGCACGTAACTTGCAATTTAAATTCTTTTTGAGTGGTTTTCTGTTTACTTGAATGAGTATAGAATTTGCATGAGACCTACTCGAGACCACCGATGACACGAGTTCTAGAAGGATAGGGGCACCTAGAGTCAGCTACTTAGCCAGATAGCCTACCTTAACGATAAAATCCACTAGGTTTAGACCCTTGAGCTTGGCCTGTTCTTTCGGTTCGATAATACATTACAGCCATTTCCCATTTCTTTCATTCCCCGTTGATCCCCCTGTGGTTGTAGTTCTAGATTGACCTACCGGAAGTCGGTTTGTGGCAACCTGCCTATAGCCATTAAACAGGTGGTCTTAGCTAATATGTCCAGACGTGTAAACCCCTCTAGCAACTAAAAGAAAAATCGGTACAAAAGAAAAAAAAAGAAAATTTTCGAAAAAAAAAATTTGAAGAAAGAAGGAAATCAGAAAAAGTTCAAAGTTTAGTTCAATAAAACGTTCTTCTCCCTACAAATGGAAGAACGAAGTCGTAAGAAAAGTTGAAAAGAAAAAATGTGTATGCAAAAGAAAAAGAATAAAGTCTAGGTTGCTTGAGGGTATCATAGGACGAGCGTTCACTATTCCACCCGTGTCTGGTTAGACGGTAGGAAGTCATAAGCTAGATTCGAGGGAAGTGAGTCGAAAGCTACACCACACAAAAGCCATCATCATACACTCCCATCATCCATCTCATTATAAACCCTTGTAGTGTAGAATTCGTTACAGTCCTAGCAGGGAAGTCCTTCTTGACTAGTTCCTCGTTTGTCACAGTGGTGGAGATGTTGTCGAAATGCAAACTTATGACAGAATTCATAACAGAAAATGATTGAGAGCATAAACACGTCCTTAACACAGAGAGTGAGAGTTCCCATTGTACTATATTTTCCCTGTGTGAGGAATCTGGTCGGTCAGGTCAAATTCGTGCATAATTGGTTACGATTACTTGTCGTGTGTAGTTTATTAGTGAGACCAGGTTGTTTGGCTGATCTGTATGCATGTTAGGTTTCTTGTTCTAGGAATTATCTGTCTAATAATTCATTATGTTTGATTGAGCTTCAATTTGATCGATCTTATCATTTGTGAACATGAGCGTTTCTATTCAGTTTTCTTGAGGACAAACAAAAGCTTAAGTGTGGGGTATTTTGATGACACTCGATTTGACGTGATTATCAGCCTCATTTAAGCGACATTTCCTTGCTTAAGACATGGTTTTTAGGGTAGAATAACGAATATTCAATCAATTGCTCTATCTCGTGCCATTTGTGTTACTTTGGCCCGTTTCGGTATATTTGATGGTTTTTCTAGTGTTTCTATGTTAGCATAGGTTTTTGCCGTCAAATAAGTAGCCAAGGACGTGTCTAAGGCATTGGAACCTCGAGGAATCGCACTAGAATCGATCCAAGGAGCCAATCAAGTCGAACCAATTCCTGCCCCATTTTACACTAAAGATTTCACCGAAAATACCTTCACATTTTCGGTGAAAATGCATGTACAAATCGACTGATGTCAGCCAAAGGGTGTTTTCGGCGAAAACACTAAGTTTTCGCCGAGAACCGACGGTCCAAAAACTACAGAAGAATTCAGCCGGCGGTATTCCCTTTTGCACTAGGATTTTCGGCGAAAATCCCTTAATATTTTCGGCGAAAATCTTAGTTAAATCCGGCGGTATTAGGGTTAAGTATAAATACTTAACTGGCGGCCCAAATATAGGGAGACGACTTTTCATACATCATAATTACCAACTAATACCGAAATTCTCAGAATTCTCAAGAGTTCTGAAGGAGAGTTTAGAGTTCAAAGAGCCAAGAAGAGATCGTGACGCCATCCCTTCCATCTCGAAGACTCGGAGCTAGGATTGCAGTCTACCGGAAGATCGAAGTTTTTGCCAGAGTCGTCTTAATTAGTTTTTCAAATCCTTTTCTGTTCTTCCTCCGTATGATGAACTCTACTTCTGTCTTTGATTCTTTTGTGAAAAACATGAGTAGCTAAACTCTTAGAGCTTAGACTAGATGAACCCTAATGACCCAGGGCTTTAAAGCGGTCACGAATCGGAGGTGATTAGATTCAAAGTTCAATCAGTTTCTCTTTCATGTTTTATTTGTTCTTCATTGTTCATGTTTCTTGTCTGGATTGATCACCTAGATTAGATTCTTGTTAAGCTAAGGATAGAAGCGAACGCTCGCCTTACTTTAAAACATCAAATTGAACAATTAACCTAATCATTGGAGTGTGCCTTTCGTAGGAACTAATTAGGGTTAATCTACTGCAAGAGTAACTCATAAATCATTAGTAATTGCACCATTAAGTTAAGTCGTTGTGAGGCGACCGTACCCGGGCGGCTAATTAATCTTGGTAGCTAGATCGGATAGAGCGAACGTTCGCCAGTCTTAAACCTAAGGGTAAGGAGTTATGGTGGTGTCTTAGAAATTGATTGAATGAGAATTGAAATCCGCTGATCTGTTGATTGCCTATGCTCTGGTGACGAAGGGGGATTCGAAGTCTAAGTCCGTCTGTCATCTCTGTTTTCAACCCCAATTTCCAATATGTTTCTTGGTTTAAATTTTTTTAATTTCCTTGCTTTTTCATAGAATAGAAGACTGGAACTCACACCACGCACGAAGTGTTTAACCTGAGTAAATTGTCAGCTTCTTTGAGTAATCAATCATTAGAAGACCCATGGAATACGATCTACCCTAGCTTCACAGCTTGGTAGTTATTTGCTAAACCTGCTGATGTGGCTTTAATTAGTGCATTTTAAGCTTATGAATGACCTATGAAATGCCCGTTTTTATTCGTGAAATGACATGACTTATATGCTTTTATTGAGTTTCGTGCAAAGTGTCATTTGTTGTCCGGTTGCCACTTTGGAGCCAAATTCGTGGGCTATTGGAGTTGCCTCTGTGCATTTTCAGGTTACGGCATCAAAGTACGGAGACAAGGAGCGCATAGGAGCAAACGGGAGGTCATTTGGAGTCCGGACGAGGAAGATATGAGCATTGCAAGATCGAGCTTTCTGCAGAGTGCAGGGTGCACCCGTGTAGGGGTGCACGCCGTGCAGGGTGCACGCCGTGCACTGTCCCCTGCACTATAAATACTCTTGTTTTTTGGCGATTTTGAAGGAGGAGATCATATCTCTTGAACCCCAAACACATACCCACGAACCCTCAACCCTAGAACACGTTTTTGGAGCAATTTGAAGCCATTGGAGCTAGGATTGAAGCCAACAAACCTTGGGAGAAGTGCTTACAAGTGGAGAAGTGAAGATCATCTCAAGGATTCATCCATGGTGTTCTTGGTGACCATTCTTCCTTCTTTTCTCTTTACTCCCTTGGCCATGTGTGGCTGAGTTTTCTAGGGTTCATCTTGGATGGGTAGATTAGTTGTGCTATGATAGAGGGATGATTGTATAGAACTTGCCATGATTGATCTTGGTTGTATGAGGATGATTCCTAGACTTGTTCTTAATGCCATTTTATGCCATGTTTGCTTAATTTGGTCCATTCATTGTGATTTGATGCATGAGAGTGCTTGGATTGCATAGATTGTAGTCTAGGGATTGAAGTGAGTGGTTCTAAGAGATTAGATCATCTTATTTCAACCATTTTCACTTGATTTCTCTCTTGGGCATTTTATCGAACACTTGGTGTGCATGTGGATTTTCATTCAATTGAGTTTGAAAAGGCTTTTTGGTGAATCTCTTAGTGTTAGGGCATTGATATGAGAGTGTTGTGCCTAGCCTTGTGGTCATAGAGTCTTAAGAAGGGTCTTGAGTCTTGGCATTTCATCAAACACTTAGAATGCATCCTTTTTCACTTAGCTTGAGAGCGAGAGCCTAAGTTGAGTGGTATTAGGATAGGGACAAGGTGCTACGAGAGTGCATTGAGTCTATAGAAGTGAAATGCATGGTCATCCAAATGCAAACTCGATCTTGAATGGCTTGTTTGTTCAATTAGTCATCTTGAGCATGATGAAACTACCCACCAAGAGAGCCCCCTTTGTCTTTGATTTGAGCCACCTTTCTCTCTTGCTTAATCTTTGTTAGTATTGCATTTCTTTGCCTTTGTTTCTGATTTTCTCGATCAAACCAAACCAATTTCAAATGTCTAGACCGTCTATGAGAATTTGAGTATTGGTCTATGAGAGGACCCCGTGGAATACGACCTTGGTAAAATCGCCTTTTATCAAGTTTTTGGCGCCGTTGCCGGGGACTCTCTCATTCCTTTGAAAGCACTTAGTAGTGGACCGATCTATTCACTTCCTTCCAATTTAGTTTTTGCTTCCTTTTACTTGTTGTTTGGTTTTGTTATCCCGCATCGTTGTATTACTCGGGTGTGTTTGTTGTGCTTGTTTGCAGAATATTTTGGGTTAGTGCATGAGGCGTTCAGCTCGTCTTCAAGCACGAATCCCAGGACTAGAACAAGTGCTCAAGTCACCTACCACTTCCCCACCTCCTACAGTTGAAGAAGAAGAAGTTGATCGCATCTCACACCACACTATGTCTCATCACGAGGATGAAGATAACCATTCGAACATTCTCACCATACCAATGATGATGATCACTCACAAAGGGGTGCAAGACGTACCTTGGCGGATTATGCTCGTCCTACTCTTGAAGGGGCAGCCTCTAGCATTGTTCGAAGACCCGTCAATGCTAGAACTTTAGCTCAAGCCTAATATGATCCAAATGGTTCAAAATGGAGTGGTGTTCAATGGCATTGATGGTGAATGTCCATCTAGGCATCTCAAGGACTTCTTGGAGATTTGTGACACGGTTAAGAATGACCAAGTTCACCCGATTGTGTGAGACTCCGACTCTTCCCCTTCTCACTCAAAGGTCGAGCCAAGTCTTGGTTGGAGAACCAACCTAGTAGAACATTCACTACATGGGAGGGCCTAGCCGAAGCTTTCCTTGAAGAGTTATTTCCCCCTATATGACGATGCAATCCGAGACCGCATCAACCACTTCATACAACACAAGGGAGAGCTCTTCCATGAGACTTGGAATAGGTTCCAAGCCATTCTTCGGTCTTGTCCTCATCACAACTTCGTCGAATGGAGCTTGGCGGACATCTTTGCTAGGTCCCTTGATTTTGAGAATACAAGGATGATCAACCAAGCCGCCGGAGGTGACTTAAGGATGCTCACTCCCGAAGATGCTCTAGAACTCTTCGCGGAGATGGCCAACAAGACAAGGAGTTGGTCTCGACAACAACCTCCTAAGTCTAAGTATGGAAGCGACACACACTATGACTCTAGAGCTATAAGTGTTGATGCACCAAAGGATTCATCCACCTATGGGAAGAAGCCTAAGTTACCGGGCACCGAGATGAAGATGATCCAATGATCCTCTCCTTATGTCTAAGATCGACGCCATGGCTTCACAAGTAAGCAATCTTAGTATGCCTAAGACCCCCTCTAAGCCATCTAAAGTGGGTAATCCACCGGTTGCTTCGGTATTTTGTTGTGAAGGTTGTGGAGGTCAAGGCCACGATGTTAGTGCTTGTCCTTCCTCCACTCCTGAACTTGGCCAAGGCGACCTTGAGGAGGTAAGCTTCGCACAAGGTCAATGTTTTCCATGGTAATTTCAGCCCCCAAGGTAACTATCAAGGTAACTATAACCGACCTTGGTACAACAAGTCTAACCAAGGTTACCAAGGCCAAGGGAGTCAAGGTAGTGGTTATAGCAAGGGCTACAACCAAGGAAATCAAGGAGGTTATCAAGGTTATAGGGTTATCAAGGCAACCAATGGACTCAAGGAAGTAACCTAAACCAAGGTAGCCAAGGGACTCAAGGAGGACCCCAAGGTCAAGGGCACCAAGGGGGAAATCAATGGAATCAAAGTGGACATCCAAGTCAAGGTTTCCAAGGTCCTACCCCACCGGGAATGTACAACCATAGAGGTGAAGGACCACCCGGGTTCAACAAGCCTCCTCAAAATAATGAGGGTGGTTCTTCGATCTCTCAAGAAGACACCAATGCGGCAATGATCCAACTCATCAAGAATCAACAAGCTTCAATTGCCAATTTGGAGAACCAATTAGGACATATTTCTAAGGCACTCTCGGAGCGACCCTCGGGTATTTTACCCTCCAACACCGAGGTCAACCCCAAGGTTCCCGAGGAGCTTATGATGGTAACTTTGAGGAGTGGTAAGCAAGTACAAGATGCCATACCTAAGGTGGTAAGTGCTCAAGATGATGATTTGGTTAGAGTTGAAGATGTTGACTCCGAAGATGACACGGATAAGATTGAAGTTAAAGATAGAGGAGCCAAGGCTAAAGAAGCTTCTAAGATGACCAATAAGGTTGGTTCTCAAGAGGCTACGGCGAGTGCTACTCCGGTCTCTCCTCCCGCACCGGTTGTACCTCCGTACAAGCCTAAGCCACCTTATCCTTCTCGCTTGAAGGCGGATTCCATGGAAAAGGACTTCAAAAGGTTTGTTGAGATTCTTGACAAGGTGCAATTTACAATGCCTTTTGGGGAAGCAATTACAAAGATGCCTCAATATGCAAAGTTCATGAAAGAGATCTTCACCAACAAACGCAAGCTTACGGATGTGACTTCGGCAAAGCTCAACGAACAATTCTCCGCCATTCTCTCTAAGAGGCCACCGGAAAAGCTAAAGGATCCAGGTAGCTTTACTATTCCTTGCACTATTGGTGAACATGCAATAAGTAGAGGCTTAGCCGATTTGGGTGCTAGTATCAATGTTATGCCATATTGCATGTTTAAGAAGTTAGGCCTAGGGAAACTAAAACCAACTCAAATGAATGTTCAATTAGCGGATAAATCTGTGACATCCCCTCGTGGTATTGTCGAAGATGTGTTGGTTAAGGTTGGTGCTTTTGAATTCCTTGTGGATTTTATTATTCTAGATGCTATGGGTGGTACCGATGTGCCTTTGATTCTAGGACGACCCTTCTTAGCGACCTCTCGTGCTTTGATTGATGTCTACGGTGGTAAACTTACACTTAGGGTCGATAATGAATGCATGATCTTTGACCGTTCAAATGGCATGGAGTTTACTTTGTCTTATGCTAGTCACCATGATCCTAAGAATCCGCATGAGCTTACTTCGGCTACTAATAGCACTAACCTTTCCGTCATAGTCTTGCGGAGTTGTTTGCTCTTAGTGATGTGCAGGAGAAAAAGTATGAAGTAAAGGAGGCTCCACCTTTCGTGCTTCAAAAGACTCCACCTAAGGCTAAGAAGAAAGGTGTGGAGAAGCCACCCGAGAAGGGCAAGGAAGCCGCACCGATGGGTGAGACTAGCAAGACTAAGAAGGCACCCGATGAGAGAATTCACTCCAAGTGGTTTGGCCCCTTCTCCATTGCTCACACTTCATCATTCGGGAAATCCGAGCTCACACCTCCTGAAGTCGGTAAGGTTCAATTCAAGTTCCGTGTGCCATGCGAAGGTAATGACTTCGACTTCAAAGAGGTAATGAGTTGGGATGGTTTTACTTAGCTGGTCTGTGTGCTTCGTCGAGCTTAAGACGTTAAACAAGCGCTTCTCGGGAGGCAACCCGAGGGTTTTTCATGTCTTTTCTTCTTGATTTGACTGCGTGATTGTGTGTTTTTGTGGTGTTCAAGGTCCTTGAGTTGTTGTGGTGTCCTTTGTGGTCTCGTAGGCGTTGAAATTCTGAAGTTCGGGGTCCGTTTTGGGTTGATTTGACGGTGTTTTGGTCATTTTTGTCGAGGTGAAAATTTGATTTTGAGCTGAGGAGGTGCACGCCGTGCAGATGCACGCCGTGCACCGTGCACGTTTGGTGCACGTGCTGTCCAGGAGCATCCAAAAAAATTTTCAGCTCCAGGGTGCACGCCGTGCACCCATGCATGCCGTGCACCCTTGCACGCCGTGCACCCCGATTTTCACCTTTACATTGTTTCGGTTTGGTCAGTGGTTGAGTCATCTGATTCTTGATTCTTTGGTTTGAGTCATTGTTCGGTTTGGTTTTGGTTCACCCAACTCACTTGACCCACTCACCCGACCCGGCCGACTCTCACTCTCTCTTTCACACAACCAGCCGCCGCCGCCGCCGACCAGCTCCGTCTGCCCCGCCCCACCCGACCCACTCACTCAACCGCCCGACCCCAGACCCCATCCCAATCCCCGCCGCCATCTCTTTCCCTCCAACCTGCCCAGCCGCCAACAACTCCTGCCCGCCGCCACTCCTGCCCAGCCGCCAACAACTCCTGCCCGCCGCCACTCCTGCCCAGCCGCCAACAACTCCTGCCCGCCGCCACTCCTGCCCAGCCGCCAACCTGCCCGCCGATCCCCATCCCGCCGTCTTTCCTCAACCGCCAACCTGCCCCAATCTCAGGTTTCTTTTGGCTTGAATTTCTGATTTGGTTGCTTGAGTTAGTTGGCAGTTGGTAGTGTGGTTTGATTGAATGTTGATATTGTTGGCTTGCTTTGAATTGTGGAGTTGGGCATTGATTTTGATTGTTAGGATTTGATGTGAGGGGTGTGATTTGGTTGCTTAGTTTAGGGTGTGGGATTTGCTTGGTTTCATGTGAGCAGGTTTGGGTTATGGCGTTGTTGTGTCCATTGTTGAGCCGATTTTGGCTTTGTGAGATTGTTTGATTGTTCTTGATTGGTGGCTGATTTGATTGTTCTTGATTCGTGGCTGATTTGATTATTCTTGATTGGTGGATGGTTGCAAAGGATTAGTGGTGGCTTGATGGGGGCAGAATGTTGTTTTATCGTGATTTATTTGAATGGTGGAGTTCGGTGTGGTTATTAGTGTTTGACTTGTGATCCTACTCCGTGCCTATCTTTGTGATGTGTCTTTTGTTTCTACAGGTTCTGAATTCAGGGGCTGAATTCCATTCTTTATGTGAGGAGGGGTGTGGTTAATCACCACTCATTTGGTTTAAACTTTGTGCATTCCTCCTTACATTGTGCGGACTTAGGCTTATATGTTTTCGATTCGTGTTTTTGATCCATGATGCATGCCTTTTGCTTAAGTTTGGATTTCAATGATTTGATTTTTGCTAGCATAAGTTGTTGCACTTGAACTTGATGATCTTGAATCGTGCTCAATGTTGTGCTCAATGTTTTGATCATGTGTTATGACTAGGCGCCTTGATAGGGCTTGTGTTAGGAGTGTGCCCTTCTTGTTGATTCTTTGTTTGCACTTCTTTTGCAGGATGCCTCCTAAGGGTAAAGCAGCTTCTTCATCCTCCGCCCCTAAGCGATCCAAGGCACCAGCTTCCAAGAAGAGGAAGGGACAGATTTGGGGAGTCTTCTGCTCCTCCTCCACGGTCGCCTTCGCCGCCTCCAGCTCCTCGTGGCGTCGACCATCCTGAGTCAGTGGTTCAGAGAATCTTCGACTTCGACCCCGGGATCGGGCTTACAGTCGTTATCAGGTTATGGCGAGATGGCCCGTGGCGAGGCAGGTAGATTTGATTTTGAGGGGTTGCAGAGTCATGATGGTTGGTTGGATGCTTTGAAGACTTTGGCTGATGGAGCCAGTATTTGGCCGCTCTTGGAGGTTGACGAGAGGGCGTATGAGAGCCACAGGATCACTCACCATTTCTCAGGACTTTGGATTTTTCCTTTCTTTTATTTCTGTTTATGACTGCATGTTTTGTTGTGTTTGACTTCTGATTTTCTCTTTTCATTTCTGGCTTTGAACTTGTCATGATGTTGGATCACACATCTCATCCGTACTCTCATCTTGTCGACTATGGGTTGTGTTTGAGTGGTGTGCCCTCCCTTGTTTTCTACAGGTACCCCTGATTCAGGTCCTCTTCCTGAACAGGTTACTTGACCCGGGATTCCATCTCCGGCTTCTCTTCTTCACCGCGCGGTATATTCGTTCCACCTTATCCTCTCTCTCTCTTGATCATTGAGGACAATGCTCATGTTATCGTAGGGGAGTTTGAGGTTTGGTGTGATTATTTGTCGGTAGAAGTCTAAAGCTATGTTTTGATGTGTTGCATGATCTTAATTGAATATCGAATTCCTCTATTGTAGAATCGTTCGGTTCTTGACTTTTGGTGTTTAATTGACTTCAAGTCTTCACAATGATGTTTAGATTGTTCCACTTAGAACCTATAACCAGCATGTTAGCACTAATATCAAATGAGTCTGGGCCAGAACTGAGATTTTATCACTCTTGTATGTTGGTTGATTGGTTTGATACGTGTTTTTGTACCACTCGATAGCACCGGTCTAAGATGATGAAGGCAATCAGAATTTTCACCCCTTTTCCATGTCTTTCTTTACCCTTTTTGATCCTTCGTGATTGTGGCTTGAGATTAGACGGAATCCAATTCGAAATCTTGTGTGGAAGTTGTAAAGGGCTAAGGATCAAGTGGCTAAATTAAAAAAAAAATGCTCAAAAGAAAAGCTAGGCAAGCTCGGCACCTAAGTGAAGTGTCGGGTTGAGCACTAAGCAAAAGGGCAAAGGCTGTGAGCTAGGCAGGTTCAACACCTAAGTGAAGTGTTGAATCGAGCACTAGTATGCAGTAAGAAAAAAAAAAGGAAAAAGAGTTCTCAAATGTAGCCCTTGATCCTAGCTAGAGTTTGTAAAGTGCGGATCTAGAAGCGGATGAAGTCGAGTCGATAGCCACATTCACGACTCACGATCCATGTTCCGATTTCAAGTCCTTTTGATTAGAGTTGGTGTTGTCGTGGTCGGTTTTGCTGTGTCCCAGTCAACCACTACTTGAAGTGTGCAGAAATTAGTGAGGTTTAGACTTGTTTGGTTAATGTTCTTGCATATGTAGGTTTAGTTTGTTCGTGGAACAGTTTAAGCTAAATTGTGATTGCTTGAATCTCAATGGACCGAACTTGTCATTTGTGAACTTGGATGTTTTCTAATTCATTTGCTTGAGGACAAGCAAAGCTTAGTCGTAGGGGAATTTGATGTGGCTTTAATTAGTGCATTTTAAGCTTATGAATGACCTATGAAATGCCCGTGTTTATTCGTGAAATGACATGACTTATATGCTTTTATTGAAGTTTCGTGCAAAGTGTCATTTTGTTGTCCGGTTGCCACTTTGGAGCCAAATTCGTGGGCTATTGGAGTTGCCTCTGTGCATTTTCAGGTTATGGCATCAAAGTACGGATGACAAGGAGCGCATAAGAGCAAACAGGAGGTCATTTGGAGTCCGGACGAGGGAGAATGACATTGCGAGATTGCTTTAAGAGGTCGGCTGCGTGCACGCCGTGCAGGGGTGCACGCCGTGCACTGTCCCCTGCACTATAAATACTCTTGTTTTTGGCCATTTTGAAGGAGGAGATCATATCTCTTGAACCCCAAACACATACCCACGAACCCTCAAACCCTAGAACACGTTTTTGGAGCAATTTGAAGCCATTGGAGCTAGGATTGAAGCCAACAAACCTTGGGAGAAGTGCTTACAAGTGGAGAAGTGAAGATCATCTCAAGGATTCATCCATGGTGTTCTTGGTGACCATTCTTCCTTCTTTTCTCTTTACTCCCTTGGCCATGTGTGGCTGAGTTTCTAGGGTTCATCTTGGATGGGTAGATTAGTTGTGCTATGATAGAGGGATGATTGTATAGAACTTGCCATGATTGATCTTGGTTGTATGAGGATAATTCCTAGACTTGTTCTTAATGCCATTTTATGCCATGTTTGCTTAATTTGGTCCATTCATTGTGATTTGATGCATGAGAGTGCTTGGATTGCATAGATTGTAGGTCTAGGGATTGAAGTGAGTGTGTTCTAAGAGATTAGATCATCTTATTTCAACCATTTTCACTTGATTTCTCTCTTGGGCATTTTATCGAACACTTGGTGTGCATGTGGATTTTCATTCAATTGAGTTTGAAAAGGCTTTTTTGGTGAATCTCTTAGTGTTAGGGCATTGATATGAGAGTGTTGTGCCTAGCCTTGTGGTCATAGAGTCTTAAGAGAGGGTCTTGAGTCTTGGCATTTCATCAAACACTTAGAATGCATCCTTTTTCACTTAGCTTGAGAGCGAGAGCCTAAGTTGAGTGGTATTAGGATAGGGACAAGGTGCTACGAGAGTGCATTGAGTCTATAGAAGTGAAATGCATTGTCATCCAAATGCAAACTCGATCTTGAATGGCTTGTTTGTTCAATTAGTCATCTTGAGCATGATGAAACTACCCACCAAGAGAGCCCCCTTTGTCTTTGATTTGAGCCACCTTTCTCTCTTGCTTAATCTTTGTTAGTATTGCATTTCTTTGCCTTTGTTTCTGATTTTCTCGATCAAACCAAACCAATTTCAAATGTCTAGACCGTCTATGAGAAGTGTGAGTATTGGTCTATGAGAGGACCCCGTGGAATACGACCTTGGTAAAATCGCCTTTTATCACCTGCCCTGCAGCGTTCATCAGCAATCAATAACATCATAGTTAAGTACCGACACTCCATCCCTAGGTTAGATGATATGCTTGATGAATTGCATGGTTCAATAATCTTTTCTAAGATAGATTTAAGATCAGGCTATCACCAAATCCGAATGAAGGAGATGATGAATGGAAAACTGCCTTTAAAACTAAACTAGGTTTGTATGAATGGATGGTCATGCCCTTCGGCTTGACTAATGCACCTAGTACCTCATGTATAGGCAATGGTGATAATCCAATGGGGTTAGGGGGTTAAAACCATAAACCAATTCAAAAGGTGAGTATTGGGTGGCTGAGTGAACAGATCGGTTGTAAGCAAACTCTACATGGGGTAGAAAGTCCTCCCAAGTCCTAAGGTTGGACTTAATGATAGCTCTAAGCATTTGTGATAGTGACCGATTGACAACCTCTGTTTGGCCATCTATTTCAGGGTGGCAGGTTGTTGAACACATAAGCTTGGTTCCTAATTTTGCCCACAAGGTCTTTGATGAACGTGTCGTTGTGATGCGTTCAACCAAATAACTAACAAAGCTAAAAAAGCTAGGGTAGATCGTATTCCAGGGGTTTCCTCTACTTCCTTACTCAAAGATGTCGGCAATTTAATTCAAGTTTAAACACAAGTTGTGCGTGGTGTGAGTTCCACGACTTCTATACTAAAATGCAAAGATAAGTTGAAATGAGAACTAAAGCGAAGAAAGATTGAAGATTGATTGATTGACTAGAAAGATGACAGACAAGCTTAGACTTCGAATCCCCCTTAAATTACCAGAGCAGCAGCAGTCAACAGACCAGCGATTTTCGATTCTAGTTCATTCAGTTCATAGACACCATATAACTCCTGACCCTTAGGTGTAAGACTGGCGAACGTTCGCTCTATCCGATCTAGCTACCACGATTAATTAGCGCCCGGGTACGGTCGCCTCTCGCAACGACTTAACTGAACTGGTGCAAATTCTAATGATTAATGAGTTACTCTAGCAATGGATCAACCCTAATTGGTTCCTACGAAAGGCACACTCCAATTATAAGGTTGATTGTTCGATTTGGTGTTTTAAAGTAAGGCGAGTCGTTCGCTTCTATCCTTAGCTTAACAAGAATCTAATCTAGGTGGCCAAACCAGACAAAAACACAGATAACGAAGAACAAATCAAACATGAAAGATGAAACTGAATGAACTTCGAATCTAATCACCGCCGATCCGTGACCGCTTTAAGCCCTGGGTCACTTAGGGTTCATCTAATCTAAGCTACACGAGTTTAGCTACTCATATTCAATACAGAAGAATCGAAGAGAAACAAAGAATACATCTCAGGTGGAAGACAGAGAAGAACTGTAAAACCTAATTTTGATGTTTCCTGCAGCTTCAATCTGCTGGATCTTTGACTCCTAGCACTGGCTTTCCGAGATGGATGGATGGCGTCACGATCCGTTCCTAGCTCCTCGAACCCTCTCTACTCATTTTTCTCTCTTTCCTCCTTCTAGCTGTGTGTTGTAAATTTCAGTCTTTGATTGCCCGTGTTTTTCAGTACTTATACCTAACCGGCGGTTTCTGGATTTTCACTGGGATTTTCGCCAAAAATCCAAGGTTATTTTCGGCGAAAGTATCTGTTCAAATGTGGCTTCACCCGTCTGTTTCTCCTGGTTGATTTGGCTTCGGGTTTTCACCGAGAATGCTCATGTATTTTTGCCGAGAACTCCCTCTTGATCGGGTCAGTGAATTCTTCTTCCATTTTCGGTGAAAACCCAAGGGTATTTTTGTCGAAAATATATGTGTAAAATGAGCAGGAGTTTTGTTTGCCTTGAGTGATCTCTCCGGTTGATTTATGTGTCATTCTTCGGGGTTCCAACGTCTAAGACACGTCGTGGCTACCGCATTTGATGGCAAAAACCTATGCTAACATAAAAACACTAGAAAACCATCAAATAGACCCGAAACGGGCCAAGGTAACACAAATGGCACGAGATAGGGCAATTGATTGAATATTCGTTATTCTACCCTAAAAACTGTGTCTCAAGCAATGAAATGTCGCTTCAATGAGGCTGATAATCACGTCAAAACGAGTGTCATCAGTCTTCCAAAAGTAGCTTAGGAACTTTGAGTCTCGGTCAGAAACTATAGTCTTAGGGATGCCATGGAGTCTAACTATTTCACCAAAGAATAGGTCAGCTATGTGTGATGCATCATCAACCTTATGACATGCAATGAAATGAGCCATTTTTGAAAACCTGTCTACAACCACAAAAATTGAATCTTTGCCTCTTCTAGACTTAGGTAATCCTAGAACAAATTCCATAGACAAATCTACCCAAGGGTGTTCAGGAATAGGCAAAGGGGTATATAAACCAAAGGGTTGAAGGTGTGACTTAGCTCGTTGGCATTTGGCACATTGGCTGATGATCTTCTCAGTCACATGACTCAAAGATGTCTTTAAAGTCGGGGTCAGTCACATATAAATCCTTGATATGCTCAAAACCAATGAATTTAGAACTCAAGGTAGTGATTAGGGCATACCTTCGAGAAAGGGCATCGGCTACCACATTCTCCTTACCTTGTTTGAAGTGGATGATGTAAGGGAAAGATTCAATGAACTCCACCCACCTTGCATGCCTCTTGTTCAGTTTATGTTGAGCCTTCAAATACTTGAGGGACTCATGATCGGTGTGGATTATGAACTCATTGGGCCACAAGTAATGTTGCCAAGTCTTCAAGGCTCGAACTAGGGCATACAACTCCTTGTCGTAGGTGGGATAATTGAGGGCAGCACCACTTAATTTCTCACTGAAATAGGCAATAGGTCTTCCTTCTTGCATCAACACAGCTCCAATTCCCACTCCCGAAGCATCACACTCAATTTCAAAAGGTTTTGAGAAATCGGGCAGTTTGAGCAATGGGGCTTCGGTGAGTTTCTTCTTGAGTGCTTCAAAGGCTGCCTCTTGAGGTGCTCCCCAATGGAAGGGAACATTCTTCTTGATGACAGCCGTGAGAGGGGCAGCTATAGTGCTAACGTCTCTCACAAATCTCCTATAGAAGCTTGCAAGTCCATGGAAGCTTCGGACATCAGTGATGCTCTTTGGGGTTGGCCATGACTTGATTGCTTAAATCTTGTCCTCATCAACCATAATTCCTGTAGAGCTAACAACAAAGCCAAGAAACACAAGATGATCGGTACAAAAGGTGCACTTTTCCATGTTTGCATACAATTGTTCTTGCCTTAGGGTTTCTAGGACAGATTTCAAGTGGCCTAGGTGATCCTCTAGGGTTTTTGAGTAGATTAGGATGTCATCGAAATAAACTACTACAAATTTCCCTATGAAAGGCCTAAGGACTTGATTCATTAACCTCATGAAGGTACTAGGTGCATTAGTCAAGCTGAAGGGCATGGCCAACCATTCATACAAACCTAGTTTAGTTTTAAAGGCAGTTTTCCATTCATCACCTTCCTTCATTCGGATTTGGTGATAGCCTGATCTTAAATCTATCTTAGAAAAGATTGTTGAACCATGCAATTCATCAAGCATATCATCTAACCTAGGGATGGGGTGTCAGTACTTAACAGTGATGTTATTGATTGCTCGGCAGTCGACACACATCCCCAAGTTCCTTCCTTCTTTGGCACAAGGATGTCTGGAACAGCACATGGACTCATGCTCTCCCTCACATATCCCTTGTCCATCAATTCTTCGACTTGTTGCTGGATTTCCTTGGTTTCATCCGGAATCGTCCGATAGGCAGCCTTGTTGGGTAGTGATGCTCCCGGTACAAGGTCAATTTGATACTCGATGCCTCGGATTGGGGGCAATCCACTAGGGATTTCCTTACATCTTCAAAATCCTGCAAAAGTGAAGACACAACACTAGGAAGAGAGGTGTTAGGGTTAGAGATCAGACATTCTTTGTAAAGAATGACCACTAGGGCTTTCCTAGATAATAGGGTTTGTTTGATCTCACTATGTCTAGCTATCAGGTTTTCTCTCCTCTCAACCTCACTCTTTTGAGCTCTTTGATCCTTAGGATCATGAAATTCTGTTTTTGTTCTTAATTCTGTTTTTGTACCTTTTTCTGTTGAGGGTTCACTCTTTTCTTCTCTCATCTCTCGTTTCTTGAGCTCTCTCTCTTTCTTCTGTCGGCTCACCTTTCTCTCTATTTGATCTTTGAGTATTTAAGTAGGTGATAGTGGTTTTAACTTGAATGTAGTGTCTCCATGTGTGAGTTGATACTTGTTTGCCCTCCCATCATGTTGTGAGTATCGATCAAACTGCCAAGGCCTTCCAAGTAGCACATGGGCGGCCTCCATGGGAACTACATCACAAAGCACCACATCTTTGTATCTTCCAATGCTTAGAGGGATGTGTGCTTGTTTGTTGACCTTCAAATCTCCACTATTGCTCAACCAATGCGGTCGGTAGGGCTTAGGGTGTGGATGAGCAGCAATTCCCAAGCCCTTAACAAGATCTAAGCTCACTGCATTTGTACAACTTCCACCGTCAATAACAAAGTGCAAATTTTATTTAAAATCACACACCTTGTATGGAACAGGTTGTCCCTTTGCTCCATCCATCTTCTTTAGGTTGTGCATTAAGGATTCGTCGAGAAACTGCTGAAATTTGAACCCTAGGGCTGGTGGCCGTCGTGTTGATGTCCATCGGGGTAGTGGCCGTCGGGGCCGGTGTTCTGCTCCAGGACGTCGACGAGGCCTTCTTCTGTCTTCAGGCCAAAAATGGCCGATGGAATGTTCGAAAGGCTCGGAGTGTGCCGATCGACATCCAGGACGGGGCAGCCGGCTCGGACAGGGTGTCGGGGCAGACTCCCATGTCGGGTCGGCCAGTGTGACCGGCTCGGCATCAACCGGGGCATCCGGGGTGCTTACTCGGATGTTTAAGGCTGAAAATTTCTCTAGGCCCTCTGTGTTGACTTCTTCACCCTCTCTGGACTCCTCCTCTTCATCCTCACCGATTGGCTCCTCCTCATCATTCGGTGACTATCTCTCCTTCTTTAAGCACCATGGTTCGGGTGTTAGGGCAATCCCTTGCCATGTGACCCCTGCCATGACATTTGAAACACACAATGGCACTAGGCCGTGCATTAGTAGTAGGAATTTTTGAGCCGGGACTAGGTGTTACCCGTGGTGTCGACCCTTGATTAGGGTTTGGTCTCGGCCCAGTATTCTTGCTAGGGTTTGGCCTCCAAGGGGTGTTTCTGCACTCCTATTTCCTCTCCAAGGGGTGCTGGTTGGTGGCGGGGTAGTAGCCTTTCTTCCAAGACCATTCTTCAGCTTCTTCTCAACCCTAATAGCCAAGGTTACCAAGTCCTCATAATCTACAAAGTTGATGATGTTGACTTGGTGTAGGATTTCTTTGTGTAATCCTCCGGTTAATCTTGCTATTCTGGCATCTTCATCCTCCCTTAGGTCAAGTCTTGTGACCAGGATCTCCAGTTCCTTATTGTACTCCTCAACCGACATGCTTCCTTGCTTCAAATGTTGAAGCTTGGTATGCAAGTCTCTAGTGTAGGCTGCTGGTACAAACCGTCTCCTCATCTTTCTCTTAAGATCTCTCCAACTAATGATGGGATCCTCTTCTTCTCTCCTGATTTGCTTCCTGAGTTGTGCCCACCACAAAGATGATATGACCCAGCCCAACTGCCCTAGTACACGCCGGTACACCTACACCCCACCAGGGTCACTTGTACGAGGCAGAACCCTAGTGCCATACAAGAAGCGTGTAGAACCAAGGGCCGGCCACCTACAAGCCCTCAAGCCAAGGTATGAGATGAAATATAGGCTAAGGCCCCCATGCAGGTAGAATTGCTCCACGAGATGGAAGGATATTCCAGGCCATGCTGCTGGCCAAGGATATAACCCTAGCACTGGAGTAGAGCCTCAGCCTGCTCCTAGCCTAACCTCCAGGAGCCCTGAAGATGAAGCACACTCCAGAGACCCTCTGGAGGCATTTCTGGAGTACAGGAATAGGAGGACTCAAGAGTACCTGGCCAAGAAGGGATGGCCACCCAAGACTGCCCCGGCCCCGGAGGATGCGGACAACCAACCCCAGTACCGTACAACCATGCTCCGCGCTCAAATTCTGTCGGACAAGTTAACTCCAGGAGACTCAGGAGGCCAAAAGACTCGAGGAAAACCTTCCTTGTCCGAGAAAATTTCAGCCAGGAGGTCCAGAAGTCCCAGCATTCCTGGAAACCCTAGTACCGGGCCCGTAGCCACTGATGCCCACGCCTGGCCACCGGTCACCCAGAACCCACAGAAATTACAAGAATGCCACCGCGCGCTTCCAGGCCACATTTCGAGCCGCGGAAGGATTCCTGCCCGCGCCCGGGTTTTCCATCGACGACGCCCGGAGTTTTTCCCATTCCCACTCGGACTAGGAAAGCCGGACTGCCCTAATCCGCCCGAATTAGGGTTTTGCTGAATTCTACCCGGTGTAGGAATTACACCTTCGGACAACTTAGTTATTTTTAATAGTTTTCTCGGTCCAATTTTTTAGCATAGATTTATTTTTCCTTTTTAGAGTTGGAAAAGGCCTTGGCCACTCAATGTACTATAAATATAGGCCTTGGCCACGATTGTAAGACAGATTACACATTAAGAAAAATTCCAGAACTTTGTTCTTTTTCCTGCAAGTCTTTGCTCGTTGTTGCTTAGCTTAAGGTCTTGGTTTATCATCAAAGGCATTCATCCTTTGTTTGTGGCACCAAATTAGACTGAATACTTGGGGTTCCTAGGTCGTTACCTAGTGGATTTCAAGGTTCTCCGCCGGTTTCAGAAGTTAGGTTCTCGTGGGGCTGATAAATAGTTTTGGGTGTTGAGTCGATCCCTTCCTGGACAAGGTGGTTCGCATCAGCTTGTATCAGAGCGCGGTTCAACTCTTGGACCACCAACCAGTTTCAGGTTCTTTGCTTGGATTCATATCTTTAGTTTTCGTTGCTTTCAAAATTCAGAAAACCCCAAATAGTTTCATTGTGTTTGTTCTAATCTTCTACCTTTCTTTAATTTTTCGTTGTGAGAAAAAGCTGTGGCCATCAAAAGAAAATACAAAGAATCAAAGAAAAGATAAGAAAAATCAAGGTCTTCAAAAACAGAAATTTGACCTAGCCAAAAAGCAAGGCCACGTTCACACTAAAGGTAGTAGGTTAAGTTCAAGAAGAGGGGTTTTCATAAGATTTGCTAAGTAGCTTTCTTAGTTAGAACACCTAAACTTGTTGTCTTGTCATCCCACGACCTAACATCAAGAGTTCTTGCACTAGAAATCCAAAACCCTAGGTATAAGATCTGGTTTTGTGTCATTGGGAGACTTAGACTTCATAGCTTCGAAGAAACTTGCAACTACTTGAACTGAAATTGCCTTTGTCTTGGAATTTTGTCAAAACCCTAATTTGAGTGAACTTGAAATTTTATACACGAGTGGTAAGAAAAAGAGTGTGTGAGGTTTCATTAGAGTGATTTTGGGAGGTCCATTGTTCTTGTACTAATCATGGCAGATGAGAGGCTTGCTGCTTTGGAGGCACACATGGCTGCCATGGCTCAGAACATCACCCGACTCACCGAGCAACTAGGAGCACCTAATGGAGATGGCCCCCAACGGCCAAGGAGGAATATACAAGAGATCGATGATGATGTGAGTAGTTTGAAGCTCAATGTACCCAAATTTGCTGGCAAAGCAAATCCTGATGAGTACATTGATTGGGAGAGGAGCATGGAGGACTTCTTTGATTGTCATAACTATTCCGAGAGGAAAAAGGTAACCCTAGCCACAATCGAATTTACTGACTATGCTGCTTTGTGGTGGGCACAACTCAGGAAGCAAATCAGGAGAGAAGAAGAGGATCCCATCATTAGTTGGAGAGATCTTAAGAGAAAGATGAGGAGACAGTTTGTACTAGCAGCCTACACTAGAGACTTGCATACCAAGCTTCAACATTTGAAGCAAGGAAGCATGTCGGTTGAGGAGTACAATAAGGAGCTGGAGATCCTGGTCATAAGACTTGACCTAAGGGAGATGAAGATGCCAGAATAGCAAGGTTCACCGGAGGATTAACAAAGAAATCCTACACCAAGTCAACATCATCAACTTTGTAGATTATGAGGACTTGGTAACCTTGGCTATTAGGGTTGAGAAGGAGCTGAAGAATGGTCTTGGAAGAAAGGCTACTACCCCGCCACCAACCAGCACCCCTTGGAGAGGAGATAGGAGTGCTGGAAACACCCCTTGGAGGCCAAACCCTAGCAAGAATACCGGGCCGAGACCAAACCCTAACCCTAGGGATTCGGCACCACCGGTAACATCTGCCCAACCTACTTCTAAGGTTCAGAATTCTAACCCACGTCCTAGTGGAATTATATGTTTTAAGTGTCAAGGTAGAGGACATGTCTCAAGGGACTGCCCTAACTAACGGACGATGGTGGTAAGAGATGGAGGAATCGAGACGGATGATAAAGAAGAGGGGAGAAAGAAGAGGAAGAAGAGTCTGATGAAGGAGAAGAAGTTAAGCCCGAAGGGCTTGAGAAGTTTACAGGGTTAATCTCTAAAAACCTAGTACCTAGCGTCGTCCGACCGGGCCTGACCAGCCCTGGCGCCCCGGCGCCACAGCACTCGGCCCCGACCCCGGTGCTACCCCACTAGGCCCCAGCGCTCGGCCCCGACCCCGGTGCTACCCCACACAGGCCCCAGCGCCCCAACGCTCGGCCCTAACCCCGATGCTGCCCGACCAGGCCCCGGCACCCCAGCATTCGGCTCCGATGCCGACTGGCCCACCCTGACCAGTCCGAGCGCCCCAGCACCCGACGCCCTGCCCGACGTGCCCTGGCCTACCCCCGGCGCCTCCGGCACCCTCGTGTCCCGACCCGACGCCTCACCGACAGTTCCTCGTGCACCCAAGATTCAATGGGAGATCATCTCCAGACGATCCAGATGCTGACCCGGATGTGGAAATGAGTGAGGAACCCTCACCAAACACTTCTCCAAGCCTTAACATTATTGTTGATAGTTTTTCAGGAGAGGGAGCTATGGAGACTGATGGAGAAAGCACTGAAGGACCCGAGCCTTGGTCCGTTACTGACTCAAATGACACTCCTAGGCCCGAAGATGATGCTGAGTCTTCCCGACCATGGCCAACAAAATTGCTGAAGTTTGGAAGAGGGTGATGAGTGCTAGAAGAGACCCCGAGATGGATTTGGGGACAAATCCAATGCAAGAAGAGGGGGATGATATGACCCAGCCCAGCTGCCCTAGTACATGCCGGTACACCTACACCCCACCAGGGTCACCTGTACGAGGCAGAACCCTAGGGCCATACAAGAAGCGTGTAGAACCAAGGTCGGCCACCTACAAGCCCTCAAGCCAAGGTATGAGATGAAATATAGGCTAAGGCCCCCCATGCAGGTAGAAAGGCTCCACGAGATGGAAGGATATTTGATGTGACGTTATTTAGTTCATTTTAAGCCGTTGATTAGCCTAAGGATTTCCCTTGTTTGATCTCATTTTGCTATGATTAATATGCTTTTATTGAAGTTTTATGCAAAGTGCTATTTTGTTGTTCGGTTGCCACTTTGAGGCCAATTTTGTGTCTATTGGAGTTATTTTTTTTCATTTTCAGGATTTGGAATTGAATTACTAGTGACAAGGAGCACGTAGGATCAAACGGGAGGTCAATCGGAGCTAGGACGGAGGAGATATGGCCGTTGCAAAATCGAGGAAAGTGCACAGCAAAGCTGAAGAAGTTTTCGGCGAGAACCCTAAGTTCTCGCCGAAAACCCTTAGCAGTTTCAAGCAGCGGATTTCCAGAAGGCCCACATCCGATTTTAGAAGAATGTTTTTGGTGAAACTATAAGAGATTTTCGCCGAAAACCTATGAAGAAATGCCAGCCAGCTCGGGGTTTTACAAAGACATTTTCGGCGAAAACTTCTTCAGTTTTTGCCAAAAATTCCAGCCTTTTCCAGCGTGCTATATAAAGTGGAAGCCGCAAAAATTAAAAGGAAGCCATTCATTTTTTTTACACACTCGTAAGCCAAAAACCCTTTTTCTCTCAATCTTCTTCCATCACCAATCCATCATCAACCGTAGCTACTTCTGGTGCAAATTGGAGTAAGGAGCTTGGATTCAAGCCCACAACCTTGGGGAGAGGAGCTTGCAAGAAGAGGATTGCCATGGAGCTCTTGGTGACCATCTCTCTTTCTTTCTCTTTTGTTCCCTTGGCCATGTGTGGCTGATTTCCTAGGTTTCCTTGGATTGATAGATAGTTATGCTAGGATAGAGGTTGATTGTACAAATTTGCCATGATTGATCTTGGATTGTAAGAAGATGATCTCTAGACTTGTTTTCAATTCCAAATTGTGTTATGTGCTTGATTTGGTCTATCACTTGTGACGTAATGCATGAGAGTGCTTAGATTACATGGTTTGTAGGTCCAGGATTGAAGGGAGTGTGTTCTAAGAGATTAGATCATCTAAATTCAACCATAGTTGCATGATTTCTCACTTGTGCATTTTATCGAACACTTGGTGTGCATTAGGTTTTTCATTCAATTGAACTTTGATTAGTCTTTTGATGATTCTCTTAGTGTTAGGACATTGACATGAGAGTGTGGTGTCTAGCCTAGTGGTCATAGAGTCATAGGAGAGGGTTTTGTAGCTTGGCATTTCATCAAACACCTTTAATGCATCCTTAGTCACTTAGCTTGAGAGCGAGAGCCTAGGTTGAGTGGTCCTAGGATAGGGACTTAGTGCTACGAGAGTGCATTGAGTCTATAGAAGGGATTTGCTTGGTCATTCGATTGCAACCTCGATCATGTTTGGCTTGTTTGTGCATTTATTCCTCTTGAGCATGATGAAGTTATCTTTCCAAGTGAACCTCCTTTACCTTTGATTTGCACCGCTTTGTTTGTTTGTTTAGTTTTCTTTATGTTTCTTTTGTTCTTATTTCAAACAAAAACTTATTTTAAATGAATAGACCGTCCATGAACCGTGTGAGTATAAGCTTTTGAGAGAGCCCTCTGGAATACGACCTTGATTGTTGTGAGTTAAATCTTGCACATCAAGTTTTTGGCGCCGTTGCCGGGAACTTTCTCAATCCTTTGAAAGCATTTAGTAGTGGACCGTTCTATTCACTTCCTTCCTTTTTAGTTTTGCTTCTTTGTATTTTTTTTTTGTGGTTTTGTTATCCCACATTGTTGTACTACTTGGTGTGTTTTGTTGTGCGTGTCTGTAGGTCCCTTATCCACCTATCCGTTCTCTACCTCACTTAGTTCATGGGAGCAAGGTTGCAAGTACGATGAACTCGTGGCATGGAAATCAAGGTTTGGTACCTATCAAGGGTGGAATCCATCTCCTAACCCATACTATGGTCATCCTACTCCATCCAACTACTACCAAGGAACTTATGAGGGAGATAGCCAATGGTGGGATCAAGAACAACAAGCTTCAACACCCATGTGGAATGAGCAATGTCCCTATCCATCTCCACCCTACCATCAAGTCTTGCCGGAGTATTATCAAGAGGATTTCACAAGTCATGAACAACGTTCTCCACCGCCTTCCATGCTAGAGGAGCTCTTTAAGATGGTTAAAGAAAGTGAGCGTCCTCGAAAGGAGTTCGTAAGCTATGAGGAGCCTTCTCCACCTCTTCCCACACTTGAGGAAGCTTTGAAGATTGAGGATGACAATGCGAACCAACTTAATCGCTTAGCTCAAGGCATGACACTCATCAAGGAAGCTCTAGAGGATGAACAACATTCTCCACCCTCCTCCACAATTGAGGAGATGTTGCAAATTGCGAAAGATAATGCGGCTCGGTTGGATCGTTTAACTCAAAGTGTGAAGCTCATCACCGACACCTTTGAACCGGAAGTGCTTGTCATGGAAGAAGAAGAAGAAAGTGAGTCTCCCCAAGAGGAGTTCATAAGCCATGAGAAACCTCTTCCACCTCCTTTCATGCTAGAGATCTTGCAAATTGCGGAGGATAATGCAAACCGAGTTAACCGCTTATCCCAAAGCATAGAGCTCGTCATGAAGATTCTTGAGAATGAACGACATCCCAATCATTTGGAGCAAGTTTATGATGATGAAGATGACACTTGTGAATCCGAGGAGCTTGACACGGAAGAAGAGTTGGTAGTGGAGGAGATTGAAGAACATGTTCTTCCCGAGGACACACCAAGTAACGATGATGTGAGGATAGAAGAATCAAGGAGACTTGAGGATGATGACCCTTTAGATGAGGTGAGAGATGATTTGGAGACGCTTCAAGAAGAGGTGGCACCGAGAGTGGAGCACGAAAGTGAACAACACCACCCTATTGTGGTGCCACCAAAGATTGTTAGCACTCTTCAATCTTCTTGCTTGGTCATGAAGTATTTGTGCCAAGAACCCAATGAGACATGCATCTCTACCCCCCCTAAGGTGATAATGGAAGAGGAGTCGCCCATGTTTGAACCGGAGGACTCTTTGAGTGGCATCACCACTTGGAGACGATGGAGCTCAATGGTGGCCCCCTACCATACTTTCTTCCTCAAGCTTCGAAACTCAAAGGTAGCAAGCCACCCCAAGGTACCAAGTGTTATACAAGCATCAATGTGCATTGGCTAGTCTACCATTCTCCCAAGATGTTTCTTGGAGCTCAACTTTCATCATGGAAGAAGCTACTTGACATCAAAGAGGTACTAAGTTCGACACCATAACGCAGGTATCGTCGAGCTTAAGATGGTAACCAAGCGCTTCTTGGGAGGCACCCCGTGTTATCTTTACTTTTATTGCTCTTGTTTGCTATTTTTCATTTTTGTGTTGTTTTAGCTTTTCGAATAAGGTTTGGCAAGCAATTGGGATCACTCTTCACCAAGGATCATCATGGAACTCTTTCACCACTATTACGTTCTATGATCCTCTCTACCAACGCGGTAACCTCGTTCCACCTTACCCTCTCTCTCTTGATCATTGAGGACAATGCTCCTGTTAGTCGTAGGGGAGTTTGAGGTTTGGTGTGAATATTTGTCGGTAGAAGTCCAATGCTATGCTTTGATGATTTGCATGATCTTGATTGAATGTCAAATTCCTCTATTGTAGAACCGTTCAGTTCTTAACTTTTGGTGTTTAATTGACTTCAAGCTTTCACAATGACGTTTATACTGTTCCACTTAGAACCTATAACCAGCATGTTAGCACTGATATCAAATGAGTCTAGGCCAGAACAGAGATTTTATCACTCTTGTATGTTGGTTGATTGGTTTGATTCGTGTTTTTCTACCACTCGATAACACCGGTCTAAGATGATGAAGGCAATCAGAATTTTCACCCCTTTTCCATGTTTTTCTTCAACTTTTTAAACTTTTTGATCCCTCGTGATTGTGGCTTGAGATTAGACGGAATCCAGTTCGAAATATTGTGTTGAAGTTGTAAGGGGCTAAGGATCAAGTGGCTAGTTTGCGAAGAGAATGTTCAAAAGAAAATGCTCAAAAGAAAAGAAAAGCTAGGCAAGCTCGGCACCTAAGTGAAGTGTCGGGTTGAGCACTAGCAAAGGCAAAAGCTGTGAGCTAGGCAGGTTCAACACCTAAGTGAAGTGTTGGATCGAGCACTAGTATGCAGTAGAAAAAAAAAAGAGAAGAAAAAATGAAGCTGGAAAGAAAAAGAAAAAAAAAGAGTTCTCGAATGTGGCCTTGATCCTAGCCAGAGTTTGTAAAGTGCGGATCTAGAAGCGGATGAAGTCGAGTCGATAGCCACATCATGATCACTCTTCACTCTCAAAAATTCTCCTACCCCCGCCTTATCCGTTCCAATTCCCGAGTTCAAGTCCTTTTGATTAGAGTTGGTGTTATCGTGGTCGGTTTTGCTGTGTCCCAATTAACCACTACTTGGAGTGTGCAGAGAATAATGAGGTCTAGACTTGTTTGGTTGATGTTCTTGCATGAGTAGGTTAAGTTTGTTTGTGGAAAAGTTTAAACCAAATTGTTATTGTTTGAATCTCAATGGGACCAATCTTGTCTTTTGTGAACTTGGATGTTTTCTAATTCATTTGCTTGAGGACAAGCAAAGCTTAGTCGTAGGGGAATTTGATGTGACGTTATTTAGTTCATTTGAAGCCGTTGATTAGCCTAAGGATTTCCCTTGTTTGATCTCATTTTGCTATGATTAATATGCTTTTATTGAAGTTTTATGCAAAGTGCTATTTTGTTGTTCGGTTGCCACTTTGAGGCCAATTTTGTGTCTATTGGAGTTATTTTCTTTTCATTTTCAGGATTTGGAATTGAATTACTGGTGACAAAGAGCACGTAGGATCAAACGGGAGGTCAATCGGAGCTAGGACGGAGGAGATATGGCGTTGCAAAATCGAGGAAAGTGCACAGCAAAGCTGAAGAAGTTTTCGGCGAGAACCCTAAGTTCTCGCCGAAAACCCTTAGCAGTTTCAAGCAGCGGATTTCCAGAAGGCCCACATCCGATTTTAGAAGAAGTTTTCGGTGAAAACTATAAGAGATTTTTCGCCGAAAACCTATGAAGAAATGCCAGCCGCTCGGGGTTTTACAAAGACATTTTCGGCGAAAACTTCTACAGTTTTTGCCGAAAATTCCAGCCTTTTCCAGCGTGCTATATAAAGTGGAAGCCGGCAAAAATTAAAAGGAAGCCATCCAAAAACCCTTTTTCTCTCAATCTTCTTCCATCACCAATCCATCATCAACCCTAGCTACTTCTGGTGCAAATTGGAGTAAGGAGCTTGGATTGAAGCCCACAACCTTGGGGAGAGGAGCTTGCAAGAAGAGGATTGCCATGGAGCTCTTGGTGACCATCTCTCTTTCTTTCTCTTTGTTCCCTTGGCCATGTGTGGCTGATTTCCTAGGTTTCCTTGGATTGATAGATAGTTATGCTAGGATAGAGGTTGATTGTACAAATTTGCCATGATTGATCTTGGATTGTAAGAAGATGATCTCTAGACTTGTTTTCAATTCCAAATTGTGTTATGTGCTTGATTTGGTCTATCACTTGTGATGTAATGCATGAGAGTGCTTAGATTACATGGTTTGTAGGTCTAGGGATTGAAGGGAGTGTGTTCTAAGAGATTAGATCATCTCAATTCAACCATAGTTGCATGATTTCTCACTTGTGCATTTTATCGAACACTTGGTAGGCATTAGGTTTTTCATTCAATTGAACTTTGATTAGTCTTTTGATGATTCTCTTAGTGTTAGGACATTCACATGAGAGTGTGGTGTCTAGCCTAGTGGTCATAGAGTCATAGGAGAGGGTTTTGTAGCTTGGCATTTCATCAAACACCTTTAATGCATCCTTAGTCACTTAGCTTGAGAGCGAGAGCCTAGGTTGAGTGGTCCTAGGATAGGGACTTAGTGCTACGAGAGTGCATTGAGTCTATAGAAGGGATTTGCTTGGTCATTCGATTGCAACCTCGATCATGTTTGGCTTGTTTGTGCATTTATTCCTCTTGAGCATGATGAAGTTATCTTTCCAAGTGAACCTCCTTTACCTTTGATTTGCACCGCTTTGTTCGTTTGTTTAGTTTTCTTTATGTTTTCTTTTGTTCTTATTTCAAACCAAAAACTTATTTTTAAATGAATAGACCGTCCATGAACCGTTGTGAGTATAAGCTTTTCAGAGAGCCCTCGTGGAATACGACCTTGATTGTTGTGAGTTAAATCTTGCACATCAAGTTTTTGGCGCCGTTGCCGGGGAACTTTCTCAATCCTTTGAAAGCATTTAGTAGTGGACCGTTCTATTCACTTCTTCCTTTTTAGTTTTACTTCTTTGTTATTTCTTTTGTGGTTTTGTTATCCCACATTGTGGCACCAAATTCGACTGAATACTTGGGGTTCCTAGGTCGTTACCTAGTGGATTTCAAGGTTCTCCACCGGTTTCAGAAGTTAGGTTCTCATGGGGCTGATAAATAGTTTTGGGTGTTGAGTCGATTCCTTCCTGGAGATGGCGGTTCGCATCAGCTGGTATCAGAGCGCAGTTCAACTCTTGGACCACCAACCAGTTTCCAGGTTCTTTGCTTGGATTCATATCTTTAGTTTTCGTGCTTTCAAAATTCAGAAAACCCTAAATAGTTTCATTGTGTTTGTCCTAATCTTCTACCTTTCTTTTAAGTTTTCGTTGTGAGAAAAAATTGTGGCCATCAAAGAAAAATACAAAAAGAAGAATCAAAGAAGAGAAAAGAAAAATCAAGGTCTATGATGACACTAGATTTGACGTGATTATCAGCCTCATTTAAGCGACATTTCTTTGCTTAAGACATTGTTTTTAGGGTATAGAATAACGAATATTCAATCGATTTCCCTATCTGTGCCATTTGTGTTACCTTGGCCCATTTCGGGTCTATTTGATAGTTTTTTAGTGTTTTTGTGTTAGACAGGTTTTTTGCCATCAAAATACGTAGCCATGGACGTGTCTAAGGCGTAGGAACCTCGAGGAATCAAACCAGAATCAATCCAAGGAGCCAATCAAGTCAAACCGAAAATCTGCCCATATGCACTTTTACCTTCGGCAAAAATGACCTCAAAGTTTCGGCGAAATAACAATGCAAATCAGCTGATGCCTAGTGAAGACTGATTTCGGCGAAACATTAAGCTCTTCGGACCGAAAAATGCAAGGCAGAGAAAACTGGCCATTTACACAAGCCAGTTTCGCCGAAACTACTCCTATGGTTTCGGCGAAAATAACAGCTCAGCCCGGCCCAACTAGGGTTAAGTATTTATACTTAATGCGGCGGCCAAAAGGAACATACAATTCATAATTCGAAAAACACAACTTTTCGAGATCAGATTTCTCTGAAGTTCGGGAGCGAAAAGTTGGAGTTCGAAGAGCCGGATAGAGGATCGTGACGCCATCCCTTCCATCTCGGAGAACCGGAGCTAGGAGTGCAACTTACCGAAGATCGGAGTCTGTCAGAGTCGTCGGAATTAGGTTTTTCAGATTCTTTTCTGTTCTTCCTTGAATGATGAACTCTTTCTTTGTCTTTGTCTCTTTTGTAATGATCATGAGTAGCTAAACTCGTTAGAGCTTAGACTAGATGAACCCTAAGTGACCCAGGGCTTTAAAGCGGTCACGGATCGGCGGTGATTAGATTCGAAATTCAATTAGTATTTTTTTTTCATGTTTTGATTCGTTCTTCATTGTTCATGTTTCTTGTCTGGATGATCACCTAGATTAGATTCTTGTTAAGCTAAGGATAGAAGCGAACGCTCGCCTTATTTAAACATCGAATTGAACAATTAACCTTATAATGGAGT
>CM068301.1:17730244-17752646 GCA_034768395.1 Linum lewisii | reverse complement strand
AGCTTTTGATCCATTGACGTAATTGCAATTTAAAATCTTTTTGAGTGGTTTTTGTTTACTTGAAAGAGTTAGAATTTGCATGAGACCTACTCGAGACCACACGATGACACGAGTTCTAGAAGGATAGGGGCACCTAGATTCAGCTACTAAGCCAGATAGCCTACCTTAACGATAAAATCCACTAGGTTTAGACCCTTGAGCTTGGCCTGTTCTTTCGGTTCGATAATACATTACAGCCATTTCCCATTTCTTTCATTTCCCATTGATCCCTGTGGTTGTAGTTCTAGATTGACCTACCGAAAGTCGGTTTCTGGTAACCTGCCTATAGCCATTAAACAGGTGGTCTTAGCTAATATGTCCAGACGTGTAAACCCCTCTAGCAATAAAGAAAAATCGGCACAAAAGAAAAAGTAAAGAAAGAAAGAAAAAAAAAAAAATTTTTCGGAAAAAAATGAAGAAAGAAGGAAATCAGAAAAAGTTCAAAGTGTAGTTCAAATAAAACGTTCTTCTCCTACAAATGGAAGAACGAAGTCGTAAGAAAAGTTGAAAAAAATAAATGTGTTTGCAAAAGAAAAAGAATAAGTGCTAGGTTGCTTGAGGGTATCATAGGACGAGCATTCATCATTCCACCAGTGGCTGGTTAGACGGTAGGAAGCCATAGATTAGATTCGAGGGAAGTTAGTCGAAAGCTACACCGCCCAAGCCATCATCATTCATTTCCATCACCCCATCTCATTATAAACCGGAGTAGTGTAGATTTCATTATGGTCCTAGCAGGGAAGTCCTTATTGACTAGATACTCGTGTTGCCACAGTGGTGGAGATGTGGTCGAAATACAAACTTATGACAGAATTCGGTAAACAGAAAATGATCGAGAGCAGAAACACGTCCTTAAACACAGAGAGTGAGAGTTCCCATTATACAATACATATCCTGTGTGAGAAGTCTGGTCGGTCAGGTCAAATTCATGCATAATTGGTTGCTAATTACTTGTCGTGTGCAGTTTATTAGTGAGACCAGGTAATTTGGCTGATCTGTATGCATGTTAGGTTTCTTGTTTAGGATCGATCTGTCTAATAATTCATTGTGTTTGATTGAGCTCTAATTTAATCTATCTTATCATTTATGAACATGAGCGTTTCTTTTTCAGTTTGCTTGAGGACAAGCAAAAGCTTAAGTGTGGGGTATTTGATGACATCGATTTGACGTGATTATCAGCCTCATTTAAGCGACATTTCTTTGCTTAAGACATTGTTTTTAGGGTAGAAAACGAATATTCAATCGATTGCCCTATCTCGTGCCATTTGTGTTACCTTGGCCGTTTCGGGTCTATTTGATGGTTTTTTGTGTTTTTGTGTTAGCACAGGTTTTTGCCGGCCAAAATAACGTAGCCATGGACGTGTCTAAGGGTAGGAACCTCGAGGAATCAATCGAAAAACGATCCAAGGAGCCAATCAAGTCAAACCGAAAATCTGCCATATGACTGTACCTTCGGCGGAAAATGACCTCACAGTTTCGGCGAAATCACAATGCAAATCAGCTGATGCCTTTGTGAAGACTGATTTCAGCGGAAACCCTTAAACTCTTCGGACCGAAAATGCAAGGAAGAGAAAACTGGCCATTTACACAAGCCAGTTTTCGCCGAAACTACTCCTATGGTTTCGGCGAAATAACAGCTCAGCCCGGCCCAACTAGGGTTAAGTATTTATACTTAATCCGGCGGCCAAAAGGAACATACAATTCATAATTCGAAAAAACACAACTTTTGAGATCAGATTTCTCTGAGTTCTGGAGCGAAGAGTTGGAGGTCGAAGAGCGGATAGAGATCGTGACGCATCCTTCCATCTCGGAGAACCGGAGCTAGGAGTGCAACTTACCGAAGTCGGAGTCTGTCAGAGTCGTCGGAATTAGGTTTTTCAGATTCCTTTTTTTTTTTCCTCTGAATGATGAACTCTTTCTTTGTCTTTGTCTCTTTTGTAATGATCATGAGTAGTAAACTCGTTAGAGCTTAGACTAGATGAACCCTAGTGACCCAGGGCTTTAAAGCGGTCACGGATCGGCGGTGATTAGATTCAAAATTCAATTAGTTCTTTTTCATGTTTGATTCGTTCTTCATTTTCATGTTTCTTGTCTGGATTGATCACCTAGATTAGATTCTTGTTAAGCTAAGGATAGAAGCGAACGCTCGCCTTACTTTAGAACATCGAATTGAACAATTAACCTTATAATTGGAGTGTGCCTTTCGTAGGAACCGGTTAGGGTTAATCCACTGCAAGAGTAACTCATTAATCACTAGTAATTACACCAATTAATTAAGTCATTGCGAGAGGCGACCGTACCCGGGCGACTAGTTAATCTTGGTAGTTAGAACGGATAGAGCGAACGTTCGCCGGTCTTAAACCTAAGGGTAAGGAGTTATGGTGGTGTCTTAGTAATTGATTGAATAAGAATCGAAATCCGCTGATCTGTTGATTGCCAATGCTCTGGGGAACGAAGGGGGATTCAAAGTCTAAGTTCGTCTGTCATTCTTGTTTCCAAACCCTAATTCTCAATCTGCTTTAGCTTAAATTGTTTTAATTTTTCTGCATTCCTTAGAATTAGAAGTCGTGGAACTTGCACCACGCACAACGTGTTTTTCCTTGAGTAATTTGTTAGTTCTGAAGTAGCCAATCAATTGAAGGCCCGTGGAATACGATCTATCCTAGTTCTTGAGCTTGATAGTTATTTGATCGAACCTGCTCAGCACAACGACGGTTCCATCAGTCTACAAAAATAGAAAATGACCTAGCCAAAAAGCAAGGCCACGTTCACACAAAAGGTAGTAGGTTAAGTTCAAGAAGAGGGGTTTTCATAAGATTAGCTAAGTAGCTTTCTTAGTTAGAACACCTAAACTTGTTGTCTTGTCATCCCACGACCTAACATCAAGAGTTCTTGCCCTAGAAATCCAAAACCCTAGGTATAAGGTCTTGTTTTGTGTCATTGGTAGACTTAGACTTCATAGCTTCGAAGAAACTTGCAACTACTTGAACTGAAATTCCTTTGTCTTGGATTTTTTCAAAACCCTAATTTGAGTGAACTCAAAATTTTATACACGAGTGGTAAGAAAAAGAGTGTGTGAGGTTTCATTAGAGTGATTTTGGGAGGTCCATTGTTCTTGTACTAATCATGGCAGATGAGAGGCTTGCTGCTTTGGAGGCACACATGGCTGCCATGGCTCAGAACATCACCCGACTCACCGAGCAACTTGGAGCACCTAATGGAGATGGTCACCAACGGCCAAGGAGGAATATACAAGAGATCGATGATGATGTGAGTAGTTTGAAGCTCAATGTACCCAAATTTGCTGGCAAAGCAAATCCTGATGAGTAAAATTGATTGGGAGAGGAGCATGGAGGACTTCCTTGATTGCCATAACTATTCGAGAGAAAAAGGTAACCTAGCCACAATCGAATTTACTGACTATGATGCTTTGTGGTGGGCACAACTCAGGAAGCAAATCAGGAGAGAAGAAGAGGATCCCATCATTAGTTGGAGAGATCTTAAGAGAAAGATGAGGAGACAGTTTGTACCAGCAGCCTACACTAGAGACTTGCATACCAAGCTTCAACATTTGAAGCAAGGAAGCATGTCGGTTGAGGAGTACAATAAGGAGCTGGAGATCCTGGTCACAAGACTTGACCTAAGGGAGGATGAAGTTGCCAGAATAGCAAGGTTCACTGGAGGATTACACAAAGAATCCTACACCAAGTCACCATCATCAACTTTGTCGATTATGAGGACTTGGTAGCCTTGGCTATTAGGGTTGAGAAGGAGCTGAAGAATGGTCTTAGAAGAAAGGCTATTACCCGCCCACCAACCAGCACCCATTGGAGAGGAGATATGAGTGCAGGAAACACCCCTTGGAGGTCAAACACTAGCAAGAATTCCGGGCCAAGACCAAACCTAATCAAGGGTCGACACCATGGTAAAACCTAGTCCCGACTCAAAAATTCTACTACTAATGCAGGCTAGTGCCATTGTGTGTTTCAAATGTCAAGGCAGGGGTCACATGGCAAGGGATTGCCCTAACACTCGAGCCATGGTGCTTAGAGAAGGAGAGATCGTCACTGATGATGAGGAGGAGCCAATCGGTGAGGATGAAGAGGAGGAGTCTAGTGATGGTGAAGAAGTCAACACGGAGGGCCTAGAGAAATTTTCAGCCTTAAACATCCGAGTGAGGACCCCGGATGCCCGGCTAATGCCGAGCCGGTCCACACTGGCCGACCCGCACAGGAATCTACCTCGGACACCCTGTCCGAGTCGGATGCCCCCGTCCTGGATGTCGACCGGCACACTCCGAGCCTTTCGAACATTCCCTCGGCCATTTTTGGCCTGAAGACAGAAGAAGGCCTCGTCGACGTCTGGAGCAGAACGCCGGCCCCGATGGCCATCTGGCCATCCTGACGGCCACTACCCAACGGACACCAACCCGACGGCCACCAGCCCTAGGGTTCAATTTTCAGCAGTTTCTCGACGAATCCTTAGTGCACAACCTAAAGAAGATGGATGGGAGAAAAGGGACAATTTGTTCCACAAGGTGTGTGATTTTAAATAAGATTTGCACTTTGGTTATTGACGGTGGGAGTTGTACAAATGCAGTGAGCTTGGATCTTGTTAAAGGCTTGGGAATTGCTACTCACCCATACCCTAAGCCTACCGACTGCATTGGTTGAGCAATAGTGGAGATTTGAAGGTCAACAAACAAGCACACAACCCCCTAAGCATTGGAAGATACAAAGATGTGGTGCTTTGTGATGTAGTCCCATGGAGGCTGCCATGTGCTACTTGGAAGGCCTTGGCAGTTTGATCGATACTCACAACATGATGGGAGGGGAAACAAGTATCAACTCACACATGGAGACACTACATTCAAGTTAAAGCCACTATCACCTACTGAAATACTCAAAGATCAAATAGAGAGAAAGGTGAGCCGAGAGAAGAAAGAGAGAGAGCTCAAGAAATGAGAGATGAGAGAAGAAAAGAGTGAACCTCAAAAGAAAAAGGTACAAAAATAGAATTTCATGATCCTAAGGATCAAAGAGCTCAAAGAGTGAGGTTGAGAGGAGAGAAAACTTGATAGCTAGACCTAGTGAGATCAAACAGGAAAGCCTAGTGGTCATTCTTTACAAAGAATGTTTGATCTCTAACCCTAAAACCTCTCTTCCTAGTGATGTGTCTTCACTTTTGCAGGATTTTGAAGATGTATTACCCAAGGAATCCCTAGTGGATTGCCCCCGATCAAATAGACCTTGTACCGGGAGCATCACTACCTAAACAGGCTGCCTATCGGACGAATCTGGATGAAACCAAGGAAATCCAGCAACAAGTCGAAGAGTTGATGGACAAAGGTTATGTGAGGGAGAGCATGAGTCCATGTGCTATTCCAGTCATCCTTGTGCCAAAGAAGGAAAGAACTTGGAGGATGTGTGTCGACTGCCGAGCAATCAATAACATCACAGTTAAGTACCGACACCCCATCCCTAGGTTAGATGATATGCTTGATGAATTGCATGGTTCAACAATCTTTTCAAAGATAGATTTAAGATCAGGCTATCACCAAATCCGAATGAAGGAAGGAGATGAATGGAAAACTGCCTTTAAGACTAAACTAGGTTTGTATGAATGGATGGTCATGCCTTTCGGTTTGACTAATGCCCCTAGTACCTTCATGAGGTTAATGAATTAAGTCCTTAGGCCTTTCATAGGGAAATCTGTAGTAGTTTATTTTGATGACATCTTAATCTACTCAAAACCATAGAGGATCACCTAGGTCACTTGAAATCTATCCTAGAAACCCTAAGGCAAGAACAATTGTATGCAAACATGGAAAAGTGCACCTTCTGCACCGATCATCTTGTGTTTCTTGGCTTTGTTGTTAGCTCTACTGGAATTAGGGTTGATGAGGACAAGATTGAAGCAATCAAGTCATGGCCAACCCCAAAGAGCATCACTGATGTCCGAAGCTTCCATGGACTTGCAAGCTTCTATAGGAGATTTGTGAGAGACTTTAGCACTATAGCTGCCCTCTCACGGCTGTCATCAAGAAGAATGTCCCCTTCCATTGGGGAGCACCTCAAGAAGCAGCCTTTGAAGCACTCAAGAAGAAACTCACCAAAGCCCATTGCTCAAGCTGCCCGATTTCTCATAACCTTTTGAAATCGAGTGTGATGCTTCGGTAGTGGGAATTGGAGCTGTGTTGATGCAAGAAGGAAGACCTATTGCCTATTTCAGTGAGAAATTGAGTGGTGCTACCCTCAAATATCCCACCTACGACAAGGATTTGTATGCCCTAGTTCGAGCCTTAAAGACTTGGCAACATTACTTGTGGCCCAATGAGTTCATAATCCACACCGATCATGAGTCCCTCAAGTATTTGAAGGCTCAACACAAACAAGGTAAGGAGAATGTGGTAGCCGATGCCCTTTCTCGAAGGTATGCCCTAATCACTGCCTTGAGTTCTAAATTCATTGGTTTTCAGCATATCAAGGATTTATACGTGACTGACCCGACTTTAAAGACATCTTTGAGTCATGCACACATGTAGGGTTTGAGGATTACTATAGGCAGAATGGATACTTGTTCAAAGGTTCCAAGCTATGCTACCCTAGCCATTCAAGCTGAACCCTAGTCATAAGAGAAGCTCATGGATGAGGTCTCATGGGTCATTTTGGAGTGGCCAAAACAGTAGCTTGCCTTAAGGAACACTTCTATTGGCCTAGGATGAGGAAAGAAGTCGAGAAGATCATCAGCCAATGTGCCAAATGCCAACGAGCTAAGTCACACCTTCAACCCTTTGGTTTATATACCCCTTTGCCTATTCCTGAACACCTTGGGTATATCTGTCTATGGATTTTGTTCTAGGATTACCTAAGTCTATAAGAGGCAAAGATTCAATCTTTGTGGTTGTAGATAGGTTTTCAAAAATGGCTCATTTCATTGCATGTCATAAGGTTGATGATGCATCCCACATAGCTGACTTATTCTTTGGTGAAATAGTCAGACTTCATGGCATCCCTAAGACTATAGTTTCTGACCGAGACTCAAAATTCCTAAGTTACTTTTGGAAGACCCTATGGGCAAAACTAGGAACCAAGCTTATGTTTTCCACAACCTGCCACCCTCAAACAGAGGTTGTCAATCGGTCACTATCCCAAATGCTTAGAGCTATCATTAAGTCCAACCTTAGGACTTGGGAGGATTGTCTACCCCATGTAGAGTTTGCTTACAACCGATCCGTCCACTCAGCCACTCAATACTCACCTTTTGAATTGGTTTATGGTTTTAACCCCCTAACCCCATTGGATTTATCACCATTGCTTATACATGAGTTTCTAGATGCAGATGGACACACCAAGGTTGAGTATGTTAGAAAGCTTCATGAGAAGGCCAAAGCCAACATCGAGAGAAGGACAACTCAATACCTAAGGAATGCAAACCGTGGGAGAAAGGAGAAAATTTTCCAACCTGGTGACCAAGTGTGGATTCACTTCAGGGAGGATAGGTTTCCTGAACAAAGGAAATCTAAGTTGCTGCCAAGAGGAGATGGGCCTTACACCGTTCTTAAAAGGATAAACAATAATGCTTATGTTTTAGATTTACCTAATACCTATGGTGTGAGTACTACTTTCAATGTTGCTGACTTAACTCCTTTCTATGATGATGACTTTGCAGAAACAGATTCGAGGACGAATCCTCCTCAAGAAGAGGGGAATGATGAACCCCGGTGCCCTGGACCCGACCAGACCTGCCCTTGACCCTGAGCCAAGTCCAAGCCTTCAAGACACGGGTCACGGGATTTATTGGAGATTGGAGTCGAGCCAAGCATGAGGAGCTGGACTAGAGGTTCATCAGAGAAGGATGCACGGTGCTGACCCTTGATGGCCGACAGAAATCCAACCTGGAGGACAGATGCCAGAAGAACACTGCCCCGGCCCCGGAGGATGCGGACAACCAACCCCAGTACCGGACAACCATGCTCCGCGCTCAAATTCTGTCGGACAAGTTAATTCCAGGAGACTCAGGAGGCCAAAAGACTCGAGGAAAACCTTCCTTGTCCGAGGAAATTTCAACCAGGAGGTCCGGATGCCCCAGCATCACTGGAAACCCTAGTACCGGGTCGTGTCCACTGATGCCGACGACTGACCACCCGGACACTCGGAGCCCGCGAAAATTACAAAAATGCCATCGCGCGCTTCCGGGCCACATTTCCGAGCCGCGAAGGATTCCTGCCCGCGCCCGGGTTTTTCGCCGACGCGCCCGGAGCCTTTTCCCAATCCCACTTGGACACGGACTGCGGGTCAGCCCTAATCCGCCCGGATTAGGGTTTTTCTGAATTCTACCCGGTGTAGGAATTCCACCTTCAGACTACTTCATTATTTTTAATAGTTTCCTCGGTATAATTTTTTAGTATAGATTTATTATTCCTTTTTAGAGTTGGAAACGGCCTTGGCCACCCATTGTACTATAAATATTGGCCTTGGCCACGTTTGAAAGACAGATTACACATTAAGAAAAATTCCAGAACTTAGTTTCTTTCAAGTCTTTGCTCGTTGTTGCTTAGCTTAAGGTCTTGGTTTATCATCAAAGGCATTCATCATTTGTTTGTGGCACCAAATTAGACCGAATACTTGGGGTTCCTAGGTCGTTACCTAGTGGATTTCAAGGTTCTCCGCCGGTTTCAGAAGTTAGGTTCTCGTGGGGCTGATAAATAGTTTTGGGTGTTGAGTCGATCCCTTCCTGGAGAAGGCGGTTCGCATCAGAAGCATTCTTGAAGACCTGGAAAAGACAGAAGTCAAAAGGCCCGGACAGAATTGAAGAAGGTAGAGAGCTGAGCCCGACACCCGAGCCGAGCCGTGCCCGGATGCCATAGAGAAGCACTTTTGGCCCATCCAAAAATTGGCACGTGCCTTTTGGGAAATACCAAGTTCCCTGGATAGCTTGAAGCCTCAGGAGCACCCTCCAACAAACGGAGCTCAATTTGGAGGAGTATCGAAGGAGATAGGGCTAGAACAAGTCCTGTGATGTTTGGCCTAAGCATCAAGGAGTGGAGCTCGGATGCTGATCCGAGGAAGGCCAATCAAGGAGCTGTGATCAGGCTACCCCCTGAGCCTGATCCACGAGGAGAGGATCAAGGAGAATCCAACCTTGGAGGAGAGTCAAGATTTCAGCCCACAACTACGAAGCTACGGGCCAGAACTAAAGTGAACAAGGGCCAAACCCGGATTTCTGGACAGATTCCTAGTCCGACAAGGATTGACGAATATGGGCTACTTGGAGACAGAATTTGGACTGATGTCCAACATGAAAGTTGTAGCCCATGGAGTCTACTACAAATCTGCAAAACATCAGAATTTTAGGAATTTGTTTGGTATTTATTCGGCCCATAATTCCAGAACCCGTTTAGGCTGTTTTTGAGGAAACTTGGCTCCCAAGTTAGGGTTCTTCTCTAAATAGGATTTTTATTCCTTGTGGGATTGGAGTCCGAATTTTACCTTCTTTTAGTCTAGATTAGGATTAATTTAAGTCATCTTCAGTATTCTAAATAGGACTCTTTTTATTATTTATTTATTAGTTATTTAGGAGGATTTAGGAGAGCTTGTTCCCTAACTCCTCCCTATAAATAGAGGCCTTCGCCTCTCTTGTAAACACCCCTTCAATTGAATAAATTACTTAAACTTCGGTTTTTCTTTTAGCATGGAATTGCTAATCTCTTCTCGACTTTCATGGAATTGCCTGTCGTTTAGACTGGCTTATCGTCTAGGGTATTCTCCCCTTGAAGTGGCGCCATCGACTTGATACTTCTGGTTCCTAGCTCTTTATAGCTAGTGGGTCAAAGTCCTCTTCCATCCCGGTTCCCAACGGTTTCTACCTCGTTGCACGATCATCAGCTTGCGGTGGTTAGGGTCGTCTGCCCACGGTTGCGGCGGTTAACATCACAAAGCCCCAAGTCCCGATCCCGAGCCAAAACCAGCCTTGAGCCGAGGGCCTCCACTAGGCCCTGACCTGATTGCCACATGCCCTGGAGGTAAAGAGGATCATGGGGAGTATCTAGGAGCATTCCTAGAGCATTGGCGGATGAAGAGAGGAAAGGGCCCGGCTGGAACTCACTGGAGCACGAAGACAGGCCTAGTACCTAAACTAGGCCCCATGACCAGTGCCACGAGCCTCGGACCATCACCAGCCATTAAAGACCCATTGAGAGCATCCCTGAAGACCTGGATGAAGAAGAAAGCAGAAGGCTTGGCCAGAATCGACAAAGGCCTAGCACTGAGCCAGCCCTGTGCGCTGGAACAAGCGTTGGGCGCCACAGAAGCGTGCTTTTGGCCCATCCAACAATTGGCCCGTGCCTTTTGGGAGTCCTCTTCCATCCGGTTCCAACGGGTTTCTACCCTTGCACGATCATCAGCTTGCGGTGGTTAGGGTCGTCTGCCCACGGTTGCGGCGGTTAACATCACAAAGCCCCAAGTCCCGATCCCGAGCCAAAACCAGCCTTGAGCCCAGGCCTCCACTAGGCCCTGACCTGATTGCCACAAGCCCTGAGGTAAAGAGGATCATGGGGAGTATCTAGGAGCATTCCTAGAGCATTGGCGGATGAAGAGAGGAAAGGGCCCGGCTGGAACTCACTGGAGCACGAAGACAGGCCTAGTACCTAAACTAGGCCCCATGACCAGTGCCACGAGCCTCGGACCATCACCAGCCATTAAAGACCCATTGAGAGCATCCCTGAAGACCTGGATGAAGAAGAAAGCAGAAGGCTTGGCCAGAATCGACAAAGGCCTAGCACTGAGCCAGCCCTGTGCGCTGGAACAAGCGTTGGGCGCCACAGAAGCGTGCTTTTGGCCCATCCAACAATTGGCCCGTGCCTTTTGGGAAATTCCATAAGCCCTGGATAGCTTGAAGTCTCAGGAGCACCCTCCAACAAACATAGCTGAATTTGGAGGAGTATTGAGGGAGATAGGGCTAAATCAAGTCCTAGTGATGTTTGGCCTAAGCATCAAGGAGTGGAGCTCGGATGCTGATTCGAGGGAGCCAATACTAGTAGCTAGGATCAGACCACCTCCTGAGCCTGATCCAATGAAGGATGCTTGGCCAACAAGGATACGGGAAATGAAGAGAAGAAGCCAAATACTTCCAAACAAGAAATCCTAATCAAGCTAGGATTTCCCGGTTTTGACAGAATTCTAGTCTGACGAAGATTGACGAATATGGGCTACCTGGAGACAGAATTAGGACTGATGCCCAACACGAAAGTTGTAGCCCATAGAGTCTTCTAGAAGTATGCCAAAGGGATTAATTTTCTGAATTAATTTACTATTTATTTGGCTGATTCTTCCAGAACCCGTTTAGCTGTTTTTTAGGAATTTCTAGTTTTTCCTTTTTAGTGTTAGTGTTTAGGAAGGAGTCTTTTCTTTGGGGAACAATGCTCCGAATTTCAGTCCCTTTTTTGGACTCTTTTTGTATTTCTTTATGTATTTATTAGTTAGTTTCGTAGGAGGAAAATGAGAGCCTGTTCTCCCTTCCTTACCTATAAATAAGAGGCTTCGGCCTCATTGTAAACTCGAACCCCTTTGAATCAAATTGATACAAATCAGAACTTTTGTTCTCAATTCTTTAGTTTTATGTTGCGTGCATAGCTTAGAATAAGTGTTATCAACAGAAGCATCCATCTTCTGTCGTGGAGCCATTCCTGGACACTTAGGGTTCTCGGTTAATCGCGACCGACGGGTCCAAGTACTATATCCGCCTCGGCGCCGACTGTTCATCGATCGAAGGTCCAAGACTAGCGGTGGTTAGGGTCGTCTGCCCACGGTTGCAGCGGTTCACACCAATCAGCCATCCGATTCATGCCATAACTAGTACTATAAAATCCCCCCTCCCCCCCCCCCCTCCCCTCGTACCTCATGCCATGCCATATTTCCATATCCACTATCAAAGTCAAGGACGGTATCTTAAGTTTCTACCTTTTTCCCTCAGTTTTGGCAGTCATTTCCATGTTCCTAACTTCATCAAAACGGAATGGACGCCGCGTAAACCGTCCACCAAGCCCGCCATCTCTTCCACTGATCGGCCATCTCCATCTCCTCAAAGAACCACTCCACCGAACTCTACAACACTTGTCAAACCATTACGGCCCTATTTACTCCATCTCCATGGGTGTTACGGAACGCACTAGTCGTGTTTTCCCATCTATAGCAGAGGAATGCTTCAGCAAAAACGACGCTGTATTTGCCAACCGCCCAGACTTTTTCTTGGGCAAAATTTCCACTACAACTACACCACCATCGCTTCCGCACCTTCCGGCCAGCTGTGGCGTAGCCTCCGCCGACTCCTTACGTCCGAGTTCCTCTCTACCGCCGCTGTGAACTCGTCTCACCACATACGTCAAGACGAAGTCAAACTGTTGTTACAGGACCTGTTTGAGGTTTCGGAACCCGGATCGGATTTCTCAAAGGTAGACATCAGGTCAAGGATTTCGGGGCTGACAATGAACATAATAATGAGAATGGTGTCCGGGAAAAGATACTATGAGGCCGGAGGGAAGCTAATCCAAATCCAGAAAGGTTTCCAACAAGTAATAAAGGAAGTTTCAGACGTGCTAAGCAGCGCAACTTCTACTCCAGGAGATTTCTTGCCTATGCTGAGGTGCTTTGATTTTGGCGGAACAGAAAAAAGGATAAGGAAAGCACATGCCATGTCCGACTCTTTCTTGCAAGATTTGGTTAACCAGCATCGAAAAAGTAACAAGGCGAAGAATTCCACCATGAACAAGTACAACACCATGATTGATGTTATGTTATCTCTGCAAGAATCTGAACCACAAACTTACTACGGAGATGATGTCATCAAAGGCATGATTTTGGTATGTACTGTCCATATGCGTGTGTCCTACAATAACATGCAAAGCAAAATCTGCATGTGCAAAGAAATAGTACTTGTTTAGTAATTTATGTATCATATATAGCACTACAAAATGTTTACCTTTAGCTACTGCAAAATTACAACGGCATGAAAATGCAGTAGCAAATAGTTGATATTTGCTACGACAATCACTATTTCATGTAGTAATTTGTAGTAGCAAATACTATTTCATGTAGTAATGTCTTATGATATGCAGATAATGATGATAGTGGGCACGGGAACGTTTTCGGTGATGATGGAATGGGCAATGTCCCTAACACTAAATCACCCAGAGGTTCTTAACAAGGCAAAAGCTGAGCTAGACAAAGTCGTCGGAAACAACCGATTAGTGGAGGAAAGTGATTACCCTAAGCTACCATATCTCCAACACATAATCAAGGAGACACTTCGCCTCTATCCAGTAACACCATTGCTAATCCCACATCAGTCGTCAGAGGACTGCAATGTTCATGGATACGGGAATTGGAATTTTGTAGCATAATTTTAAATTTTATGTACCGTCAGTAGCCAATTGCGTAACTATGTCCAAAACTAGCACAATCTGATTGGCACGTAGCTGGCCACCAGCGCATAGCTGGCCAGCCAGCGTACATACCAATTCAACAGCAGTCAATTCATTTGTTATTTGAAATCAAATATGGTAACATTGCAATTTGGTCACTTATTTTTGTCTATTTTACAAATCGATTATTATTATTATTATTATTATTATTATTATTATTATTATTATTATTATTATTATTATTATTATTATTATTAATTTGATAATATAAGCCGGTCTTGATAAAATAATAATATATAAGCTATAATTAATAAAAAAAATTATATTAGCCGTCACAATCTCTTGAGTCACGATCTCGAGGTCACGTTTGTTGGAGGCACAACAATTCAAAGTTAAAACAACGACAAACGACAAACGTGACATTGGGATTCGTAATTCAAAGTTAAAACAAACGTGACTCGAGGTCACGTCCCGCTGGTCTGGCTATGCGTTGCGCTGGTTATGCACTGATTGATTCAAAGTTAAAACTATTATTGGAAGTCGTTGTCTCCTTCATCGTTGTGCTTCCAACAAACGTGACCTGGCTGGCTAGCTATGCGCTGGCTGGCTGGCTGGCTACGCGCTGGCTGCCAGTCAGATTGTGCTATTTTTGGACATAGTTACGCAATTGGCTACTGACGGTACATAAAATTTTAAATTAGGCTACAAAATTCCAATTCCCATAGATACCACATTCCCAAGGGTACAATGTTAATTGTTAATGCATATGCTATTCAGAGAGATCCCAAGTTGTGGGAAGACCCTACAAGCTTTCGGCCTGAGAGACATGATGATGATGATGTGGAGGGTTATAATAAGATGTTGCCTTTTGGTATTGGAAGAAGATCATGCCCTGGATCTGTGTTGGCGAATAGGGTCATGGGATTGGTTTTGGGTTCACTTATTCAGTGCTTTGAATGGAGAAGGATTAGTGATGAGTTAGTAGACATGTCTGAAGGGCAAGGATTAACTATGCCGAAAGCTGAGCCTTTGGAAGGATTGTGTAAACCACGAACCAGTATGAGAAATGTTCTCATGTTGTTGTGATTCCTTGTACAGGGGTCTTAACGTTGTTGTTTTCATTCTGTGAATAAGTGGGGTATTTGATGTTATTTGGCTTACCATCAAACAAATTTAGCTTCTTTATAGTGTCAAGGAACAATCTCAACCATTGATTTATTTTTCCAGATCTAATAGTTTAAATTAAAGGGTAAAAGGGTCATTTCCCTATTTAATTAATTTAATTTAATTTTAGTTTTTTTAATTCAAGTGAAAATAGCCGGTGACTGGAGCTCCGGCGACCAGAACTCCGGCGACCGGAGCTCCGGCGACCGGAGCTCCGGCGACCAGAACTCCGGCGACCGGAGCTCCGGCGACTTCTCCGATGAATTTTTTGGACGATCGGAAAAATTTTCGGCCACCAGACCACCGTTGTCGGGCCTATTTTTCTGGAAATTTTTTTTCGGTGACGCTTCGTACTCGTTTTTAATGTGTACACACTTTTGTACGTGTGTACACACTTTTCTACATAAACTGTGTACTCATTTGCAAAGATTTTTCGTACACATGTGTACATGTTTCTATACATGTTTTGTACACGTTTTATACACGCACACGTTTATGTACTTACATTTTTGTATATGTGTACACTTATCTTGTAGATATGTACACACGGTGTACACGAGCACACACTCTTTGTACACATGTACACTATATCTTACATTTTGTTTATGTATACGTATACACACATTTTATACACGTGTACACCTATTTGTACACGTGCACACTTATTTTTTACACTAGTGTACACATATTTTGTATACATCATGTGTACACGTTTTATACACGTACACATTTATGTACTTACATTTTTTACACACGTACACTTATCTTGTACACATCTATAAATGTGTACACCTATTCGTACACGTGCACACTTATTTTTTCACTAGTACACATACTCGTACTCGTGTGTACATATTTTGTATAAATCATGTGCACACTACTTAATAATGTAATGTGTGTACATGTGAACGCGTACACGTGCACACCTATTTTATATACTAGTGTACACATATTTCGTACTCGTGTGCACATTTTTTTACAAACTATGTACATCTATTTAATAAGATAATTTTATTATTATATAATAACACTAAGTGCTTAGTAGCATAGTGGTAGGAGTTTAATATTTAAATTGAGAGGTCATGATTTCGAATCACATCACAACACTTTTTTTAATATATAAATTATCTAACTACAGGTAGCGGAGATCCGGCAACGGCGGGAGGTCCGGCGACGGCGACGGAGATCCGCGCTGGGCGGCGACGACGGCGGAGGTCCGGCGGCTGGGCGGCGACGGCGGCGGAGGTCGGCGACAGCGGAGGTCCGGCGACGGCGACGACGGTGGCGATGGCGGAGGTCCGGCGACGGCGGCGGAGGTCCGGCGACGGCGGCGGAGGTCCGGCGACGGCGAGACGGCAGAGGTCCGGCTACAATTGAAGGTGCTGGCCACTTTTTTGAAAATACCTATAATACCCTTCTTTGATAGATCAAGGAACTCACTTCCTTGATCCCAAGCTGGACCCGTATAATATTTTCAAATTTATTAAATAAATCTCGTAATTTATGGAAAATATATGAATGCTTAAACGAAATATTTGCTAGCTCTAATGCTAAATAGATTTTTCTTTTCGGGTGAAAAGGCCCGACAAAACCCCTAGAATTTATTATAGGGATAATAGGTTGGAGACCCCTGTACTATTGAAAGATAATAAATAGGCCCCTTTATTACTAATTGCACCAAACAGGCCCCTCTACTTAGAACATATAACAAATAAATCCTTCCGTTACAAATGTGACAAACGGCGTTACTGAGTTGCTGACACAATTGACACGTCACTGACCCGTAGGTTGTTAGAGTTTACAAGTCAGCCGATTGGAATGTCAGTAGCCATAAACGGCTCCGTTTTGACTCGGGTTATTAGCAACAGATAATTCAAATAGTAAAAAATGACGTCGTTAGGTTTGCTGACACTCCAATCGCTGACGTGTAAACTCTAATAACCTACGGGTCATGACGTGTCAACTGTGTCAGCAATTCAGTAACGTCGAGGTCCGGCGGCTGGCGCGACGGCGGCGGAGGTCGGCGACAGCGGAGGTCCGGCGACGGCGACGACGTGGCGATGGCGGAGGTCCGGCGACGCGGCGAGGTCCGGCGACGGCAGACGGCAGAGGTCCGGCTACAATTGAAGGCTGGCCACTTTTTTGAAAATACCTATAATACCCTTCTTTGATAGATCAAGGAACTCACTTCCTTGATCCCAAGCTGGACCCGTATAATAGTTTCAAATTTATTAAATAAATCTCGTAATTTATGGAAAATATATGAATGCTTAAACGAAATATTTGCTAGCTCTAATGCTAAATAGATTTTTCTTTTCGGGTGAAAAGGCCCGACAAAACCCCTAGAATTTATTATAGGGATAATAGGTTGGGAGACCCCTGTACTATTGAAAGATAATAAATAGGCCCCTTTATTACTAATTGCACCAAACAGGCCCCTCTACTTAGAACATATAACAAATAAATCCTTCCGTTACAAATGTGACAAACGGCGTTACTGAGTTGCTGACACAATTGACACGTCACTGACCCGTAGGTTGTTAGAGTTTACAAGTCAGCCGATTGGAATGTCAGTAGCCATAAACGGCTCCGTTTTGACTCGGGGTTATTAGCAACAGATAATTCAAATAGTAAAAAATGACGTCGTTTAGGTTTGCTGACACTCCAATCGGCTGACGTGTAAACTCTAATAACCTACGGGTCAGTGACGTGTCAACTGTGTCAGCAATTCAGTAACGTCGTTTGTCACATTTGTAATGGAAGGGCTTGTTTGTTATATGTTCTAAGTAGAGGGGCCTATTTGGTGCAATTAATAGTAGAGGGGTCTATTTGTTATCTTTCAATAATACAGGGGCCTCCCGGCCTATTATCCCTTTGTTATATTGTGATATCTTGGAAGCTTCTAGTTAGCCGACTTACATATTGGTGATTATATTTTTCTTTTTGTTTAAACTATCATACTTAGCTAGCTTAGGTTAGTTTGATGGTGGAACTCTCCAAAGAGCTGGAGATGAATCCCAACACTCCCCCTCAACGACAAATCTCTGGAGATGAGAGTCTTTCGATCATACCGACTCGCTTCCTAAAATCTTGTAGTCTTGGCCTGTTAACTCCTTTGGTGAACATGTCTGGTTGTTGATCCCCCGTGATAATGTATTTTATGTCAATATATCCTTGTAGCACATTTTCTCTAACGAAGTGGTATTGTACCTCCATATGCTTAGTCCTTGTGTGAAAAACTATATTAAACATTCCTTCTTGTTGACTCTATAAAAATATTCTTCTACTTCTTCTCCGTCTTATTCTCCATTTTTTTTCTTCTTCTTCTTATCAAGCACCCTTCACGAATCAAGCTCATAGAGATCCATCTACCTTCTTCACCAGACTGCCACCTTAGTTCCACGCCACCAAAGGACCGATTTCTCTCGAATCCTAACGAAATTGTCCCCGGGCCCCCTTATCTCGAACCTCTTCCAACATTGTGCGCCAAAACTTACGTTTGAATGGAACGTTGGAGGAGGAGGTAGAAGATTGGAGTTGTAGAGATAGCGACGACAAAACAATATTTGGAGGAGGGGGTTAGGTTTTTTAGTTAATGGACCATGTTTTTAGGAGGGGCTTGGTTTTTGAATTAATGGGCAGACTAGTCTAGGATGTTAATGGGACAAAAATATTAAAAATATATTTAATTATGTTAATGGGCCAGGCCAGTTTTTCCTGGAAAATCCGAAGCCCGGTCCCAACCTCTTTATAGAGCCCCCCCGTAATAATTTTGACCAGATATTAGGTAGCCCAAAACCCAGTTTGGGTCAGGCAAAACCCAGTTAGGCCGGATCGGGTCTCCCATCCTAGTTATAGAGAACAAAATTAGGTTGAAAGAAACAATTAGATAACCAGAAGATGAACAAAATAGTAAGATGATAATGAAAATAATATACTAGGGGAGAAGGAAATAAATGTTATTATTATTATTCAATGGGAACGAGATGAAATGATAATAGATAGATAGATAGATTAACGATTGTGATTCTGTGAATTGAGTATGCAATGGTACATAGATAAGAGAAGCACGGTGAGAGTCTAGGAGTGATTGTTGTTGTCGTTATTAGGATTAATGGGTGCCCGGTTTTGTTGTCCCTGAACCAATATTCCCATCCCAAAACCCATTCCCATACCAACACTACCACCTTTGTTTTCACCAACTCCAAACCCACTACCTTGTCCATGTCCATATCCTTCACCTCCTCCTCCTCCTCCTCCATTTCCACTTACACCAGCACCCATCCCGTATCCACTGCCGTATCCATGTCCTCGTGCTGAACCACCACCACCGTCACCACCACCACCCCCGCCACTACCTTTACCACCAGTATCTCCGTAGCCTACTCCCACACCAAAACCACTACCATGACCTTCTCCTCCGGGACCATCACCATCAGAACCTCCACTTCCACCTCCACCCCCTCCCCCACCACCTCCACCGCCACCCTTATTAGCCATTCCACCTCCTGCTCCGAAACCTTCACCATGCCCATATCCACCATTATCACCACCAACTCCACCTCCACCTCCTTGGCCGCCAGCAACAAAAGCACCTTCTTGGTTAAGTCCAAAGAAGCTTCCGCAGCTTCTCCAGTTTCGATAACAACTTTCAGCAGTAGGGTCCCTTCTCCAGTTGGTTGCTTCATCACCGTAGATACAACTGATGAGTGTTGCTGACACTAAGGTAATTATAACAACACCCTTGCTTTCCAAAACATACTGCTAAGTAATACCATATTATTAACATATATTATTATTAGTAGTAGGCTTTTGGAGAATGCCCAAACTACCTACTATTCATCACTCTACTACTTCACTTTGTGAGTGTTTGATAGGAGAGGAGGATATATAATCCTCTGCTATTTATATACACATGACATGAGGCATAGGCATAGCTACCACTCAATATACTATATATATATTGCTCATGTTTTTCCTCTAATTAATCGTATGTGATCAAATAATAAATTCAATATTCTTACTTCACGCTTACAAACTTTGAATCTCATGAAGTAGTAATGTATACAATTATTAATTACTAGACTAGAATTGTTTCGGCCCGTTGGCCGATATCTTATATTTTTTTTAAGTATAATTAGTAAAAAAAATTATATTATAATGATAGAATTAATATTATTTTTAATAAATTGTAAATTAACAAAAAATTGAATTGAATGATTAAAATTAAATGAACACTCTGTGGGTCAAATAGTTAACATATTACATAGTGAGAAATTAAAAAGTTTAAAGTAGAAAATATAGAAATAAACTAAAATTAAAAAGTGAGTCACACATTTTATTTTAAAATATACTTTAATAATTTCAATTAAACTAATTAAAATGGAGAATTTTACTTTTTTCCTAAACTTTATTATGTTTAAAAACTATTTGGAATTTTATTTATTAATAATTTAATTTGATGAATAATTTAAAATAAGAAGAAACAAAATAATATGATAGGTTAATATCCTATTATTAAAGAGAGAGTTTTAAATTATTATCACCCTAATTTTAAATACTCATATATTAGTTTTATGATTCTTTATACACACCCAAAAAATATACTATTTAATTTGAATATTGTGATTAATCATAGGATATGTTAGGACAGTAATTAATTTTAATTACATACTAAAATAAAATAGGTTCATTTATGATCATTGAAATGGAAAAAATACATTAAAATTTTACTTTTTATTCAAACAAACTTTTCGAATTAGTGAAGTCCTCTAAACCAAATATTAATTCAAATGTTCTCCCAACATAAGTCTATTTAAGAGAAATGGAAAAAAATGCAATTTTCTCACAATATTTGCAAACAATAGTTGAGGCTAAAGAAATCATCACTATAAATTTTTTGAGGAATAGTTAAACATAAACAAAATTGGAACCTCAATTGGCCTGTTAAAACTTAAAATAATTTGGAAATAAGGATCATGTTATAGGAAGGTATTTAGGTTTAATGAATATGTCTAATTCAAACTAATCAACTTGATCAATACTTTAAATTTGTTAATAACTAATGACATGTAACCCATTTTACTTACGATCCCATGACTCATACTCTTTCATCATGATCTCACTCACCATTGATCTTACTAAGATACAACCTTTTTCTTCAGTTTTCTCTATATCATTAAATATATTAATTGAAAAAAATTCTCTTAAATGTTCATTATTTTTTATGTTTTATGCAGCTTGATCCCTGATCAAATAATTACTGACTTTCCAAATTTCGAGTACTTCAAATTATTTGCCAAAAAAATTCAATTCAATAAAAATGGAAAACAAAATTGCAACTCTCGCGACACATTTGCAAACAAATAAAGTCGAGACTAAAGAATCAATCATCATAAAAGAAAATTTATTTTTTGGAATAGTTGAACATAATGAAAAATGAAACATCAATTGGCCAGTTAGATATTAATTTTTTTAAAAAATATGAATCATGTTATATGAATGTATTTAGGTTTAATGAATATGCCCAATTTAAACTGACTCAACTCGATCAATACTCTCAATTTTTAATAGTTAATGTCATGTAACTCATTTTACTTACGATCCTATGACTCATACTCTTATACACACATGACCTCACTCACCATTGATCTTACTAAGGTTGAATCTTATTTCCTTAGTTTTCTCAATATTATATATATATTAATTAAAAAATAATTCTCTTAAATATCCATTAATTTTAATAATTTATGCAGCTTAATCAAATTAAATTAATGACTTACCAAACTTGGAGTCCTTCAAATAATTTACCAACAAAGGTCATTTCAAAACAAATGAAAAATAAAATTGTAACTTTCTCGAAGCATTTCAAACAAATAAAGTCGAGATTAAATAAACCATCACTATTAAAAAATTATTTTGAGGAATTGTTAAACATAATGAAAAATGAAACCTCGATTATATTGGCCCGTTAAAAACTTAAAAAAATTTGAAAATAAATATCATGTTATATGAATGTATTTAGGTTTAATACAAATGCCCAATTCAAACTAACTCAACTCGATCAATACTCTTCATTTGTTAATAGTTAATGACAATTTTACTTACGATACACTCATGAACTCTGTACCATTGATCTTACTAACGTACAAAGTTTATTTGTACAATTTTGTCTTGCCTAATAAATATATTAATTAAAAATAATTCTCTTTAATATTCATAAATTTTTAAGATTTATGCAGCTTGATCCTTGATCAAATTAATTAATGACTTACCAAACTTGGAATTATTCAAATTTTATCAAAAAATTTAGTTCAAGACAAATGAAAAAAAATTACTCATCTCTTTTTCGAATGCAATTTCTCTCGTCAGTTTGCTCGAGGACTTTGGAGAGACTTGCCACCATTCAAGATGATTCTCTTGCTGGTTCTTTGTCAACTTTAGTGGTCTTGCTCGTATTGATAATCCCAAAGGGATCATCTCTCGATTGTGTCTGGGGTCTGTGGTTGCTCACATTTGGAAGGAGAGGTGCTGCCGTATACATGGTCAAAGCCCCATGATGCCTTCTCTCTTGTTCGCACTATTTTGCTGGAAGTTGGATATGCAGCTCTTGGTAATACGCAGCTTAGTTCTGCTATTGGTTCTGTAGGATTTTGTTTGCAGCTTTGATCATGTTTTTGTTTTCTTAGTTGCGACTGTTTATTTGTTTTTGAAAGTGTACAGAACTTTTAAGGGCTTTGGTCATCTTGATCACCTCTTTACTTTTTGGAATGAAAGCAA
>CM068301.1:17707480-17730144 GCA_034768395.1 Linum lewisii | reverse complement strand
TTCTTTAATGTATTTATAGATGAGAATTGAACCCGACGTGAATCAAACATGCAACCTTCTAATCTGTAGTAGCAGGAGTGAGAATCAAGGAGAAGACTTAAAACTTTGAAAATTGCTGATGTAGCAACTCCAAAATGAAGTTTCTCCTTTACTGTATTTGTAGATGTCAAGAATCGTTGTATTCCAATAATTCGAATTATTGGGATGGGTCTTTTATTATTTATTAACACACTCCCTCAAGCTAAAGTCCATGAAAAGGATTGAAGTTTGCATAGGTCGACCAAGCCTTATGCAAGATAAATTGTTATATTGGGGGCTACCGAGGTTCGATGTCCAAACTTTTCGGTCATCCAAGGCTCTGACTGATAGCATGTCAACTGTTACATCCAAATTACTCGAGCTATTGGGATAAAACTATTCTATTATTATTTACTAATAGACAACTAGTATTATTCTAATCTATCATTGTATCTCCTAATTAATTACAACTTGTTAACTCCAGTATACATTAAGAGTAGCCACTTCAATCAAATATCAATATTTCTTTATGGTTTTGCTTCTGTGATGACATAACATAAGGCAATTGACACTTGTACTTGGAAAATGGATGATTTTTCTGTCTTGTGACAATATTTGTTCAATTTGTTTGTGTGGGATTATTTAATTCAAATTGCGAGTTGATTATTCTTCGACGAACTGCTCCCACTTTTAAGCGTTACCTAGTGGTCAAAAGTGGAAGCCAATCATATGCTCCCACTCAACTGAAACATACATTTAAATGTTCCATCGAAGCAAATTATTAATTTTAATGATAAGACAACATGTAGTAGTTACGCTCATATGCACGAGATCTACTACCATTAGAACACCTCTTAGTGTCCTCATATTAGGACACCTCTTAGAACCGTAGGATTAAGAAACAGATCTAATGTACTAAATTAAAATGGATAAAATAGTCATTCGGAACTAGTATTTATAGTAAATAATTTTAGGGTTTCACCACAAATCCTAATATTTTACAATCCGCCGCTAACAAAACAACTGCTCTGAAATTTTTAGAACCAAAACCACGCACGTCATATTTCGCCGCCGTTCTCCGTCTCCAGCCTCGCCGCCGTTCTCCGTCTCTAGCCTTGTCGCCGTTCTTCATCTCCAGCCTCGCCGCCGTTCTCCGTCTCCAGCCTCGTCGCTGTTCTCCGTCTCCGGCCTCGCCACCGTTCTCCATCTCCAGCCTCGCCGCCATTCTTCGTCTCCAGCCTCGCCGCTGTTCTCCGTCTCCATCCTCGTCGCTGCACGTTGTTTCATGGCTAATGTTTTTGCTGCTTTTGTTTCTCACCCGATTCAGGTCTGATTTTTTGTCTACTTCCGATCCCAGAGTCTCTTTTGTCGGTCTCTAAGGCTGTGAGGCTTGGCTTTTTCTGGCTAGTAACACCTTCTTTTCATTTTCCTTTGTTTTCCCTTTGCTTTGCTGTATTCGGCATGACACTTGGATTGTATTTCATTTTCCTTCTGATGTAAAGTCTCTTCTTATGTAAAGTATCTTTTCCTTCTGATTGTAAACTCACAATGATATGATTTGTGGTTTGCATTTTGGGAGTTGTCGATAGTGCTTAATTATGTGTTTGTTATTATATGGTTATTTCATATTCTTGTTCCTATTTTGATTTCTGGAACATTGTTCCTATTTTGATTTCTGGAACATTGTTCCTAATATAAAAATGGAACATTCAATAAAACTAATTCTATGTATGAATGTTCCTAAAAATGAAAATGGAACAATGAACAAAGATATTATAAAACGGTTGTTTATATGATTGTTCCTAAATATGGAAATGGAACAATGAACAAAAATATTGTAAAACACTCTCTATATGGTTATTCCTAAATATGAAAAAAGGAACAATGAACGATTATAAAAAATGAATCACTATTCCGGAACAATAAAATAGGAACTGTTCCGAAATGATAAAAGAGGAACTGTTTCGAAACAATTTCCACAAAAATAAAAAACCACCGGAGATACACAACAAAAACCGACGAGCATAGAAAAGAAGATGAAGAAGTAATTAAAAAAAGATAATTAATTTAATCATAAATTAAATGGAGCAAAAAAAGAAGCAGAAAAAGGAATAAAAATCAGCAGTGTAACTGCAAATCCGAAAATTAATAAACAATAATAAAAAATCTGCAATAAATAAAATATTGAAATTACTTTATGTCCAATTAATATAGGCCTTCTGATCTTTAAGATTAAATCCTACGGCTCTAAAATGTGTCCTCATATGAGGACACTTTAGGGTGTCCTAATGGTAGGATTTCCCCATATGCACATAACATGGTTCGTCCTTAACTAATCTAGTTGATTTTTTGTTTCTATAAACAAATCAAGAGAGTAGAATTGTCTTCAAAGAGGCAAGGAAAATCGATGTTCTGGGGCTTCGATTATCTCAAGAAAATGTGAGAAGGGAGTTGTAGAAAACAAACTGGCAATAAGCTTTTCTCTTGAAGTAAAAGTCGACGATCAAGTGGATTACGGATGGGGATCAAAATACTAGATGCTTTCACCTCTTGACCTTGAAGTGTTGTCAGAACAACAAAGTGCTCGTCCTTCGAGATGCCAGGTATAACCACGAGCATGGTCTCTCTAATTATGGCTTATGTTCATAAAAATCAGCTTCAGGTTATATGGAATGGTGAGTTAAGGAGGCCTCCATCATAACGAATTCGACAAGGATGCCCTTTATCCCCCTTCTCCATCATAACAATCGATTCATGTTTGTGACTATAAGATGACCATGCTTGTTAGAGACGGTCCAACCTTTTCCAACTTATTTTTTTAATGCTTGTGACTTAATCCTCTTTGGCAAAGCTTTGATTGATCAAGTGAAGGTAATTTGTATTTGTCTTGATCAATTCGTGAGGCTTTTAGACAATTTGATAAGTCGATAAATTAAAGTCGGGTATTTTCTTCTCCAAGTAAATCAGGCGTTAGAAAGCTTTTTACATCGTGGCTATCTTACAAATTCCTATCACGCATAATCTAAGATAGTATTTCGAAGTCTCTTTTCTCTTTGAGAGAATCTCCAATGCAACTATCAAGACTGCAATTCCGGAGACAGCGGCAAAAAGCGCTGTTTCCGTGACAGCATGTATCGTAGCCTTTGGTTCTTAAATAATCTAACGGTTAAGATTAATTGAGGGTAAGATTGTCATTTCACATCTTTTTTTTTTGACATAGGCAGCTCCTTTCGGAGATATGGAGACAGCAAGCACAAACAAGGAATTGAACATCAAGTCCCAACCTGGGAAGTCATGTCTACCTCCACGACTCTCGGGAGGTTAATCAGGGCCATACGAGCCACGTAATGGGCGGCCCTGTTACCTGAACGGCGAACCGTCATAAAGCACCATGAAGGAGTAGGAATCCGCACGCGAATGAATTTCTCAAAGATAGCTACTCCTGGAATGCAAGCGTCTTGAGTAGCTACTCTTGGAAAGCAACAACTCAACATCCCCTTCTTTGTCCTCCTACAAAACACCAGACAAAGAACACAACAGTATACGTGTCTCAAAAAGCAAGAAGATTAATCATAACAGGATCGAGTATACCTGGGTACCCCATAGATTCGCCCTACCATCTCTGACAATTCAATCCATTTAATAAAATAATAATAGGCCCACGTAATTAAACATCCAACCGTTGAAGAGGAACAACAGTAGAAAGAAGAGCCAATTGCTCAACACCATGCTATTAGGCCTCTTGAACTCCGAATAAACCATCCACCACCCACGAAAAGGACACATGAAAAATAATTAAATAATAGGAAACATAAATGAAAGGAAATAAAAAGAAAGGAATAAATAAATAAGATAAAATAGGAAATTAAAAAAATAAAATAAAACCGTCGCAGCCGTAATCGCGGCCATCACCGGATAACCGTCGCCACTGCCGGAAAACCGCCGCCACCGCCGGAGAACCGTCATCATCGTCGGAGAACTGTCACCTGCCTTCGTCGTCATCTCCCTCTGTAAATCGCCGCCACCGCCATAGAACCGTCATCTCCACCGGTAGATCAGCCGTCTTCATCGCTATCTTCCTTATCTGCAAAGAAATTTCTGGGAATGCATAATTAATTCAAAGATGGAATAACTTAGAAATAGATATGACCGTTTCCTGTCAATTATCTTTCCTGGCAATGTGTTGATCACCTACTTCATCATCGCCGAATTCAGCCGGAGCCGCGACGACGACTTCTTCGCCGTCTCCTGTAGAGGAACTTCGGCCGCTTGAAAGACGTAGAGGCAGGGAGCAAGGGCTGACCAAACCCCTCTCCAAGCATCCGTAACCGGCAACGAACTGAACGACACACCCGGTGTCCATGATGGTCTCCGAATATCAGGAGCGCCGGGATGCTGACGTTGGCTGACAACCTTGGAGTCATTTCACATCTAATTAATTTTATCTTTTATTTTTCTAGGAAAAATAGCACTTTGGTCCCCTCTACTTTGCCAATTTAACAAATAGCCCTATACTATAAATCACTCTTTTTACTCCTCTTACTTTGACCACTTTGCCATTTGGGTCCTTCCGTTCCAACTTTCCATCTTCGGTGATCGAAAAGTTTCCCGACAGATTTCCTGGTGATACGAACCTTCATTGACTAATTTTTTTCACCAAAATGATTACCGTCATCAAATCTACGTTTCTGGAAAAATTTCATTTTTTGGCGAAAAAAAAAATTTTTTGTACAAATTATCCGGTGATTAGTCGTACAGTTTGTATGTGGTATATACAAAATGTATACACTTTGTATTATGTTGTACAGTTTGTATTTGTCGTAAACTATGTATTTTATGATGTATACTTTGTATGAGATATGTACAAAGTGTATACAAACTGTATGAGATCAGTCATACAATTTGTATTATGCGGTATGTACATAGTGTATACAAATATGTATAAACTCTTTATTATGGTACACATTTTTTATTTTTTATGATGTACACTTTGTATGAGGTCTGGACAAACTGTATACACTTTGTACGAGATCAGTCATACAATTTGTATTATGTGGTATTTACAAAGTGTATACAAACACGTATACACTCTTTATTATGTTGTTCATTTTATATTTTGTATACACTTTGTATGAGGTATGTACAAACTGTATACACTTTGTACGAGATGAGTCATACAATTTGTATTATGCGGTATTTACAAAGTGTATACAAACACACATACACTCTTTACAAGTTATACACTTTGTTCATTTTATATTTTTTATACACTTTGTATTTTATGATGTACACTTTGTATGAGGTCTGTACAAACTATATATATATTTTGTACGAGGGTTGTACACTCTGTATTATCTTGTACAATCTGTATTTGTGATACACTCTGTATAAAGTTTGTACAATCTGTATATAACAAATACTCTGTATAAAATTTATACAATCAATATCAATGTACTCTTTTTGTATAACGTCTGTATACTAATTGCACAAAGTTTATACATTTTATATGGAAATTTTTATACAAGCTGTATCAAGATTATAAACTCATAGTATATTTACATATTATAAATGCATTACACCAAAAAACACAAGATGGAGATCATTTAATAATAAATAATATTATAAAAATTAAAAGTAGAGTGATGAGAAATACAATGATAGGCATTTGGCCCAATAACTATAATAAACCATTTATTTGTTGTGGATCAAAGCAATTTTGGGGTTTGTTTTGAAAAAGAAGCTTGGTTCTCGGAAGAAGAGAAAAAGTGTAGACTCTGTTTATCGAGAGCTGAACGAGAGAGCTTGGAGTTTGGAATCAACGCAAGGAAGATCTGTTTTGTTGGAGTTCTTCGGCATTGGAGTGGATTGAGAGATCGGGCTTGGATCTAGAGCTCATAATCAATCGATAATTATATTTCCATCTAATTCGTTGTCGGTCGTCGACAATGATCCGACTTCTTAGATTCGTGATGGACAGCTCGTCGAATACCTGCATCTGTAAATGCAGTTCATTGTATTCAAATCCCTCGATTGCAGTTTCTCCTGCAATTTGTAGCTTCTCCTAAGATATGGTTGATTCAATGTTGATTGTTGGGATCGAAGAGGCGACTTCGACGATGGTGGATCAAACTCGATCCATGGAGTTGGGGGTGCTTGGCGGTGGTGGCGGATACCTGACCTTGTCAACTAGTCTGGGACGACAAGGGAAAACAGAATAAAAAAGGAGGAAGACATGGTTGCGATGGTGAGAATCTTGACGGCAGCTGAAGAGTTCGATGGTCGGCGGTGAGATCGAATTTGTTGATGATGTTAATTGTTAGGGGAATAGCTGATGGAAGGTGGACGGTAAATATCGACACTAGGTTATATTAAGATTTTTCAAAATTCCAATTTTGTCCCTATGTGTGTTAACCGTTAGATCTTGATTTAATTGATCAATGGCTGAGATCATCGCTGCATCGGAGACAGGATGTATTCTCTGTCTCCGGAACCAGAGTCCACTATCAAGATATTTTGGAGCGCATTGATTAGAATCTTGTTAGGTGGAAGGCCTTCACTTTTGGTCTTGCTAGTAGATAACCTTGCTCAGTTTGTTATCAGCAATTCTTGCTTATGTTATGCAAACTTCTATCCTTCCTAGCCATATTTGAAACAAAATAAATTAGAAGATTAGGAATTTTTTTGGGTAACTAAGAAAAAAATCGTAAACTTCACTTCATCTCTTCGGGGAATATCTGCAAACCTAAGCGACAAGATAGATTGGGCTTGTGGTCGGCTCGCCAACTGAACCAAGCATATATGGTCAAACTGGTTTTTTTATGGCATAATACCCTCATATGTTACGAACTTTTCGGTTATTACTCGCGTATATACGACTTACTTCCTATCTTTCTGGCGTCATCAATTGAATATAATCCTGAGTTCCGCGTAGCACGCCGTCAGTTTTCTAGTATTTTCCGTCCAAGAATGTTAAGTGACTTGGCGTAGCACACTGATGTGACTGTTTTAGTGACGTGTGGCCATTTTCAACTGTCTACCTCAGCATCCTAATACCCTGGTTGTAGAATCATGATGGAATTATTAACTTTTTGAGCTGTCCAAGACTTCTTCAGATCGTCCGGCTTCCAGTATGGCGGCGGGCTGTGCTCCGTCGTCTCCTCTTCCACTTTGTCTCGACCCTCTCCTCTGTCATCGCCGTCGTAGCTCCTCACTTCCTCACCGGCCTCACAGATCTTATCTCCTCCTCTTCCCCAGCCTGGATCCCTGCCACCACCACATCGTGAGTTTCCTGATTGTAGTTAAATTGATAATTAGGGTTTTGTATCTCCATTTAATCAATCCACCGCCCTGTCTTATAGCTGCACTGTTTTGTATCTCCGTTAATTAAAAGTCGCTCTTCTCTCCCACATCATCGCAGCTCTTCAAATCCTTCAAATGTCATGAACAACTTATTTCACTAACCTACACGATTGAAATCTGGTTCGAGATATAGATTCTCAAGACCAACCCCCGCTCATTCTCCACCTCCGATTCGCCGCCAGATTCGCCCACTCTGGCCAGGATGTACCTCCCTGCTCCAGAAGCAACAGTCTCCGGCGAAGCTAGAGACCGTTCTTAAGATGCTTAGATTAGTGAGCGAGGACTTATTGTACATGAAGCCAAGCTTCACCTCCCTCAACGAGTTGCCTGATTCCGTCCTCTGCACGATCCTCTCCGGAAAGGAATTCACCGAATCAGTAGGAACTGGCCATCAGTTCTCCACCTCTCCCGCTGAAAGTCCATATTGAAGGCGACGACGGCGAGCGAGAAAGAGCCTGTCGTCGCTTGAATTCGAGGAATTGAAAGGATTTATGGATTTAGGATTCATGTTCTCTGAAAAAGATAAGGAATCGAGCTTGGTTTCGATATTCTCGAGGTTACAGAGATTGCGGTAAACGAAGAGAAAGAGGAGTCGATTATAACTCGTCTCTCTCTTTGTTACAAAGTCGATTTCAACTGAAAGTATAACTATGTTGTAATTCCGGCGTCTAGAGCGGCAGAGGAGGTGGACGGAGGAGGAGAAGTGAGAGAGGGGGCGGAGGAGTGGCAGAAGTTGGAAGAGAAGAACGGTGGGACAAATTGTTTATTCTCTTTCATTAAAGTGTATTTTTTTAATAAATTATAAAGAAATGCCACATAGAGTCAACTTGACTATTTTATACCGTTAGCTAACTATGTCTAGCCAGCTGTCAAGAAAGTCATCGAAAACTAACGGTGTGTTACGCGGAACTCAAGATTAAATAGTTGATGGCTCCAGAAAGATAGGAAATAGGTCGTATATACGCGAATAATAACAGAAAAGTTCGTGACAGCTGAGGGTATTAGGCCTTTTTTATTTCTTTCAAAACTGAATGTATTTTGGTTGTAGGTGCTTCAAACAAAAGATAAACGGGAGTGGATAGCACATGATTCCAACCGAGTTATCAATCCTCAAAATAAGTGATTTGGGGTGGCATTTAGGAAGCCATTACGATGGTTTGACTTGGAATAAGAGAGAACATTTGGGACGGGATGAATACTCTTTTCTGGATGAACTGGTGGTTCGATTTGGAACCCATCGTCATTGACCACATTGTTCCAAACGTGGAAACCCCTAACCTATCAACCACCATGGCCAAATTTTGTACCTCCTCAAATGAATGAAATTTTTCCTTACTTTAGTCCATCCTTCTTACAGATATATGGTACTGCAAATTGCAGGAATCTCCCCCGCCAGAACCGCATGATGACGTGATTTCTTGGGGACTGGAGAGAGAAGGATGATTCCAAATTTGATCAGCCTTTGAGTTGCTGAATGGGCCAAAACCGTACGTCGAATGAGAGCCCAGACTGACGTCTCCTGTGAACATAGAGAGGACCAAGTCGGATCCCACATTTTCCTGGTTGGTGGTCCAAAACAGATTGTTGAAAAGCGAGGAACGGCGGAGATGACACCTTGATGACCATGGAGCATGTCCGCGATTTCACCACCCTCAGAAGATTGTCATGCATGTGTTGCGAGATTTTCCATTAGCGGTTAGCACCTTCAAGCATCAGGACTTTATTTTGAAGATCAAACGAGTTGGGATGCTCCACTTCTACACTGGATCAAACACTAGTTCAAGGCGGTCAGCAATTGCGTTCTTTTTTTGGGATGAATGCTGGTCTATTTGGAAGATCATAAATGAGTTCATTGTCACCAATGTGTGCACCACTCTTGAGGCCTATCATGACATACTAAGGCATGTGCGTGTACTGTGAAGAGACCTTGATGCGAGACCAGTCCATTACTGTTGGTCCTCCCACCAAGATAGTGGTGGTTGTATCTTGGTCGTCACTACCATCCAAGTAGGTTGCTCTCAGTTTTGACCGGGCGAGCAATAACAATTTTGTGATACTGACGGGGACTACTTGGAAGAATATTTCATGAACCTGGGGTTTTTTTATCGCAAGGCCCGAATTGAGAGCTGTTGTGACATGGTCGCAGATTGCTTGGGAGAAAGGTACCTGAAGGTAGGGAGCAATTAGACTCGCGCGTTGTGATTCAACTCTTGTTGGACGGTGGGGAGGCTACACACCAGCACTCTTCTAAGGTCGCCAATATCTTTGAGATGATGGACCAGGAGAGAACGGTCGAAGTTGGGCATATATATTGGAAAGGCAACCGGCCAACAGACTATCTTGCTAGCCTTCGTCATAGTTTACCTCTTGGGGTTCATTATGTTGATATGTTTGATCCTGGTTTGTCCCTACATACTTCGTATGACTTGTTTGAGATTTTTCTATTTCATTTGATTGTGAATGAAAGATAGGCGCTAACGCACTACATGCTTAACAAAAACAAAGACGCACCTAGGTTGTGACAACACATCCATTTCACTAGAAAAATGAAGTTTTTGGTATTTTGAAAATATTTATGCATTATTCATAAAAAATATTTATGTATTTAATTAAATAATTTTAATATCTATTATTTTTAAAAGTGTCTAATACTATTCTAACTTTCGTTTATTATCAACGATCCTTTGGTGACCAGTCGGTAAGCCTCTGACCACTATCGATGAGTCTCATAACTACTTACGAGCAAAAATAATAATGGTAATAACTGGTTACATGACTTAATCAATAATTATATATACATCTTAATAACTAATTACTTGTTCAAACAACTACTTACTCATGGTAATAACTGGTTGCTCATGAAAATAACTAGTTATATGAACAATAACTAGTGACTTATACTTAATTGAAAATGCACCAAGAATAAAATGAAATGTGCATCAAACGCTAAAAACTATTGTCACTAGTTATTGTTCATCCAAAACATAAGTGACAAAATAATAATTCACCAATTGATTCCAAATCTGTAATGACCCCATCTTTGATTCGGGGCCCGAGAGGGACAGTACAAGACTTTGGGGCATGGGCCCAAACTACTGGAACTGAAAGCGTAGTGGTTTGAATTACTGCCATGGTTGAGTCCCAGTAATGTCCATTGTCCTTGTCACACTGGTTGTAAGAAATTATTAATTAAATAAAATCATGATTAGCAGTTATAAAATTGAAAGAGAAAGAGATTTTGAGAAAAGGGTCGAGATTAGAGAGCTTAGGAGAGGACTGGACGAATGAGGCTCCATGGGAGGTCAAGAGGAAAAGGACTTGGGTTAAGGGGAAGAATTAGGGAGCGAGGGTTCGAGCGTTCTCTCCCCCATGATGCGGTAAGCAATCTCTTCTCTCTCAGATTCCTTCAATAAATCGAGACTAGGGTTTATTCGCAATTCTGATTTGGCCTGTTAATCAATGGACTTTGGTTTTTTCGAGAATTTTAACGAAGGTGGATGCGGATAGGCTCTAGAGTAGTATTAGATGTAGACGAGGTGATGGGTTTATGTCGGTTACGACTATGATTCATACCCTAGGGTGCTAGATGATTATTATTGGAATTGGTAACGAGTAATGGTTAATGGTGATATGGTTTGGGTCAAAATTGTCAGAGATAGTCATGTTGTTTTATTAGTTGATTTGTGATAGTGAGGATGTTCACTACGAACTCCCTTAATAGTTGCTAATAAACATAGAATTTGGTAGACTAACTTAACGGTTGGAACTAGTTGAAAGTACAAATGACCCACCTCTGAATTGCGCAATTCCCTTGGTTTACTAGTATTGGTATTGAGATCCCATTCTAACCATATATATTGGGGTCCTTTGTAACCACGCTCATTGGGGTCCCCAAACTATTTATTGACTAGGGTTGGCTTGTACTTCCAACCTAACGTGTTATTGATGTCATTGGTAGCTTAGTGGCATTTGCCCTATGGTAGTAGTATTGGTATCAGTTACTGGTCCTTGTCTTCGGAATTCATTGAGATTATGGGATACAACTACTAAGTTGCTAACTATGGGTTTAAGGGTTTCTACTCTTGGCGTTGTGCCAAGGCTCCTTGATGAGACGCAATCGTTGTGCGTGCGTTCAATCAAATAACTAACAAAGCTAACAAAAGCTAGGGTAGATCGTATTCCACAGGCCTTCTAATGATTGACTACTCAAATAAGCTAGCAAATTACTCAGGTTTAAGCACTTCGTGCGTGGTGTGAGTTCCACGACTTCTAATTCTAGGAAATGCAGAGAAATTAAAAATTGAAACTAAGAACAGATTGGAAATTGGTTGATTAAAACAGAGATGACAGATGAAGTTAGACTTTGAATCCCCCTTCGTTCCCAGAGCATTGGCAATCAACAGATCAGCGGATTTCGATTCTCATTCAATCAATTCTAAGACACCACCATAACTCCTGACCCTTAGGTATAAGACCGGCGAACGTTCGCTCTATCCGTTCTAGCTACCAAGATTAATTAGTCGCCCGGGTAGGTCGGCTCGCCTACTGCAGCAACGACCTTAACATTAACTGGTGTGGATATTTACTAACGATTATATGAGTTACTCTTGCAGTGGATTAACCCTTCACGGGTTCCTAACGTAAAGGCACGCTCCAAATTATATAGGTTAATTGTTCAATGTGTATTGTTTTAAAAGTAAGGCAAGCGTTCGCTTCTATCCATTAGCTTAACAAAGAAAATCTTAGTGTAAATGGATGGTCCGCCGACTGCTTTTCTTCTGTGATTTTCGGATCAATTGTTCTCGGCGAAAACTTAGGGTTTTCGCCAAAAACTTCCTTTGATTAGCATCAGTCGATTTGTGCTGGGATTTTCGCTGAAAACACTAAGGGATTTTCGGCGAAAACTTTTGTGTAAACCGGGGCAGACTTTGGTTCGACTCGATTGACTCCTCGGATCGATTTCGGTGCAATTCCTCGAGGTTCCAACGCCTTAGACACGTCCTTGGCTACTTTATTTGACGGCAAAAACCTGTGCTAACATAAAAACACTAGAAAACCATCAAATAGACCCGAAACGGGCCAAAGTAACACAAATGGCACGAGATAGGGCAATCGATTGAATATTCGTTATTCTACCCTAAAAACCATGTCTTAAGCAAGGAAATGTCGCTTAAATGAGGCTGATAATCACGTCAAATCGAGTGTCATCAAAATACCCCACACTTAAGCTTTTGCTTGTCCTCAAGCAAACTGAATAGAAACACTCATGTTCACAAATGATAAGATCGATTAAATTAGAGTTCAATCATACACAATGAATTGTTAGACAGATAGATCCTAGAACAAGAAACCTAACATGCATACTGATCAGCCAAACTACCTGGTCTCACTAATAAACTGCACACGACAAGTAGTAGAAACCAATTATGCACAAATTTGACCTGACCAACCAGACTCCTCACACAGGAAATATTTAGTACATGGGGAACTCTCACTCTCTGTGTTTAAGGACGTGTTTCTGCTCTCAATCATTTTCTGTTATTGAATTCTGTCATAACTTTGCAATTCAACCACATCTCCACCACTGTGACAACACGAGTAACCAGTCAAGAAGGACTTCCCTGCTAGGACTGTAACGAATTCTACACTACTTGGGTTTATAATGAGATGGATGATGGGAATGTATGATGATGGCTTTGTGCGGTGTAGCTTTCGACTAACTTCCCTCGAATCTACCTATGGCTCCCTACCGTCTAACCAGACACGGGTGGAATAATGAACGCTCGTCCTATGATACCCTCAAGCAACCTAGCACTTATTATTTTTCTTTACACAATTTTTCTGACTTTTCTTTTGACTTCGTTCTTCCATTTGTAGGGAGAAGAACGTTTTATTGAACTAAAAACTTGAAACCTTTTTGGCTTTTCTGATTTTTCTTCTTTTCATTTTTTTTGAAACTTGCTTCTTTTCTTCTTTTTCTATTTTTTCTTCTTTTGTGCCGATTCTTTTCTTTTAGTTGCTAGAGGGGTTTACACGTCTGGACATAATAGCTAAGACCACCTATTTAATGGCTATAGGCAGGTTACCACAAACCGACTTCCGGTAGGTCAATCTAGAACTACAACCACAAGAGATCAACGGGGAAATGAAAGAATGGGAAATGGCTGTAATGTATATCGAACCGAAAGAACAGGCCAAGCTCAAGGGTTTAAACCTAATGGATTTAACGTTAGGTAGGCTATCTGGCTTAGTAGCTGAATCTAGGTGCCCCTATCATTCTAGAACTCGTGTCATCGTGTGGTCTCGAGTAGGTCTCATGCAAATTCTAACTCATTCAAGCAAACATAAAATCACTCAGAAAGAATTGAAATTGCAAGTTACGTGCAATGGATCAAAAGCTCACAGTTGGTTTGCTAGTCGGATTCGGTCATTTTCATGCAATCAAGGCTACAAACTACAAGTGTGATTTTAAAATTCTGTTCTGACCAGGCAATTTAGCATCAAAGTATACAAGTTGGTTCTCAAGTTCTAGGTTAAGCAGTCTAAGCATCATTGTGACAGTTTGAACAACAACTTAACATCAAAAACCAAGAACTGAGCCATTCTAATGCTAGAGAGACTGGAAAGGAATCAAGAGGCACACAGAAAACACAATCAAGGGCAATCAACTTCATGCAAGGTTCTCTAGCATCCTACCCCACACTTAAATCGGACTGTGTCCTCACAGGACTAATTCTAGAGTTCAGAGTGAAGTAGAAGAACCTGGACCGAGATGGTTGGCGTAGGGGATGAGCACGGGTCCTCGGAGCGGAGGGAATCTACCAAAGCGAAGCAAAGGGAATCCCCCTACTGCCTACAAAACAGAAACAAATGAAACATAAAAAGGAAACCGGGACAAGTGACTAGGATCCACACAGAAAAAAAAATTGGATCGAAATCCGAAAAGAATAAATAAAAAGAAGGGACAAGAAAGAGGATACAACTCGGTCACTGCTCGTCAGGCGCGCCGGGAGGTGGAAAGTGGAGGAAATCACCGAGCTGACGTTGCCACGCCAGCTGTGCCTCATACCGCCTATCAGCGCGGTGCATATGTTGCTGCATAATAGTCCATCTCGCCTCTTGAGTGGCGTTGTCGGTGATGCGCCACTCCTGCAGTCGCTCATACAGCTCTCCAACATCCGCGGGGTGCGGGTGAGGCTGTGGGTGAGGCGCCTGGTATGGATCTGGATGGCCGGCGGTGACTGGTGTGCATACCCTGCCTGTTGATGTGGGAGGGAGTATGGTCATGAAACTCTGGTTCGTACTGAGGCTGGGACTCCTCAGAATCATCTTCTTCCTCCGATTCATCCTCGTTCTGGAGGGGAGGATCTGCTGCTACCTGGGGACTGAGGTCCAGCTAGAGGTCGTACTCGACCGCCAAATCATCTCCAACGGTGCGTACTCTGCGGCGTGGGATGTTCGGGCCATATTCGTGGCTAAGGCCGAAGGAGATGATGAGTCGACCGATGAAGTTGCCTCCCATGAGTGAGCGAGGTGGCGTCCTCCTCTTGGTCTTCTGGTGGAAGATGCGAGCAAGAACCCATCTGGGGTGAATAGGGTAGCTCTTCCGGATGGCGCGAAGAAGCAGAAGTTCCTCCTTGCTGATATAGTGGCGGTCCTTCTCTGGATCATATAAAAGCGATCTACGCCAAACCATATGAATGTATTTATAGAGAGGGTGAGAGAGAGACTTAACCGAATTATGGTCCGTGAGGCGATCGCCGGGCACTCCAGTCATGTGGCTCCAGAGTGCATGGTACTCCTCTCCGTCGTCCTCGTCGTTCACCCAGCCGAGGTGATGACCGTGGTAATGCTCGTAGGGGATGCCTAGATGAGCTGGAAACTCATCATAGGTGAGGGTCCTGTACACCCCACCCAGATAGAAGGAAATGACCTTCTTGCTCTGCCTCCTCTTGTGCTCGTCCAGATCAAAAGTGGCCCAGAACTCCTGTAGAGCGACGTCTGGGAAGTCGGAAGCTATGGTGGTCAGCTTCAGGAGGCCGGCCGGTGCCAGGGCGTCGTGCACGTTCCGGTGGTAGTCCTCATCGTGATCGAAGAGGGACTCCACGGAAAGTGGCGAACATTAGCTCCAGGAATATGCTCGAGCTTCTTGTAGCACTCAAAGTAGTAGTCGGGTAGACGAGCAACAGTGCGATGGTGCCCAGCACGGCCAGGGAATGCTGGTGAAGGGCCCTGGACGGCGGGTGTGACGGGAGCGGGGGCTCTGGAGCTCGAGGCAGTGTCAAGTCTCTGCTTGGTCCTGCGCTCATAAGTGGTGTTCCTAAACAAGAAAACGAGCCAGATTAGTCAAACTAAAACCCTACCCCACACTAAGTCGAAAAACTCAATTTCACAAAGAAATGAGGAAAACCGAGTGGGGGTAAGCAAAGCAGATTAACCGGTAATCACGAACAATAAAATACATGCTTAGGAACAGCCAGAATGGAATTAGCACAATCAGAGTTCAGAAGTCAAACCGACATTCAAAAAGTCAACATAATAGAACATTGAACCCTAATCATGGCAAGACTATCACAAAGCGGGAAATGACAGTATAATATGGTCTCAGATGGCAAACACAATAATCGGAACAAAAATGAGCACATAAGGCAGCCAAATGATAAAAAATAGTTCATGGTCAAACCGACATTTCTCAAAAGTCAACCTCACAAGGAATGGGACTTAGGCATAGCAACACATGATCAAACGATATGAAAATTAAGCACAACACTCCCTAAGCATGCTAGAATAGTTCAACAAGTTCAGCTAACCTAGTTCACACGAAATCAGTCAGCACGCAAATCGAGGCAAACCGAAAAGTCAACCCAAAGTCAACCCCGACGAAATTCAGCATTCAATGTGTCAAAAGATTCGCAATGAAAAGTTCTACAACTTACCTTGAAGCCATGGATTCTAAAAATGAACGGATTGGGAGAAATCGGTGAAAAATTGAAAATTTTAGGGTTTGGGTGAACTAGAGCTGTAGAGTTCCGATTTGGACGTTCTAGGGCTTGGATTGATCGGAAATGGAAGGGGAAAGGGAGCGGCGGGGCGGCGGCGGCGGTCGGAAACGGTCGGTGGCGGCGAGAAATGAGCGCCGGTCGGCGGGTTTTGGGAAAACAGAGGATGGTTTTTGACAAAATTTCGAAAATGAAGAAGTTAGGAGAGAGAGGGTTAATCCGGATTTTAAAACGAAATTTTGGTTGATTTTCAAAGGAATTTTCGGCGAAAATAAGTGCAAGTTTTCGCCGAAAATGTTAGTTAAAAAGTACTGCGGTTTTCAAAAGAATTTTCGCCGAAAATGTGGAATAGTTTTTGCCCTAAATGTGAAGTAAAAATGTCTGGAAAACTCAGTGGGATTTCAAAGAGAATTTTCGCCGAAAACACGGGTTATTTTCGCCGAAAATATTGAACTCTACGATTGAAAATATTTTCGCAATCCCGGCAAACTTCAGAAAATCACAGTTAAATCTACAAAAATCGGAATAACCTCAATCAACTTGCAATTGACACTAAGAACGTGAAAGGACCGCATTTAGTAACAACGTCTTTAATTTCTCCCCTAGGGGTTTTAAGTGATCTATTAGCAAAGATAAGTTGCATACTAGGCGGTTCGAGTTCTCCTAGGTTCAATTTTTCATATAGACTCATAGGCATAACATTAACAGACGCGCCAAGATCAACCAAACAACGTTCTATCTCAACATCATTAATGACAAGAGGTAGAGTGAAAGAACCAGGATCAGAGCACTTAGCTGGATATGGAGAGGAAGGTTTCTTACTACGAGCATCAGGATATCCTTCTTTATTCCCCTTCATGCCAGTCTCGATCCTTGCATTCGGCAGCAATGCTCTTGGAAAAGGAGGCTTCAGACGTACGATGCAAGAGGAGGTTCATCCTCATTAGGCGCCACTTTTAGTGCTTCCTTCTTCTCTGGAGATTCAGCGATCCTGCGTAAAACAGAACAAGCGTCAGCTGATAAGCTTGTAAATTTTTTAACAGATACCATCTTGGCTTGCTCCTTTCTCGGATTCGGTTCTGTCTAGCTCGGAAGTTGGCCAAATGGTCGACCAGATGCTAGCATGCTCGAGATGTTGTTCACAGCTTGCTCAATTCTTTGACCGGCTGCTATCTGTTCTTGATTGAGAAGAGCTTGAGCTTTAAATTGACTGTCATGATCATCGAGTCTGGTGATGATCTGGCTAAGCTTCTTGTCCAGGTCACTGACGTTGTTTTCCTTCTGGTACTGCTGCCCTGGATAGGTGTTATTCAAATATTGATTCTGGCGATTGCCAGGAGCAGTCCCATAGTTACCCGAATTGCGTTGCGGCGGCTGATAGACACCTGTCGGTGGATGGTTAGGCTTCTGATCCTGAGCTGGACCAGCTGGGCGGTTATTCTGGTTCTGGTTATGGTTGGCGCCAGCATTGTAGGGAGGTCTGTCTTGATAGTTCCCTTGCTGCCTGAAGTTGCGGTAGCCAGCATAACCATTCTGATTATTAACGAAGCCTTGTTGAATGAAATTTACCTCTTCTGCGGACCAGACTTCTGTCTTACCAAAATTCTTGCAACGGCCTCCGTTATGTGCGCAGGCTCCACACCACTCGCAATCAGCAACATAGACAGAAGCTGCCGGCGATTTGATTGGTGTGGAAGACTTCTTCAAATGCTTCTCTACTTCGGCCTTGATAGCTGCTTCGAGATCGAGCTTGCTCCTTGATCCTTCAGATTGTCGTTCCGAGTTCCTTGACTTAGAAGCACAGTTTGTGAAGTGGAGAAGAGCAGCTTCAGGTGTGAGCGTAGTGCAATCCCCTTCAGCTAGGGAATTGACCCACTTGGCAGATTCTTCTCGAAGACCTCGAGCAAAGATTTCAGCTAACTACCTCTGCTCGAATCCATGATGAGGGCAGTTGTAGAGAAGTTCTTGGAATCGATTCCAAGTATCGTATAAGCTTTCTCCTTCTTTCTGGGAGAATCTGGCAATGATGTCCTTGATGGCTGTTGTTCTGGCAGGAGGAAAGTATTCCTCAACGAAGTCTTGATATCCCAATCAGTGTAATATCCAGGTGGTTTGCCAGTAAGCCACCTCTTAGCAGCGCCTTTCAGAGAAAACGGGAAAGCTCTCAAACAAAGAGTATTCTTGTTTAGGTTTCCGTTCTTGAAAGTGCTGCAGAGATCAAGGAAGTCTGCAAGATGAGTGCACGGATTGTCTAGGGGCCCGCCTTCAAACTGTAGATCCCTAGAGATCATAGTCAAGAATGGAATCTTGATCTCATAGTCAGGATCTCCTTCAATGCGCGGTACGACAATGGCAGATCGAAAGCTAGTCGCGCTCGGCTTGTTGTAATCAGCTAGACTTTACTGTGCAAGTGGCGGTGGTGGATTTCCGCCTGGTGGTGGTGGTGGTGGTAATTGATCAGTCATGGTAGGAGATGGAGGAGGTGGATTGGTTCTGCCTCTCCTTGGAATCTGTGATTGTCGAGGTGGAGTAGAACTGCTTGGTCTCTCTATACTCTTAGCCTTGTCGGTTTGGGAGCGAGTCCAAGGGCGGCGATGCTTACACCTGTGAACAACCTACAAATAACAAAAACAAACAAAAACCAGTGTAAAATCGAAGTGGGTGGAAAATGAAAGATGGAAAGTAGAAGAATAAATTGCCAGTTCTTCTTTCAAACAATCAAAAGAAGTCCCCGGCAACGGCGCCAATTTGATGAGACGCAATCGTTGTGCGTGCGTTCAATCAAATAACTAACAAAGCTAACAAAAGCTAGGGTAGATCGTATTCCACGGGCCTTCTAATGATTGACTACTCAAATAAGCTAGCAAATTACTCAGATTTAAGCACTTCGTGCGTGGTGTGAGTTCCACGACTTCTAATTCTAGGAAATGCAGAGAAATTAAAAATTGAAACTAAGAACAGATTGGAAATTGGTTGATTAAAACAGAGATGACAGATGAAGTTAGACTTTGAATCCCCCTTCGTTCCCCAGAGCATTGGCAATCAACAGATCAGCGGATTTCGATTCTCATTCAATCAATTCTAAGACACCACCATAACTCCTGACCCTTAGGTATAAGACCGGCGAACGTTCGCTCTATCCGTTCTAGCTACCAAGATTAATTAGTCGCCCGGGTATGGTCGCCTCTCGCAACGACTTAACTTAACTGGTGGAATTACTAACGATTTATGAGTTACTCTTGCAGTGGATTAACCCTAACGGGTTCCTACGAAAGGCACGCTCCAATTATAAGGTTAATTGTTCAATTTGATGTTTTAAAGTAAGGCAAGCGTTCGCTTCTATCCTTAGCTTAACAAGAATCTAATCTAGGTGATCAATCTAGACAAGAAACATGAACAATGAAGAACAAATCAAACATGAAAGAGAAACTGATTGAACTTCGAATCTAATCACCGCCGATCCGTGACCGCTTTAAAGCCCTGGGTCACTTAGGGTTCATCTAGTCTAAGCTCTAAGAGTTTAGCTACTCATGTTCATCACAAAAGAATCAAAGACAAAGAAAGAGTTCATCATCCAGAGGAAGAACTGAAAAGAATCTGAAAAACCTAATTAAGACGACTCTGGCAGACTTTGATCTTCGGTAAACTGCAATCCTAGCTCCGAGTCTTCGAGATGGAAGGGATGGCGTCACGATCTCTTTCCGGCTCTTCAAACTCTAAACTCTCTGCTTTAGAACTTCAGAGAATTCTGAAGTTCGGTATTAGTTGGTAATTATGTTGTGTATGATCCCCCTTAATTTGGGCCGCCGGTTAAGTATTTATACTTAACCCTAAACCGCCGGATTTAGCCTGATATTTTCGCTGAAAATATTGAAGGATTTTCGCCGAAAATCTTAGTGTAAATGGATGGTCCGCCGGCTGCTTTTCTTCTGTGATTTTTGGATCAATTGTTCTCGATGAAAACTTAGGGTTTTCACCGAAAACTTCCTTTGATGAGCATCAGTCGATTTGTGCTGGGATTTTCGCCGAAAACACTAAGGGATTTTTGGCGAAAACTTTAGCGTAAACCGGGACAGACTTTGGTTCGACTCGATTGACTCCTCGGATCGATTCTGGTGCAATTCCTCGAGGTTCCAACACCTTAGACACGTCCTTGGCTACTTTATTTGATGGCGAAAACCTGTGCTAACATAAAAATACTAGAAAACCATCAAATAGACCCAAAACGGGCCAAAGTAACACAAATGGCACGAGATAGGGCAATCGATTGTATATTCATTATTCTACCCTAAAAACCATGTCTTAAGGAAGGAAATGTCGCTTAAATGAGGCTGATAATCACGTCAAATCGAGTGTCATCACTCCTCTTATTCTATGTGGTTTATGGTTATCTTTTGGCTTAGAGATCGCTTAGTGTGTATCATTGACCCTGGTTCCTTTTATCTTCATTGTTATTGGTGTTGGGGTATGATGAGTAGTCCATCTTGCCGCTGAGAAGACCACAAGGATGAGGACCTGGACATGTCGAGTTCTGGCATGTTGTGTTAATTGAAGTTCACAAGGATTCACTTTTATCTTTTGGTTACATGTTTTTTCGTTGGAATTGTGTATTGGGTTTCTTATTGGTTGTATTGAATATTTGGTTTGCCAGGGTTGTGGGTTTTTTATTGTATCATGTTGATTAGTGGCTATCGGTTCTATCTTCGCCTTCGTGTATGGTTTATGTATTGACAAGTATTGTTATGGTTAGTGATTGTTTTGATTTCTTGTATGAGAGTCGGTAACACCTGATATAGTATATGTGCGTGGCTTGAAATATTAGTTTAACTAGTGTCTTCTAGGGTAGGGTGTTATAATGGTTATTAGAGTCTTGTTTGTTCTTTGCTGCATTAGGGTGCTACCTGCTTACCTAAGGTGTGATGAACCTCAAAGGGAGGTTGGTATTCCACTCTCGTGTTAGTACTGAACCGCCAAGGGGAAGATGTCTATTTAGTTAATTGACGTGAAAAGGGGTTTTGTGGAAAGGTTTTTTTAAACATAGACAAGTTAAATGAGTCAAAGTGTTTGATCATTGGGAGTCCCTCTAAATCCTTAGTGGAAATAAATATGGAATTGTTGGGAAGAAGATGTGGTATCCTCGAAGGGTAGTTAGATTGTTGAAAGCAGTAAGAAGACAATTTGGTGGATAGACAGCGGGCGTGGGCCAAGCCCTATGGCTGTTGTCATAGGCGTGAGCCGAACAGTAAGGTCCATAGTAAAGTTGGTAGTAATGAGATTAGTGAATGCCATAACTAGCCTTGAAGTAGGCAACTTACGGGTACATGTAACAATGGCCATTGCCAATGTGCAGGGACTTACGGACATACTCTATTTTTGCCAAGTTTGAGTGTTTAAAATTAGTAATCGGAATGTTAGACTATTTTGAGATGAACGGGGATGCAAATAATCAATAGATAATAAAAGGAGAAGCCAAGAAATTGTAGCATAATGCATCAAAGTGACAAATCAAAGTTTGGTACAAGAAAGTAAACCGAAAATCAAAGTGAACCAAGGGAGGGAAAATGGAAGAAAAATGAGAAATGTTTATCACTGCCCGTCTAAAGGAAAGGACGGTGGTGTGGGCTAGTTTGGGAACTATTGCTAGAGTCTGGTATTCACTAGTATCAACGAGAATTCCAGCGAGCCTCTCGCTCGACCCAGTAAGCATCCCACTCAGAGGACTGGACTTACATAAAGTTGATCGCCACTATGATATATATATCCTGCTGAGAGTGATCTGCACTAGCACATGTGACCTTCTGCTCAGTCTTGGGGGAAGAGCCACCCGACTCCTCATACTTGGTCTCCTTATTCAACCCGCCAGCATCAGTAGCTACTAGAATAGTATCATCAGCCAGTGCGTTTTCTTCAGCATCTTTATGTGGAGGAGTGTCTGGACTCCAACCGGAAGAGATGGGAACCGTCTCACATCTTGGAATTGATCTAGAAGACCTAGGTAGTGGGCAGAGAAGGTCACGTAGGAGGCGCAATGAAGTGTGTTCAAACGTAAGCGGCTCAAGAACTGTTGGGACAGATGAGCCACTAGGCTACGACCAAGCTCATTGGGGTCCCTCAGGCTGTTTATTGGCTAGGGGTCGCTTGTACTTCCTGTAACATCCCAACCTTTTCTGACAAGATATTGTCTGCTTTGGGCCCAACCCTCACACGGATTCATTTTTGGGTGTTGGTGGGATTCGAACCCATGACCTCCTCCTCTCAAGATCAAACCCCCACCACTACGACCCAAAA